>VZRW01002134.1:66129-137214 GCA_013398125.1 Aegotheles bennettii
CTTTCTCCTCATGAAGCCATTCTGGCTATGACTGATGATAGCGTTGTCCTCCAGATGTTTTTCAATGTTTCCCAGAACAGTTTTTTCCATAATTTTACCAGGCACTAAAGTTAGACTGACTGGCCTGTAGTTTCCAGGGTCTTCTTTCCTGCCCTTCTTGAATATTGGGACGACATTGGCCAGCTTCCAGTCAACTGGGATCTCTCCAGATTCCCAAGATCTCCCAAAAATCATTGAGAGAGGCTTAGCAATGACATCAGCTAGCTCTTTAAGGATTCTTGGATGAATCCCATAGGGCTCCATGGACTTGTAGGGATCTAGCTGTAGCAGCAGATCCTGCACAAGTTCAGGATCAACTAAGGGTTGATCCTCATTGCAGTCATGGTCCTCCAGTTCTGGGCTTGAGGTCCCCTTGGTCTATTATCAGTGTTGAAGACAGAGGCAAAGAATGCATTAAATACCTCTGCTTTGTCTTCATCCCTATTGGTGAGGTGACTTTCCTTATCCTGTAGCAGACCAATGTTGTTTCTACACTGCCTTTTGCTGTTAATATATTTGAAGAAACTCTTTTTATTGTTCCCCACAGTTCTGGTCAGTTTCAGCTCCAGTTGAGCTTTGGCCTCTCGAATTTTCCCCCTGCAGTTGTTAGGAGGGTCTTTGTAATCTTCCCACATCACCTGACCAATTACCTTCATTATTACATCATTACCTTCTGTTTCACTCACCCATTTTTACTTTATGTTATAATAGATAGAGAGTGTGCACATGATTAGTGCCTGCACTGTAAACAAGGAATGGTGACTTAAATCTCCTGCCCCTGACAGTTAGTTTCAAAAGTGGCAGAAAAACACTGGCAGCTTTTGTCTTCAGGTGAAAGTACACACTATTAAAAGGTCTGAATGTGCTAAGCCTGTGGTTATCCATGGCCCAGTGGTTATTGTCTTCTCCATTTATATTTGTATTCTTTTTTGCTATGCTTTACATGAGCTACTTAGTTGATTTTGGTTCCTTGTATCACAGCAAGCATAAAATGTATCTGCAGTTATTTGTGTCTGCAGAATTATGTGTATAAAATTGATGCCTAGTTAAAGATGAGTTGAAGATCTTGTCTTTAGATCAAATTTAAAATCAGTGATGCACCACATGATAAATATTGTTTTAGAGTGCTTCTGTAGTTACTTTTATATGTCTCGCGGGGGTTTTAGAAGATTAATTCTCTTTCATTCTTTGGTTTAGTTTTTTTGATATCATGTATTATTGTTTTGGGCACAATACAGATTTCATTCCAGCCATTATAATTCAGTAATTTCAGTAACCTTCATGTGAAAATGTTACACTCAAAATCTATTTATGGGAAAAGAGTAAGCACATCTTTTTTATATGCTTATAAAACCAGGAATTTGTTTCTTGTATAAGTGAAATATCAACAGTCAAATCCAGGTGTTGTTATTTATTAAGATCTAAATTTTATAGAAAAAGAGGGAATTGTGCAGTTAAAACTGTTATATACACACTTATTCACTACTCCATGTCCTGGTGTTATGCTCACCCTTCCCCTGCTCCTCTGGGTCCCAGGGCTGCCAGTTTCATTCTGGTGGTGGTTGTTTGAGGGGGTGTTAAAACAAATAGTCAGCATCTGGAGTCCTTCACCAAGAGGAATACAATGTCCATGTTGATGGTGTCCTCTTCCTTGCCTAGGAACCAGCCAGGGTCCATTTTCAGCTATTTGTAACAGGCTTTTACACCTACCACTTCATCTGTCTGCAACTCTACATTAAACCCAAATTTGCTATGATACCTATGTCAGATATGACTTCATTCTCTTTGTTACCCTAAACCTAGATTTATCCAGCTCTAGATCTGTATTTCTTTAATAGACCACGGGCCGGCTGCCTCTAATGCCAGCCTGTGTCCCATCCTCTGATTGTAATCCTCTATGCTATGTTCTGTGTCTCCCCTTCTCAAGGCCTCTGCTATCCTACCAGGCTTGTATTTCTCTACACTGCATCATTATGTTAGAGTCTTTAATATCACATTCTACATGGAATAACTGGGTTTTATTTCTGTTTATATAAAACTATAGCCATACCATACAAAGATAAAGATAAACAAAACTATTACCAATTATATATAGACTGACACCTGGTCTACTAGAGAAATTGCTGTCACAGCTAAACCAAGTAAAGTGAAGCTCAAGCAGGTTGGCAAAAGTTCAGTCAGAGGAAGCCTGACAAGTCTTAGTCCTGAGGCCTTGCAAACTCAGCACAAAACTTATGGTCTGTTGTGAAGGTTGGAAGTGCCATATTACAGGGCTGCAGGGCTCCAAGAACTATCATCAACATCTGTTTTCCATAGCTAATTTGTGTAGAAACATCTCCACTCCTGAAGAACTAAGAATCAACTAAAACATCCAGAGCATAAACTTCCATGTTATATGAGGTAGAAAAAAAATCTAATGAATAGGTAATGGAATACAGGTTTTGACATTGTCTTATATTCTTTTTTAAATCTGTTTTGTAGCTCAGGATGAGTCAGACTCTTTCAATTAATGGCTGTGAAATCTGGCAGCCCAACAGAGGTGAGGCTGTCACAGTTCCCTGTTCCCATGCTGAGTGTGTATTTCCTATAGATGTACACACACACACACATGCATACAATACACATATGCATACAATCCACATATGCACACATACACAAGACCAGGCACACAGGAATACACTCTGCACTCACAGAAATGCAAATAACATGAAAAGTCTCATCCTGTTCCTTCATCTGGCTCATTAGGATAAACGTTTTTTAGCTGGAAATATAATCATGTACATACTTATGTGCTATGTGGATCCACCCAGAAGCTGGGCTCAGACCCTCTGTCATCCCCATAGCTGTTCCTGTATCTCCATCTCCTCAGTTGCTGGCACCTGAACAAATGAGCTTCTAAGGCTGCAGCTCCAGCCCAGCTGCTGACAGAGACCCCTTTACTCATGCTCACACACACAGACGTGCACATGCGTGCTGTGGATCTCTCCAGTAAATTACCTTAAGTAAGGCTACAAATTAGTTTTTCCTGGATCCCCTTTTCTCATGCACAAGGACATGAGCATGCAAATGGGTCTCTCCATTTGAACCTCAGACCCCATGGTCATAGGCTGGGACCCCTTGGAACCTACAGCAGCCAATTCACAGCCCCTTGGGTCCCTCCTGTATCCAGCTCAGACTTCTGGCCACCCCAACACTTGGCTCCTAAGCTTGATTTTTGTTACTGATCACCTACTGACATATGCATCTACATCATGTGCACATGTTCCAGTCACTCCAGTTGGCACCACAGACACATGGGCCCCTATGATCCCCAGTTCCACGCCATTTGCTTGTACTCAGAGTCCCATAAACATGCACACACGCAGAATATATAGTCCTTCACCCAAGAAAATACCTAGAAATGGTGTTCAGTGAGAAGACAGGACAAACTGTATCTACCAGCTTCAGGACATGGCCAGACAAATACACTGACCAGCAACCTGTTCATATACAACCAGCCCTTATCCCACTTCCTCCTCTATTTCCACACATTTGTTTACCTCTATCCCTCTTTTCCTCCACTTCTGATTCCCCTCCTAAATATCCCATGATAAATCTTGTACAAGCGAAAGACTATTTTTCCACTCTCCCACAATGTGTCCTACCCCTATAGGTAGTGAACCCCTCCCTTCCCAGTCTGTAAGGTGTGGTCCCGTTGACTCCTGGTACTGGGTGATAATGTTACATTATTATATGCAAAATTATTTTATCTTTCTTAAAATCTTTGTAGCAACAAGATATATTATTATCACTCTTTTGCCTTCAGGTAAGGTTCCACCTGTATTAATAGATCTATATGTTTTTCTATGTGTAGTTACCTTTGGTTTTCTTATTTGTTATTTGTCTTATAGTATAGTAACACATGCTTGGGTAAGTCTCTCGCCTTGTCATTACTATTTCAGTCTCAGACCTCAGCAGAGGTGACTTGAGATGTTAGTTAACAGAATGCAGGAAAATCAACTGTTAAGCAGTTGGATTATGGCCAAGCTGTAGAATGAGTGAACATCAGGAGATGAGGACCTAGGAAATAACAAAAATGAGTGAACAAAAAAGTCAGTTTTGTTATCAGATGTAGGTTCTGGTGGATAATATATAATGGCATTTATTAGGGTCAAGGTTATATTACTCAGTGTGTCAGCATCATCCTTTTGATCTTATTTTCAATCTACAGCTAATAAGTAAAATGCTAGAGGGATCTATTTTATCTAGCATTAATTACATTGTGGTCAAGTAATTAAAAAGATGAAATAGTCATAACAAGATATAAAATTTTTGCTAAAGAGCTTCCATTTCTACCTCTAAAGTGTGTATCGTAATGTCTTAAGAGACTTAGAAGTAAACCAAAAATTAGATTAAAATTTCTTATTTGGGTTTATTTACATTTAGGGTATTAAATACGTGTAAGCCCCTGTGTATTAAAACAGCTGTTCTCTTAATTGCCTCTGATTATGAGATGAAGTATGTATTTTATCAAAATTTATTTCTACCACACATGGTCTGGGAATTCCTCAACATTTATTATAGAAAGTTAATTACACCAAAAATGCTCGACCATGAAACTGAGGTTATAGAAAACATAATACTTGTCAAAAGAATTAATCCCATGCTGACCAAACCTTCCATCCCCCATTAATTTCATTGTTATACATTTTAGATCTTTGTCACTCATCTAAAACACAGTGGACTGCAAGCTCTGACCCTTGACTTACAGGGTGAGAAGTAGCATAGAAATTTTGACTCAACTAATCCAAATTTTTGTGAGTTCTTTTTTTCTTTAATGTGCTTATTTTGATTGTTATATTAATCACCTGTCAAAGAACATTTCTTGGCTTTGAAAGGAAGTGTGTCCATTTCCTTTAGTTCAATAACCTGAAACTGCCAAAAGTGAACTGCTCATCTCACTGTGAATAAATTGAATTGTATTTGTCATTTCTGAGTTTGCTGATGGTTTCTCCTCCTAGCAAAGTGCAATCATTTGTGAGAGAAGAAATATTGTGTATTTAAGTGCATATTGGGCTTTGTTGTTTTCTTTTCATGAGTGGGTTGATTGTTGATGTACATCTCATGAATGAGAAGGAAAGTCTGTAGCCATTAATGACTCCGAAAAAGAACAATATCGTATGCAGCATCTTTCACATGAATGTGTTTATTAGTTCTGCCAAATCTATTCTTATATCCTCAATTATTGTTCAGAGCTTTATTTTGTTAGGTGTTTAGAAATGCAGGAAAAAAATGCACCTTTTAACGAAGATTTTCAAAATTCTTTCTTCAACCCTACTCAGTTTAGCCTACCAAAACATCCAATTAAATAAGATAGTGACCCAGTAGGGGATTTTTTTCTTGAGACTTAGAATTACTAGAAGTTTAGGAAAGATATATGAATCTTTCTGTTGGCATACGCAATTGTTTTTCCTCAGTCAGAGCTGGATGTCTTCAACTCCTGACTAATGAAAAATGTCAGATGTACATGGGGATTTGAAGGACATGGTCTAAATCTAAAACAGCCTTTATCAAGACTTTTTGCTGACAAACTGATGCCTTAAGTAAGTATCATTGATTTAACATAGTTACCTACCATCTGCTTGGTTCTCGATGACCCAATAATGGCAGCTTCGATTGCATTTGTCTCAATAATATAACAAAACAAAGCCCCCATAATCAAACAAAGAAAATTCCAACAATGGAGAATGCTAGCTTATTTTTCTGTGCAGATGTGGCCAGCTCAACAGCTAAATGACCAAGAAAAGTCTAGCATAGAACCAGCCTATGTTGTGCTATAAGTACTCGGACAGCTTTTATCTGTTTATATTGCACACTTAGTTTAGTTAATGTTTCTGGCGTATAGCTCTTTTGACACCACTGAGATATTTTCAGGCGGAGCTCAAGAGCAGAAACATCTGCTGATTTGATCAGAGGAACATATGGTTAGCAAATTAAGATGTGGAACTGTGAAGTAATAATAGGAAAGCAAAAAGATTGTGGTTTTAGACAGAAATGAAAAGTGTACAAGGTTCTCTAGGAAAAGGAAAAAAAAATGCAATCTTTTTTTGGCAAAGATTGAATCACAAATGAGATTCTTTACTAAAAATGTTTCATAAATGTAACAGTTTCAGCAATTCTCTCTTCTGTTCCTGCAAGTGGAGTTTGTCTTTGCATCAAAAAATCCCTAAGTCACCCAGTTCCAAGATATAGAGTATCTGTATAGTAAAGGCTCCAATATATGCGATTCTTTATAAAGGACTATTGTTCTTTAAAAAGAATCAAGTTATATGGTGATGTTTAAACAATGGCAAAGTATAGGGAGAGAGATAATGTCACTTTAAGCTAGGCATAAACATAGGCATAAGCATCTATGCCTCTCTCTGTGTTTACATACACAAACTACTGAGCTGAGTGAATGATGAAAGACCTAGCAGAAATCAGGTATTTTAATGTGGAAAAGAAGAAAAGAGTTATTTAAAATGAAGAAGTTATCATTTCATAAATTCTGTTTCGGAAACTCAAATGAAATAATTTCTTCTTCTGTGTCTTTGTATGTCAAACATGTTCCTTTGGAATTCCTCTTGATTCACTTTGGTGTAAGGTTATTCAGAAGAAAATTTATAGTGCAGATTTGTTATTGTAATTTTTGTGTTCAAATCTTGAACTCATTGTTTGTCAAATTATTTCTTGCCCTACCAGTGGCAGATTATTATTTTTTTTTGAGTATTTTCCTTCAACATCTATTATTAGGATTTTGAAAATTGTTTTTCCAAGTCCTCAGAAAAAATTTTGAGTAAATTTGAAACCCCCCCATGGAAGGGTGATTGGAACTAGATGATCTTTAAGGTCCTTCTAACCCAAACCATTCTATGATTCTATGATATTAAACTAAAGTGAACTCTCAGTAATACAGGAATTCCTTTGGTTGTTACTTGCAGCTTTTTGAGCTTCCTATTCTTCTGAGAACCTTGAAAACTGAAAAAAATTTAAATAAGTTTTACCGATGAAATTAAGTGTTACATTTCGAGAGAGGGATTAATCAGAGGGATTGATTTTTGTGTTGCCATAAGTAATGGTCCTCATATCAGTTAACTCTGAGCTTACTAGCACTGAAAATTAATTCCCACCAAAGTACCTTTCATTTAGGCATATGTATGCAACAAATTCTATGTTTTGGGGAGTTTTAATATCAGTATAATATCAGAGGTTTTACATAATATCTTTTCCTTCTTGTTTATAAAATGAGATTTTTCAAAGAAGGATTCCTGCCTGAATCTCTTCCCTAAAACACAGGATTTTTCATATGACATGAAGGAAGGCTAAATATGAAGCAGTAATTATTATCGTCTTGAGATGTGAACTGATAGGTGCTGTAGAGAGTTTGGTGATCTTTATTTTCATTAAACTGTTTCAAAATAAATAAGTGAGATGAATCATTGCATAGGGACCTGCACTCTTTGTTCTGGGCAACAACGTCTCACCCCAATTTATCACAACAAGTTAACACAAAAAGTCCAAAGCAAAAGAATTGACAGATAAGATATTTTGATCCTTTTAAACAAGTTACAGGTTGTTTGACTATTCTAAGAACTGTTTATGTCTGCATTGATCATGACAGAACACATTTTAATAATTTAAAGTTGTGCTTTGTCACCTGGCTAATATTAGATAGCAACAGAATGCAAAACTCAAGGTTCATGATCAAACATTGCTTCTGTAAATTACTAATTTCCACATTAATTTCCCCAGTGTATATACAAATTTGCCTGTAAAGTTAAAACTTACTTCCATATAACACTTTTTTGACATAACTTTTCACAAGACTGTAATTCTCTTCTGGTGATGATAAAAGCTGGATAGTCTTGGTAAAATCTACTCTGCAAGATGAAGTACCAAGATTTATTCTTCTCCTCTGTTTCACACAGGACCAGGTGCCAATTTTGGATGCCTCTGTCCATTCAGTTGTACCGTATGAAACATTTAATGAACAGCAATGGAAACCAGTATGAAATCAGGTGACTTATGACACCTATCTCATGCTTGCATGGGTAGAAATAGCAAAAAGTCTCGGAAGGTTAATGCTTCAATCAAATTTAAAATCATAACGAGAATGAATCTGTAGATCTGTTGTACATGGTCCAGCTGTTCTGTTTTGATGGTCTATATAGTTCAGCTCGGGACCTCACACCCCTGTGAGCTGTCAGAGGATGCATGTTAGCAATGTTTAGAATCTACAGCAGCACTGTGGTCTATCTACCCTCAGATGTCAAAACAAACTTTCTTTTCTGAGAACCATAGACTTCAGCAGCACTGGATTGCAGCTATTCCGAGGTTACTTTAGTGAAAGAAATTGAAAAGAAGACTAAAAAACTCTAAACTGACATAATTGTGTAGAAATGACTGCAGATCCTTTCCTCTTCCAAGAGAGCCCATCAGATTTAAAAATAAGTTCCTGTGGATTTCTTGAAGTCTTCTTTGATTCAGTAGCATGTATACTTCAAGTAATTCTACAAAAAGCATCTATCAAAGATGTGTTTTACAGAGCTTTTCCCTATCTCTTTATTTTTCTCCAGCCTTCCAAAAACTTGGACAAAGTCTCCCTCACAGAGCTGACCGTGGGGCAGTCTCCAGTCTAAGTTGACATTCAGTGTTTTGTATTTTTAAGCTGTCACCCTTACTGGTGTAAAAAAGGTAAATTGCAGTAGCACACACATGGGATTACTAGTAGTCATCCAGATCCAAAAAATTTAACAATAGAACTCAAAATTGTTTGTTTCTCTCTTTGGTAATTTTATAACTAAAAATACCCTGTTTTACTGGGAAAAAAGTAAAGCAAGTTTGACAAATTAAAATCGTGACTGGGTTATTTATAGGTTGCATTGACATCCAGTTTTATCCTCTTTTACTGTAGTTCTTTTCTTTGAACAATTGGAGTTCAACAGGAACTGGCCTATTTATTGAACTTACTTCCATGACACCACAGGAACAGATGTCCACCTAATCATTTCTCTTTCAAGCTCACAGTTTAATGAAGTGTACTTGCATGTGTTAAAGTAGGTATTCAGTCTTGATCCCAAGTGCTGAAAGATGCATTATGTTCTTTCATTAATTTTACTGTAAATTCTCTACATTATTTCTAGCCTGAAATTAGTTTACATAGTTTTAATTTTCACCTTCTGGATCTTGTTATGTCTTCTTAGATTAAAAAAAACATTATAAAAATTAGATGTAGATTTATACAAGCCATGAACAAGCCTCCATTTCTCCTTATCACTGGCAGGTATTTACATGACAACATAAATGTAGAGAAAACTTTGTTATGCTAGAAAAAGTGTCCGAATAAAAACCCTATTGATAGCTTTACCGTGTGTTGGCTGTCTTGGCTGATCTCCATAGAAGACAACCTAGAGAAGCCCTTCAAGAGATTGAAGGATTACCCAATTTCATGTTCAGGAGTTGAAAGCTGTATAAATCTATATATAAACTATATTTTTATGGTATAAAAACTATAAATAAAAAGTGCATTTCTAAAGATGATGATAAGGAGTCACTGGCAAAGACTCAGAGAAGGTAAAAGTGTCTCTGTCACTTGGAATGTGTGCACAGAAATGGATAGATTCTGAGAGGACTCAAGTCAACACCAAGATGAATTGTTGGCAATAACCCCTTTCATCCCTAAATGAAATGGAATAAATGAAGAGTAATCATGACTCAAGGAAATGCTAAGAGGAAAACAGTGCAGAGATTGTCCTTTTAATGTCAATATTTTTTGAAGAATCAAAGAGCTAGCCACTCTCTTCAAAGCATCTCAAAAGCCGTGAGTTTGTTAAAATAAAAAACATATGGTTTATGTGTTTTTTTTGTTAGAAGTGGTTTGAAAAAAAAATCAGAAAAAAACTCATTGCATTGTAATAACACTTTATCAGAAACCATTAACCTCCCTACTCTCCAACCTGTGAAACTTTCTCTACAAGTTCAGAACACACGATGGGATACTTTTGACACTCTTCTGCTGCTGCATTACAAAAGGAGGGGAATGTCACATACAAATCTTGGCTTGTTTTGCATCTTACTAAGGGTTTTTATTGCCAATCATTCAGAAAATGCTGAATAGCTACTTTGTCTATTAAAAATGTTTAGAAGTTTTTGTTTTGTTTCCATTTCATTATATGTGGTATATGTTTGGTTTTAAAACATCTCCTAGAGAAAAGCCCAATTCCTTTATGACTCACAGATATTCTCTTGATGAGTGTATGCAGTTGAAAGGGAAGAGGATAGAAACACAGCTGTATGCAGTGGTTGAATAAAACAGTGAAGTCCAAACAATGCATGTGAGCTCATGCCATGCTGGTTTTGCACAAGATACAAAGATCTAGTGTATTGATAAATAATTAAAAATGTGTTTCAGATTCTTCTGATAATGAAGCACTTACCTTACTATTTTTACCAGTGCATGTTACAGTAAATATTATTCACAACCCTCATACAAAGGCCGGTTTTGCCTTTGTTACTGCATATATACCAAACTATTGCTGATTTTGAACAGGAGTGCTGACACATTGCATAAGGAAAATGTGGACCCTAAAAGGGCAATTGGATTTCAGATTGCAGTTGAGAAAAGCAACACTGTTTAAGTTAACAATTCAGTATGTTGTAAACTGAAGTCCCAGAACATTAGAGAAGATCTTCAGCTCTTTAAAACTTAAATGCTGTTTTGGGTAAGGTCTTTAGAACAAGCTGTCAAATATGGCTTTGCATTCCAAGTTCAGCCAAATAATTTGATCCTGTCCATAAATAAAATGCAGACACTCAACGAATTTAGTCAGTCACCAGGCAGCTCTTTCTATGCATTTGTGCTTATCTATCTTTCTATAGGTATCCATTGGTTTACCAGGGAAAAGAAGTGAATTATTACAGCCAATCTTAGCCTAGATGGAAACACCAGCTGAGGCACTCCCTGGCATGGAGAACCTAGAGGAAGTCTACCAAAGCAAACCTATCCTCATCACTGGAAAAACTAAGCTCTCTGCTCAGTATAGTACTAAGGCTACTGTCCCTTGAAAATATAAAAAAAAATAATATGGCATCCTCTTTTATAAAATGGTTGTTTTGCAGAAAAGCACTCTGCCTTTCTCAATCTGAAAGTTTCAAAGCTCCTTTCCAGGTATTCTTGTACATCACTGCACTTGTGGAAGATCACTGCTCTGAGAAATTTGCCCATGAATCCCTCCACAAATGGAGAGTTTGAGTGATCAGAGACATAGAGTGCATGCACAACACAAGATGGGGAAACTCTGCTTTTTCTGTTTTTTTTCTTATCAGTAAGTTATTTCAAGATTAACTGGATCAGAAGTGAGAGAGAGAGAGATTGGAAGAGGGACTATGACCAATGATTAGGGCACTCTTCAGAAAGAGTAAACCCCTGAATAAATTAATCTGACATAATGTTGTGGATTACCCTCCGTAGTGACAGCTAAATCCCACACAGCATCTTGCTCTACCCCAGTGGGACGGAAAGAGCAGCAGAAGGGTAAAATGGAGAAAATTTGTGGGCTGAGACAAAGACAGTTCAATACATCAGACAAAACAAGGAATTAATTCACTGCTTCCAACTGGCAGGCAGGTGTTAAGCCATCTCCAGGAAAGCAGAGCTTCCTCTCATATAACAGTTGATTGGGAAGACAAATGCTGTAACTCCAAATATCCCCCCCTTCCTCCTTACTCCCAGTATTTATTGCTGAGCAAAATATAATATGGTATGGGATATCCTTTTGGCCATTTTGGTCACAAATGCAAAACACAGCACCATACAGGCTGCTGTGAAGAAAATTAACTTCATCTCAATGCAGACTCAGGACAATAAGTAGAGCCCTATGATGTGCTCAGTGGACAGTGATGTTGAGGGTTTATCATACAGTATTCTGGTTAAATTTTGGCTTTTCTGAATGTGAATCTGAGATGCTGAGGTAACTCAACATTACAGGCTTCACATCAGGCAGCCAAGAAGCATTAATAAAGACAATTTCTCACTATATCTGAAGTTCCTCTGTGGATCTGCCTTTTGGATATAGTTTCACAAGATGCTTGCTTGGCATACAAAGGCAGCTTAGGATATTTTTACAGTCCTGTCTTTCTACTATGCTGTTTGACTTGGTCTCTTTTGTGTCAGTACAGATGTTTGTGGGTTTGTGGTTAACTGCCTCACTGAGATGAGCAAATTTGAAGCAGAGAACACTGTGGTTGGACTGGGGTTGTGAACTTGTTGCAATAGCTTTGTTGCCAATGCTGTCATCCTCTAAAACTGCAGCCTATGTTTCTTCTTCACATAGGCTCAATAAAATTGATCATGAGTTTTAAGTGAAATTCTATTACTATAATTAATATCTCAATCTCATTTATAATTATCCATATGGTTTTTCTTGTGGTTAATTTTTCCCCCACATGGTACATTTAATTAACTTACATATCTTTCAAGTTATTATCTTGGTTTTTAAAAACAACAAACATCCACTTTTATACCATATTCTTCAACATGATGTCACTGTTCTTCTGCTGCCATTACATACTCCCTTCTTTACAGCAGATATATGCTTTACAAATATTAGCTTGAGTATAGGAGAAGGCACTTTCCAATAAAATATATTAATGAAGATATTTCCAATATTTATCCCCACTGCAGCCTATTTTTGAAGTACTGCATTACTTAGGTAGGAACATCAACTCAGAGACAGTGCTGCAAAGTGCCTCACTGGAAAAGGAACCAGCACTGATGTGAAGTCAAAGTACCAGTGAAGGAAAACTCTTAGGAAACATGATCTGGAATGTCCATCTTCACTCCATTTTACAACCAAACTTCAGTGCTGAATAACTCATAGGTACAAAATGGATGTGATGAAAACTGGGGCTGATAAGTGAAAAGAAACCAAATAAAAGACTAAGCAGGAACATAACCATGGAAAAATCTGAGAAAAATATATGTATAGAAAGTTATAATTTCACTCTAACTTAAAATTTTCCTAATGTTGAATTGATGAATGACATAGCCTTTTTTATTTAAGAAGGGTTTTTTTCCCTGATTTGGTTTTTGAAGAGCTACAAGTAAATGCTAGAATAAAACTGAACTGAAAAGACCCTTCAAAATTCCTCTAATTTTGGGTTATCTAGCAGAAGTGCTTGTAGGAGCCTTCAGTATTGCCCTAATTTCACTGGTTATTCTTGAAATGTCAGTCTTTGACACTATCAGAAAGCGAACTGCTGAACTTGGATGTACCTGGGTCAAGGCAGAGAAATACAATGAAATAAAATATCTCGTTGTTGTTGAATCTTGAATAATGTGACTTCTATAGATTGTTACTTTTTGTAGTATTTGTTTCTGAAACCTGAGTTGCTCTCAGGACTAGGTATTTCCCCCAGTAATATGGCTTTCTAATCAAAGTTCTTGCTCAAAAGAGTAGTTTATTGATAACCAGAGGTCATCACTGAATCCATCGTAAGCTGCTTAATTCATAGAGCTAGACACAATTTGAAAAGTGCCTTTCACAAAATCATACTCTGTTGAGTAAATATGTGCAGGGGGAAAGCTGCCTTTCTAATTAGACTATGAACAATTCACAGTCCATAAAAGGCAATTAAAAGTAAAGGAGGCAACCTAAATGCATAGAACCAGGATGTTTTTGTAGTTTGTAGTTTTTAGTATCACCTGTACCTCTGGGTTTGTGTTGCTGGTTGCTATTAATCTGAGATCAAACAATTCTTTTGTCTAAGGAACAGCATCAAGAAAAAGGTTTTACTGCTGAACTTGCAGGAAAAAAATCAATAGGCTTCTTCTGTCCTTTCATATGTAGTTTTTGATATTTTGCGGCATGCAACACCACGCAATTGTGCAGATGAAATTAGAGATATGCAGCAGCAGATTTAAAATAATAATCAAGAATGCTTTTCACAGTACATATGAAATAAAAAGGGAAAATATACATAATACAAAGAAAATAAATAATTTACTCTGATCACACCATAGTAAATTTTTTATTCCAAAGCTAGGTCTTCTTATGAAATTGCCCAAATTTATCAAAAACTGGTCAAACTATAATACTGTAAATTTGCCCTCGTGTCCTCCCCTTTCAGCTGGCAGTTCACACCTAAGAAAAATGGAGAGCTCTAACCAAAGATGGCCACTTTGGATGTATTTTGACATGTTTGCTGTGATGTGCTGATTGCTACATTCCCACAGCTCTGAATCTTTTTATCTTATGTGTAATTCAGAGAGATACAGGTTCTTTCCCTCACTTTTCAGTTTGGATCTTTGTTGAGTTATATAATCCCTTTCTGACTAAGTTTACCAATCTGAAAGGAAAGTGGTAATAATGGTAATTAGTTTCCTTTGTAATGCATTTTCACATGTAGAGATGAAAATTGCTGTCAGATATAATGCTTGGTGTAATTTTTCCCTGCCTATGTTTCTTGCTTCTCTTCTGGGATACCCATATCATGTTGGGTTTTTAAGTCAACTTTCAGCAGATTTATTAGTCATTTATAATTCATATTCAAATCATGAATTAGTGGCATTCTAAAGTGGTCTTGAACATTTCTATTAAATTAATAAAGAGAAAAAGGCACAATATGCTACAGTGGGGTTTTTGTTTGTTTAAAACAAAAAAAACCCCACAAAAACAAAAACAACCTAAAATCTTCCAGAAATTCAGAACCTGTTTTCTGTTGCTGTTGAAAAACTTCCTTTACATTGCACCCAAAGATGCAGCATTCATCTTTACCACAAGAGCCCTCTTTTAATTTTTGTGCAATTGCCCCTTCTGGGCAATGCCATTTTGTTGTGAAAGTTAACAGATACCACCTAACTCAGAATTCCTCACCTCACTATTGCCACCTTGTTTAGAAGTGCCTGGCATTTTCCTTCTGACTGAATGAAATTAGACTGAATGTAGAAGCCACTCCTCAGCCTTGGAGAATGGAGTCAGGCAAAACGGGAAGGAGTCCTACAATTATTAATTAGAATCAGTGTTTTGTAATAATGCAGCTGAGTTCTCCATCAGATCTTTCATGTAGCACTGTAAGATCTCTCTGGATTCTGGCCCAAAATATTGGATTACAGAAAGCCTATGTCCTTAATATTTTCTAACTCTCCCCATTTCCATGATAGATGAGAAAGAAATGCACAGGTAATATGTAGATTACTAGTCAAATAATTTTTATTGTAAACTGAAGGTCAGAAGAAAGTGTTAAAATGTAAAATGAAAGGACACATCTCTGAAAGACAGAGAAAGAGTGGTATAGGTTGTTGTTTGTTTTTTTTTTTTCCTAGGATCCCTCTTACATTATATAGTTGCTTTCTGCCTCACACAGAGTGCAGGATGTCAGAGTCCTCTAACTCAGGAGTAATTTGCAACTTCCAGGAGCCCACAAACAATGTATTGGTTATAACTGACAACATTCTTTGTAATTGTCTCCTGGGACTCAATTCATGTGCTGGTGAATACTGGTATTGTAAAGCTTCCCCAAAACACTTTTCCACTGCTGGTTATAATAAAAGACATTTTCCCTGAAAACCTGAAATCATAGTTTTGGAAGCAACTGTGTTTTTCATAAGTTGTGGCACCATGGGTTGACAACATTGGAAACACAATTTGCATGCAGTTTAAGATTTCCTTTCTAGATGTTTCAGAAATCTATTCCCCTTTTTTTTTTCTCCTTACTTTTTCCAGAAGGTCACTTTATTCTTGGAGTCAAGAGGATTAAGTAGATTATTGTCTAGCCTTCACTTTCTGGCCTATATCCTCTTGCCTCTTAGCTGGCTTTAAATAGTTCCTTATAGCAATTCATTGTTCCAGAGTGATATATATGCACTTTCATTTGCTGTCTTGATGTATATGAAAAACTGGTTATGCTGTGGTCTGACAAGATCTGTAGCACAGCTGGGTATTTTTTCAGTGAGATGTGAATGAAAACTCATGGTATATATCATAAAATGTATAAGGCGAACCAGCTGATAAGATAGGAGTGTGGCTTTCATAAGTTCCAGAAATCATACAGTTGTGTATGGATTTCAGAGCTGCTTTGAATGTATTAGTCAATGGCATTCAAAAAAAAAATGCAAAATTGCCCTAGAGACATGTTCTTTCTTAATTGTCTTAATTAGAATTAATTATCTATGAAACAGAGTGTATGTCAATTTAGGCAGATTACAGTCTGGGCACTAGGTGCTTATTAATTTGATATGACACCAAGACACAATAGTAGCTGCAGTTTAGGGGCTAATATTTATGGGTCTAACTCAATCATGAAATACAATCAGCTTCTGTGGTAGACAAGAAGCAACTCTTACAGTGTCTGCTATACTGCAACTTGTTTTGAATTAAATCCAGAGTGCTTGAGTAAATATATGAGAAGACCCATTTGTACCCTAACAATCTTACAGTCAGTGAAAGGTCTTAAACTGCAAAAAGAAAAAAAAAAATGAAGTGAGAAATGAGAGATTCTTTTCTCTCCATTTCAAGTACCATTAAGATATAGAGAAAACAATAATCACTCATCCCTTTAATAAGACTTAAACTTCTATTCCTAGGGTAATCACTTTGGTTCAGAGGTGTGCAAATCAGCTACTGGTCTTGCAAAAAGGTTTTGATGACAGTCTATAGGTCTTACACAGAGCTGCTCTGGATGTTAAGGTAAAACTGTACAGAACTAGATAGGTGGAAACCATGCAGCCTCAAGTATCACAGAAACACAGAGTACAATAAATTTCCATCTTCTGCAATGGTTTATAGATCAGGATCATAAAATTATCTCCAAGACATCTTATTGCTTTGCATTTCAGATGCATTTTCATTGATTGGGGTTGCTCAAAGAGTAAAATTGGACCTTGTTGTGCACTGCAGTACAAATTCACAATTTTTTTAAAAAACCAAAATGGGTACAAAAAGTGTATAACATCTGAAAGCCAACTATGATATAAAAAATGCTTGCAAAGGACATATTGACATTTAACCTCACTGTTTCATTAAATCTTAACTCTGTACATAGAAGAAGTTAATTACATGGTGCTTTAAGTCTTCACAAAAGGTCAATTTTCTAGTACTATAATATGTAGCAGCAGAGGTTAGAAAGGTAGTACTCTGAGTAGGAACATGTTTTTAATAGTTGATTGGGGCAAGTCATAAGAGATTCCTAGTGCATTCTTGGTAATGAGATTCAATTATTTCCAATGAGAATTTTAACCCCCCTGAGAGATTCATCTTTTGCTTACTGTAAGCAAAACTGATCTTTGCAAGTATATAAATGACACCCACCTTTTTATTGTGTTGGCTTAGAGAAAGGTCAGATCTAATAAAGATCACTCTTCTTGACAAATAGCACTTAATGTTTCTTTTCCTCCAGCTTATTGCAAAATCAGATTACTGTTGCAATAGCCTAATGGTACTTGACTAATAAAAAATTGGTCTAGTACAGCTACAGTATTATATGGAAGATTCTTGATTAAAATATTGTTTCAAATAACATTGCTTGTGCTGAATCTTGGTCTCCAGACACAGAAAGTCCACCAAAATTACTAATACATGACAAATGGCAGGAAAAGTTCTCCTCAGCACAGAGAAAGCATACAAGAAAAGCAAGAGAAAAAAGATATGCTCATCAAGACATATTCCCTGCAATAGCAGATCATCATATGGAATATGCCTACTTGATTTCAACTGACAGCATTAGGGGAGAAAAAAACCCAAACATATATAACCCAAAAAACCTCACAAAGTCCCCCTTGATAATGCAACAAAGGGAAGGATGGGCTAATGGCTTATGATTTGGGATATTTGTATTCAATTCTCCATTCTGCCATCAACTTCCATTGTAACACTAAGTCACTCAAACTTGGATCCGCAGAAGAGCTTTGGTATAGGATTATTTCAAATGGGAGAGGATGCTGATACATATGTGCTACACTACTTGCAGCCCAGAATAAAAGATTTTTATAGAGAAAAAGTGTTGAAAACACAAAATCAACACATTGTTTCCAGGAAAGGATAAATTCAGATTACGGCTGGATTGGTCCTTACTGTGATCTTAAAGCCACGTAGCAGCTGAAGCACTTGTGTTCGCAAGTGCACCTGGACGCAGCTTTCAGGTGAGTTTCATCCTAGAAGAACTCACTGTGTCTATTCTGAGACCACTCTCTGATGTAAAAAAATATAAAAATCATTATAGACAGAAATGCCTGGAAAACCACTTCAAAATTTGTCATCTAAACTAAAATATTGATATAGATTATTTGACATGTTATCGTTGCAAAAAAGGTGAATTGTAGGTACAAAAATATTAATGGAAATGTCAGGAGGTCAAAGGTAGTAATTCTGCTTTTATTTACAGAAGCACAGAATCGCAGAATCAGTAACATTGGAAGGGACCACAGTGGGTCACCTAGTCCAACCTCCCTCACCAAGCAGGGTCATCTTAGAGCACATGGCACAGGATTGCATCCAGATGATTCTTGAATATCTCCAGTGAGGGAGACTCCACAATCTCTCTAGGCAACCTGTTCCAGTGTGCAGGAACTCACACAGTAGAGAAGTTCTTCCTCATGTCTAGGTGGAAATTGCTGTGCATCAGTTTCTGCCCCTTGTCTCTTGTTCTATTGCTTGGCACCACCAGAAACAGCCTCTTGACACCCACCCTTTAAGTATTTATACACATTATCCCCAAATAAATCCCAAATTTAATGGGATATCTTCACAAATAAGCTGAAATATATTTAAGAGTAAAATTATAGGACTATCAGAGAGGTCTGAAGAAACTATTGTGCCTCAGCTGGCATTTGAATACTTTTTCATATGTTAGGAAAATTACCTTAACACAGATGTAGACAAGTAATAGGGAAAATAGAAGAAACCAGAAAACATCAGTGAAACAGAAAACAAGACCTAAAGGGAAACACTGAAGTGAATTATATTTCTTTTTTTCCTGGAAAATTAAGAGTAAGCAGGAATAATTTAAGTCCACAATTATAAAAAGTTTTCTGCTGAAGAGAGGAATTAATAATTCTCCATGTTCTAAAGGAAAAAAAAAAAAAAAGAAAAAAACCCCAAACTATTGTTTTTTTCCAGGAATGTCAATGATAAAAGAATGTATTGAACTAGTGGATAGCCAGTATCATGACATTTAAGAACCTTCTTCATTAGAGATTCTTAATAGGTGGGACATATAATTGCCAAGGCAGTGTTTATATACTTGTACCTACTCAGTACAAGGGACTGTACTGACTGTCCTGTAGATTATCTAGCCCTATGATGCTAAGTAGTTAAAGATAATTTAGCTGGGAGTTAATAGACTGTTAAGCAATCCTTTAGGATGTGTAGGTAGGAATATTGAGATTTGGATCAATAATACATTGGAGCCATGAAATCAATGACAGCGGCAGAGTCCAGAAGCCTTAAAATCAAGCTCTGCATGTTACAAGCTGCAACCCAAAGCAGAAATACTTGTTTATTTTGAAAGTTTGGTGTAAATTAATTTCCCGAACAGAAGCACACAGAAATTTAAGACTGAAAAGAGAAATTGAATCTTGATTCTACCTCATCTTTCCCATCAGCAGATGCTGGCTTTTAAGTTGTTGGTCCTTTATTTGTCTGACAAATTGAATTCACACATAGAGAGTAGCCCCTGCAAACTCAAGTGCCAGCAACTTTCAGAACTG
The DNA here is from genome assembly GCA_013398125.1 of Aegotheles bennettii. Lineage (NCBI taxonomy): Eukaryota > Metazoa > Chordata > Aves > Caprimulgiformes > Aegothelidae > Aegotheles > Aegotheles bennettii. The sequence goes on from VZRW01002134.1 coordinate 85,889, forward strand.
CTCTTGACTTCAGAGGTGCCGATTAAGTCATAGCCAGTTCAGTCTCCATCTGCACATCAATCATTTTCTGACCTCAAATTGAATATCAACACTCATTTGAAATTTCTTCTGGACTACTTTTTATATGTATAATTAGTACTGATAATGTCTATGCTATTTTTAGTTAAGATCAGCACTGAAATTTATTTAGATTCTTCCATATACTCATAAAATTTAGTACATCTGTTTTGTTTCTGTGTACAAGTCTTAGTTCCTTCTGATTGTGTCCTGATAATGTCTTTTTTCCTGCCTTTCCCTAAGATAGTTGCTTCCATAAATGCAGCTTAATGAAAGGGCTTTTAACATATTCAGTTCAGTGGTGAGTTATGCATACTGTTCATGTTAACTAACCACAGAGGAAATATTAGATAAGTTTCTAAAATCAGAAAAACTGACTTTCTCAAAGATTCCTTATTTTCAGCTGATGTCTAAATTTGCTAAAATGACGGGACAGAATTCCTGCTTCCAGGCCACTTAACAAAAGCACCTTCAGGTGTAAAGCAGTATTTCTCAAAGCCTATAGAGAGCAGAGGTGTGAAAAGCTACTCAGAGTGTAAAAGATGCATGCCCGATGGACATCCTTAAAATTAGTTGGTTTAAACACCTGAAGCGTGAGACAACATCTGCACTGGTTGTGCTTGAACTCAGATGGAAAAATTAAAAGGAAAAGACATTGCTGTTACTCTGAAGGAAGGACAATGTTCAATAAATAGAATACAGATAATTTTCCTTTTATATTCTCCCTTCTGCTTCTGTTCATCTGTTGAATGTTCTTTCCCTACTGAGTTGATAACCCAACTCATTAGTGTTGGTCTCTTCACTGCAACAGCATTGTGATGTCCGACTGCTATTCTTACATGTGACAAGGGTCACTTGTAAGTGCCTATCACTTCTGGGGGTTTTGTACAGATTTCTGTCAACCTGTGGGTAATACAATATCTGGCATCAGGAGAAATAGGGATTTATCTCCATCCAATCCCCCCTGCCAGGAGCAGAGCAGCAAGGGAAGACAACTTAGTATGTGATCTCTTGTCTGGCCAGTAAAGAAATGTTCTAGGAAATAGAATCATCTGATCATGTAGTTAGTCAGTAATGTGAACTGCAAGGTGTACACACAACCACTTCAAGCAAGCAATATGATATTAGCCTCCATGAACAGAGCTCTAGTAAACCTATGGGATCTACAGAATTCATTAAGTGGTCATATTTAAACAGAATTCCTCTTCAAATCTTAACGAAAGCAATAGTGAACCCATGCCTGTGGTAACTTCTCTATTAGACTGATTTTTCCAGGTGTTGTGTTCTTTCCAAACTCTTGGATTTCAGCAGGAATAGGTGAAACTTAGCTCATTATGTTATAAGGCCTGTTATTTAGCATATTATAACCAGTACTGCAAGAAGGTCTGAATACTTCTAGGGCAGCTTTAATGAAAAGTTTACATCTGAAAATACATAGTGGGCACTGCTTCTTTTTCATGAGTTAAAATTTATATTTTAAACACTTCTACAATAATCTCATTTTTCACCTTTGATTATATACACCATCTGTACTACTGAAAGCATCAATGTTTATAGTTTAATACCAAATCATTGCCTCATTACAGATCAGCTTGTGGAAAAAACTGTAAAAGGCAAGTCAATGTTAATAGATTTAAAGGACCTATATCTCCCTTAGAAAATGTATTAAGAAATAATAGGTCAAAAGGTTTACATAAGAATGTGAGAACAAATTTACTACATCAGACCATAGTTCATGTCATTCTAGTGCACTGTCTCTGGCAGTGACCTAGAAAAAAAGACTAAATATAATAACAGGGCAAACACACAGGTACACATCTTCCACTATATCCTCCCAGCAACCTGAATTTTGCATTTTACAGACTTCTGCAGCAAAATCAAGAAGGGAATTTTTGGTTTTAACAGCACTTCTGTCATTTTTTCCCATTAATTTTTCAAACTGCTTTTCAAATTGATAGAAATGTTTGCAGTCCACAGCCTCTGCAGCAATGGACTCCTCACTTTAACTCCAGCTGTGTCGAAAAGCTATTCCCTTCATTTCTGCTACATTTTTCACTCTAGTAATTTAATTTAATGTACCTGACTGTATAGTAAAAAAAATATAGTGAATGGTATCTGCCTTTTCACTTTTTATTTTTATGACACTCTCTACTTCATAGGTTACTATCACTGTCCCCTTCATCCTTTTTAATTTTTTTTTAGACTGGAAGCTCCTGGTCTCATTCTGTAGCTTGATCATCTCTGTCACCTCTGAGTATTTTGTATTTCTAATATACTCCTGATTATATCTGAAATGACATTTCATGGTATTGTAGACTATAATTTTAAAATAGCTTTCTTGAGTGTTAATAGCTAGTTGATACTCTATATAGTGTATGCTAAGTTTATTTTATTTTTATCCTATATCTCTCTTTGTAAATAGTTGTACCAAATTTCATTTGACATTTTATGTCCAAATCTTTCAAGGTGAGTTTCATCTGGTAGCATATGAGCTCCTTGCCTTTGGCTCCCTTCCTTATAATCAGTGGAGACAAAATGGCCTTTTTAAGGGATGATTTATCCCACCCTTCATTACAGTGAGAAAAGTCACTCCCTAAAAGTACCTATTTCCTTCCGCTGATTGTAAAAATGGAGCAAAGACCTCTGCATACTACAGATGCACAGATTTGTTCAGGCGAATAGCACTGTCGGTATCAGGAGGGTTTTCTGCAGTTGTTCTCAATCAGTTTTTCACTCTTATTACTCTAAAAAGCTTAGTTTGATCAGCAAGCTTTATTACCTCATTATTAACTAATTTCCTAGGTAATTTATGAAGATGTCAACTAGCATAAGTTACCAGCCGAGTCTCTAGCATTCTAGTGGTCTCTAGTACCTGTGGGACTTCCTAATATTCTCAAAACTGATAATCTGCTACTAAACTTTGTTTTCTACTTTTCCACCTATTTATATTAATTTAGAAGATAAATTACTTCCTATCTTATAGAAGCTTAGTTTCTATAGGAATTTTTAATAGGAGATTTATCAAAAGATTTTGGTCATCCAAGGAGACAAATAATAGCAATTCAGGCTTTTTTTAGCAACTTCTTGGTAGCTTCAGAGAACTGCATTGGATGTGGATTGTAACACATGCCTGCCTTTTATATGTTGTCTGTTTCTTGTTACCCAGAATTGATCATATTTTATAGTTATTTGCTAGTTCTGGTTAGTATTATGCCTGCAACCAATCTTTGCTACTTTGATGTCTTAAATGTGTACTGGCTCTAGTGGCTAGCAGAAAAACTTTCTGCAAACCATGTTATTTTTTATGCCTTTAGAAAGCTCTTTTTCAGAGTTGGTTTGGCCTGCCTTATATATATTTCCTGCTCATATTTGTGTCCATTTCTGTTTTCCTTGGTTGAATATGAGTATAGCTTTCATAAGGAATGTAATTTTTAATAGCTTCCTTTGTCCCCCTCTCCAGTTTTACTGCCTTTTTACTTCTTACTGTCTTTTTTACTTCTTCTCCTTCTTTCCTGGTCTTTCTATAGTGGTTTTTGGTTGCCACACAACTTTCTGACTGACGTGGCACTTGCTTAGAGTGCCTATAATCTCTACACCACCTGCAAATATTTAAGCCTCTTAACTCTTTCTTCCTTTGTAACAAGCTTATGCACTACTTGTCCTTTTTGAAATTAGAAGAATTGTCATAGTCTGGCTCTTGATTCACTTATGAGCATTGTTAACTCTAAACATGCACTGTAGTTGAAATATTCTTTAATAACAAAATGTTAAATCAGCTCCTTTTTTCTATCTTGGATCAAGTCAAGAGCTTGTCACAGATGGGAGTGGAAGGTCTTAAGGTTGCTTAAAGAATCACCAGCAAATGTATTCAGAAAAGGTAATTTTAATATAGATTTATAAATGTACAATTTAACAGAGTTCGATGGCAAGGTTCACTCTATTACTTAGTATGAGGAAGGGATGTGTAGGGGTTGGAATTGGATTGGAGTAGTTTACACAGGGGTCAGAGGAAATGGTTTATACGGGGATAGGGGAGGTCGAGTAGTGATCTGCACAGGGATCAGGAAAAAGAATGAGGAAGACCTTCCTGTGAGTCACGAGGTTGAGAGTGGAACCCCTGGCTTCCTAAACTCCTTCTCAGAGAGGAGTCTAAGTGCAGCTAGATCCAGACTTAGTCCCAAACTTGGTTAATGATTTATGACTAAAGGGTATAAGTGTAGGGATTTCTTGTGTAGTGCTTTATCATATAATTGTGGGTCTGGTGTGATTTGGAATAGCAGTGAATTGAGATTGAATAACACTACTGTAACAAAATTGGATATGATTTTCTCACAATAATTAATCAATCAATGAACAATTTGTTGTAACCAAGTACAGTGGTTCAATTAAATATTTAACAGAGTTTCTAAACTAAACTGCTCACATGCACACATGGATATAGAGGTTAACGTATGTTAAGATGCTAAATTTTGGTACCTAATGATCATTGAACTGCATGAAAAGAAGTTGCAATCAAATATCCCTGTGATAGATCTGTGAGACAGAATTATAGTCAATTACTACAATTTGATCTATTTGCCACAGAATGAGAGATAGTGGACAACTCATGCTTTTCCATTGGACAGAACAACTTCCTCTTGAGACACAGGGTAGCAGTCTGCTGCAACTCCAGAAAGCTTCAGAAGGGCTTCCTTTCAGGATTGATATTTATAAGGTCACAAGATGACTGATTTTGGTCAGTATTTTTCCATGGTGGTTACAATTCAAGTCAGGTGATCTTTGGCAACTTTCAGAGTGGGCTTGTGACCCAAACAGGAGTCATCTTGGGTATGTTTCACAAGCAACAGGGTTCCAGATGCAGTTAGGGAGTGCCTGACAGCCCCAAATCACTGCACCGGCACTAGGACTAGAAGGTACCCAATTGTTTCAACTCACTGCTCCAGTAGGTGATCAGAAAGTACCAGAGTGTCCCAGCCTACTGCACTTGCTATTGAAACAAGAACAACGTTGGGCCCACAGCCCTTGTAACTAAAGCAAGAACAGTGTTGGCTGATGTTGACATTGCAATGCAGCTCAGTGAGCAGGTGTTCTGCCCCACTATCTGCTGCTTCTTCCCTTTAATATTATTAACTACTCTGATCCATGAGGAAGGCACTTATGATACCTAAGATGAAGTTTCATCATCACACTGTCATGTGACACTTACATACTTATTGAGGATAATTGAAGTCTTCCATTTTTATTGTGTTTCCTGTTCTCACAACTCTAACGTTTCTTAGTTTATTACCACTTTACCAGAACCTTTTCATCCTAATAATGAAGCATTCTTATATATTCTTGGGATTCCAGTCCCAAACGATGTCTGTACTAATCCTCTATCAGTCAAGTTATATATCTGATTTGACTGTATAGTTTGTTGTGTTCACAGAATCACAGAATTCTAGGGTTGGAAGGGACCTCGAAAGATCATCTAGTCCAACCCCCCTGCCGGAGCAGGGTCACCTACAGTACATCACACAGGAACGCATCCAGGCAGGGTTTTGAATGTCTCCAGTGAAGGAGACTCCACAACCTCTCTGGGCAGCCTGTTCCAGTGCTCCGTCACTTGCACAGTGAAAAAGTTTCTCCTGATATTCACATGGAACCTCCTATGCTCCAGTTTGCATCCATTGCCCCTTGTCTTATCATTGGTCATTACTGTAAAAAGCTTGGCTCCATCATCCTGACCTTCACCCTTTACATATTTGTAACCATGGATGAGGTCACCCCTCAGCCTCCTTTTCTCCAAGCTAAAGAGACCCAGCTCCCTCAGCCTCTCCTCATAAGGGAGATGTTCCACTCCCTTAATCATCTTAGTGGCTCTGCGCTGGACTCTCTCAAGCAGTTCTATTTGTTGCTTTTTTAAATGTGTGTTTTCCTCAAAGTATATAAGCTACTCAGTCTTTGCAATGTATTTGTAAACTGATACTACAGTGCCCATGGGTTGGCTGCCCTTCACCATTTTCAAACGTATCTTCTCATATACAAATTTAAAACATCTTCCACTCCCTTCCTTTTCCTTTTCCCAAATATTGTAGAAACACCAAAATCTTACTGGGTCAAATCTTTCCTTGAGAAAGAGGACTTTAAGCATGTGTTTGGCTGTGGTCACAGAGATAGTGTGTATCTGGACAGGGTAGGTAAAATAATTTGTATTCCTTGTGGGTGGACATGAACCACTGAATGATCATTCACCCAAATCCACAATTCTTTAATAGGTATGTAGATACAATAAAGGACTTGCATAACTCTAACAACCCTGACCACTTGTGATCTTTGTACAAATGCTGGTTTCTGTTGTGGTACATGAGAAGTGGGTACTTCAGAATAATGCTTAAATCAGACCATCAATTAACCTGTCGCTTAAAGTCAACATACTCAATCTATAGTTGCCTTGTTTTAGCAATAGAGAAATGTTAAAAACATAAATCTTGAACTGAGATGCATCCCTCTGGGTTGAAGGGATATGCGTTTACTCATCAGAACAGACAGCCCTGAGCCACCAGCTCAGGGTATTTACCTATTCCTTTCCTTTAAAGTGGTGACGTGTTTTGGGTTTTTTAGAGTACAACAACTGCATACAGTATTTGGTCTCTTGTATGCAAGGCTAGTGATCATAAAAGAGACAAAGAGAGAAGATTGCTTTTGTATGTTATTCCAGAGTGAAAAATATTTTAGAAATTCTGGCAGTCCCTGCATCTTGTGTAGATGGTTATTTTGAGGACAACTGATGAAGCTCCTTGGAGAATTAGTGGGGAGAAGGGTATGATTTTTTTTAATTTTATTTATGTTGTTTAATCTATTAATTTTATTAAATTAATAATTAATTTATTAATTGTAACAACATTTAGTTGTTGCAACTAGATGTGAAAAATGAAGCTGCGCCAGAGATGACCTGCCAGATGCAGAAGTAGCTCATGTTTACCTAGTGAGAACTGGTAATCTGCTGGAAAACAGGCACACTACTATTTCTTCACAAGGAGCTGCATTAGCCTCACAACACCATTGTCTCTGGTTCTCTTTTTAATGAAACTTTTTTTTCTCTCTCCAATGACAACTTCCTTATTCCTTTCCAATGCTAAAAGTAGGTACCCATGGGAAAATATAATTAATTGTGCTATCATACAGTAGGAGATCTAAGTTATCCTTTAAATTAAAGACAAATGACTAAACATATAATATGTCTCTGGTTTACTTGCTACTATTATTTTAAGCAACTCAACAGGGTTCATATTATTGTAGAACTGTTAGATACAATCTTCCTACTTCTGCTAATTGTCCTTCTGTGAATTTTTAGCACCTGAGTGGAGTTTTGCCTAAACCACTGCATGTTTGAAGAAAATGATGTATTGCAAAAGGCAAAGCATTGTAGCACCTGAATTTGTCATCCAAAACTGAGCAGACAACATCTTATTTATAATGGCACTCTGTCATCCTTCAAGCCTCAGTGGAACTGTTAGCGAGTGAATAGCTTTCTTAGGAAAAGTGTCTTATACTTCTAGTCTGTGTAAATCTGAATCTTACTTCTAGCCCTATACAAGACATTTTCATGATACCCTAACATCCACATTGCAAACCTTATTCCTCAATGAGCCAAAACATATGCATAAGCCTAAGCTATTTACTCTACATTAACATTTAGGGTCAAAAGTGATTTCCTGGATTAGCAAATCTAGCCCAGATAATAAAATAATATCATATATTTTAAATAAAATTTCATTATTTTCATCAGTTTAACCCAGGATTACCTGTCTGCCTACAGCTGATGGCTGGACCGCAATGTGAACATGCAGTAACTGTTGCTGGTGTGCTCCCTCTCCTGTACCTAGGTTGCAAAGGCAACAGGGGTTCCTCACCATGCTCTCAAAATGATGTTGTGCAAGCCCTGAGTAGATACACTGCTGTTAACAGAAAACATTTCAGAGTGCACTAAAGACCAAACGTACTAAGGAGTCCTCCCTGGAGTACTTTTGATGCTTTGAGAACCCAAATACCAAGCGTACCTTCATTTCCATGTGATTCAGCTGACTAATGAGTAGGTACTGTTGATGCTGCAAACTCTTGTGTGTGGTAGATCATTAATAAAATTTAAGAGGCCTCTGCAGAAGTACCCTGCATTAAGCTGTTATACAATGTAGGAAATGTTCTGAAGTTGTATGACTAACAGGAATGAGAAGCCTTCTCCTTTTGGCTGTCTCGCAGTTGTGCTTTCTACAATATCTTATGTTAGCATATTAAATAGAAAACATATTATCTATGAGACAAAGGAGTTTCTATGAAGGGTAACAAAATATAAACAATTCATGTAAGTTTTACCAAAACATTTCTCTGTTGTTCCATTATTTTGACATTCCACGGGATTAATGCACAAAATTATAAATTTATATCTTCTTAATACTGCATACACTTGTTCAGGTTACATAGCCTAAATCACGTCTTTGCATAATTTTGAATGCAGCTTGGACCTGAATGTGTTGCAACAATTGGTAGAAAGCCAGCCTGAGGTGAGTTTGAAGTCACTGACTGCAATCAAGGAGACCCAGGCAATCCATTTCTATCTCCTGTTTTTTGTTACATGACTTTGAACAAGTCACATAATCTCTCTGGACTATGGTGTTCCACTAGTAAAGTGGTAATTGCATTTCCTTTATAGTTTATCTAACAAGCTGTCCAGCCAGATGAGACACTAAGTTTTCTGGGTAGGATCCTAAATTGCTACTGGAGTTTATGGAAAAGTAAATTGTCTTATTGTTTGGACAACCATTATAAACTACTGTCCAATTCCTCTACATTTACCTGGAGTTTGTTATAGACCCATATTCACTAAAATAAGATAGTGAAATAAATAGTTACTTTTCCACTGAAGTACTTACAAAGTCAGAGAAACTTTTGAAGATACTTTGTACTAAAAGCTTTACCACTCACCTGTCACTCACACAAAGCATATAATTTTGACATATTATGCAAAAAAAAGCTAATTACATTTTAATTTGCTAATCCTTGCTTAGTTAAACTAGTGACATATGCAAATTACCTGCTGAGACCTAAATTACTTCTTTCAAAGGATAAATAAATGCCCTTTAGTATTTTCAAATATTATTAAAAAAACTTCTTGATTGACAGATAAGAAGTCAGCTTTGGGACTTAATATTGCTTTTATAAAAATGAACTCATGTACCTAGACATAAATGTCCAAAGTTTCATAGCATGGAAACAAATTTAGGAGTTTGGATCCTATCCTGAAAATCTAGCTGAAACACAGTCGAGACTTTTATGGATTGGAAATCTTATGACAGTTGACTTCCCTATAGAATTGCTTATGTTTTTTCTTGTTTTCCATCCAGCAAAAATATAGGAACATGATTATAAATCTGCACCCGGGCCTGCCCTTTAAAAGAATTGCTCTCAAGTGAAAAAGAAGAATCATGGGTATGACCTTTAAAAGATAGTATAGATAGAGCAAGAACAACTGCTCAGAGAGCTGGAGCCTGGAGATTAAAAAACCTAACTAGGATCTTTGATAGGGCTGGGACAATTTTAAAGGAATGGCTGTTCAGAAGTGGGGCATGTCACCACTAATTAAATTTAGGGATAGATCAGACAAGATTATTTTTCATTGTTACATTAATAATAATAATAATAATAATAATAATAATAATACTGCTGAAGGAGGATATTGTCACTGTGACCAGTACTTAAGATAAGACAACCTGAGCAGGAAGACTGGATCATAACTAGAGGTTCCTGCTGTGGTGATTGGTTTTGAATCTTGATTTAGGTTTGCAAGTATGATGCATAAATTAAGTGTGGTGTTATTCATGCATACATCTTACTCTGAAAACTATTGCATCTACCCCTGTGAGCATCTACTGTCTTACAGAGCTTTGCAAAATTTAGTTTAGTTCTTGAACCAGATACCAGTTGAAGTGTTTTTCTCTGTCTTCCTTGGATGCAAACATCACAGTTTTAGTGTATTTCACCAGGTATTTTCCCAAAAGACTTACTTGAGTCAGATAATCCCACAAAAGCTCAGATATATATCTGTGGTGTGGATTCTACTTTAACTGGTAAGTTGGAGAATATTCTTCTGACTCAATATATGATGGGTCTTAATCAGTACTTATCTTCCTTGCTCCCCAGGTAATTTCAATTTAACAGGAAGATTCAAACAGTCCTAGGAACAGAAGCAGACCCTTAAAACTCCCTTATGTCAAAATACTTTTATAACTATTCAGCTGCTGACTCCCTCTCCCTCTATTTTTTCTTGACACTTAAATTTTTCATTCCCTTCTGCTCAGGTGTAGGAAATCAGCAGGAAGGAATGCAAACTGCCCTGCCCTAAACCAAATTACCGGTTTGCAGATTCATGAGTTCTCCTGAAAATTGTTTCTAATGCCTGGAGGCTGTGACTGGTTGAATCTAGACTTCTTGTGTTCTAGTTGAACAACCTGAGGGCAGAGGGGGTGACACCATCACTGTCCTGGAAAGAAAACGTGTTTTAAGGGAGATCTGAAGGTCGTAATTCTTGGCAAGGTACGTTCAGAAATCCCTTGCTGGACTGGACCTTTTGGAAACTTCAGGCATCTAAAAATATGTTAAAATATCATTGACAACACTGGACAATGTCTACCACAGTACAGGATTTAGGCGGTTTTGAAAACTGGTAGGTTTTTTTCTTCATCTGCAGCTGAGTTGTACTCTGGAATAGGGACAAAGGTCTGGCCAAATAATTCCCCTATTTTTCTATTTACATGTGTGTCCACTAAACTGAATGGAGTTAAGAAGATATTTTCCAAAGAGTGTGTTTGCTTAAGACAATCAGGTCTTGGTGACTGATCTGCATCTGGCACTTTCACCATAGCCAAATCCTTGTTGTAAACCAACAGCACAATCTTATTCAGGACTTGCTCATCAGAGATACTAGAGACAGAAGAATATGAATTGAGGCTGTCAGTATAATCTGTGCCAGAGAGGAAAAGCTAGGTGTTGACAGTACAATAGTGAAATGGATTGAGAATAGGGGGAAACATCAATTAATGTTTTGTAGGCACTTTCGTAATTAGCTGTGTGGTCCTATATGCTAATCCTTGCCACCAGCTCCAACTGAGTACCATATTGTACCATCTGGGGATTCAAACATTATTCTAAATTTCTCTCTGAAACCATTTGCCTTTTCCCTTCACTACAGAGAAACAAAGAATCATATATAGAGTGGTATATGTAAGGAACTACATATGTTAACATGGCATAAATAAGCAGTTCTGTTCCCCTTTAATAAAATATATTGATGGAAGTAGTGGACTTCTGGTGACCATTGCTTCCTATATCTATCCTGTTCCCTTCTATAGATCATCTCAACCTAAACCATTCCTGACAGAAATTTAGCTTATCTCCTTCTCACAGTATTGACTGACAGGCATTTGATGGTCCACCAAATAGGCTATTTCAGTGACTTAACAATAGCTGTGATGTAATGATATATGGGCACATATAAAATAGAATTATAGAATCACTTCAGCTGGAAAAGACCTTCAAGATCAAGAGTTCAACCATCAGCTCAGGACTGCCAAGTCCACCACTAAACCATGTCCACGACGCCCACATCTAAATGTTTTTTGAATACCTTCAGGGACAGTGACTTTACCACTTCCCTGGGCAGCCTGATTCAATGCCTGACCACCCTTTCCATAAAAATATTTTTCCTAATATCAAACTTGAACTTCCTGTGATGCAACTTGAGGTCATTCGCTGTTGCCCTATTCCTCATCACCTCGGAGAAGAGACCAGCCACCCCCTCACCCCGACCTCCTTTCAATAATGTCTCCCCTGAGCCTCCTTTTCTCCATACTAAACAACCCCAGCTCCCTCAGCCATTTCTCATAAGACCTGTGGTCCAGACTTCTCACCAGTTTTGCTGTCCTTCTCTGGACCCACTCCATCCCCTCAATGTCCTTCTTGTAGTGAGGGGCCCAGAACTGAACACAGGATTCCAGGTGCAGCCTCACCAGTGCTGAGTACAGGGGGACAATCACTCCCCTGGTCCTGCTGGCCACACTATTTCTGATACAGGCAGGATGCTGTTGGTCTTCTTGGCTACCTGGGCACACTGCTGGCTTATGTTCAGCCACCTTTCTACCAGCACCCGGAGATCCTTTTCTGTCAGACACTGCCCTTCCTACCCTCAGGCAGATTAACACTCCCACCCAATTTAGTGTCATCTGCAGGTTTACTGATGGTGCATTCGATACCTTCATCCAGATCATTGATAAAGATACTGAACAGAACTGGCCCCAGTACAGAGCCCTGGGGGACACCACGGGTGACCAGTCACCAACTGGATGTGACTCCATTTACTACCATTATTTTTATTCATCCAGCCAGTTTTGGATACTCCCATCCAGGTCGTAAAATAAATAACATAACATAACATAACATAACATCACATTACAAATGTTAAATAAAGTATTATTTAGTTATCATTGACTGTTGACCATTTCATCCATATTGATGGGTCTACTGTAAATTTTTTAGACTGAATAAAAAGTTTTTCACTGTATATTATATGTATTCTTTAGAACAAACACTTGTGAAACTTTTAACTTCTTAGAAAAACAGTATTTATCCTCTGTCAAGCTGTTTTTGACCACTGTATTTAAGTAACAACATAAAAACTAAAAAAAAAACCACAGGGTTAAACTTATACGGTTTTAATTATGTGAAACTCTAAAGTCAAATGATGTAAAGGACAATTAATCTAATGCCACCCCCAAGAAATATAGATAAAAATTTTCAAATGTGCCTTGAACATTACAGCAGTATTTAATAGTCCAAATCCTAAAAAACAGAGAAAATGTTAATTTCTTTTAAGATACATTTGTCTATAAGAAAATCTCTAAAAGCACATGGGGGCATCTTAATACATTTTATGGGGCAAACGGGATAAAAAATATTAGATTAGATGATTATTCTGGTTTCAAAATCTATTTTCAAAACTGCTGAGTACTATTTCCACTGACTTCTGTGGAAACTCCTGGGTGCCTGGCATTTTATAAAGCAGATCACTGTGATGATTTGAATAGTTAAACACACAGGAGCTTGGCTGTATTGGTAGTGGTGAAAACATGAGCCTGCATCACCTCTAATCTTATTATCAGCAGCATGCTTTGCAGTAACAAATAACTCACCTTCTCTTCTAAGAAGAGCTAGTCACTGTGGCAAGATGTGCATGAAAATTAAGCAGTGATAACATAACTTTCTGTTCTCTAAGGAGTTTACACTAGACTGGATTGTGGGACTCGATCTCAAGCAAAGTGGTAAAGAGTAAGAAACAAAATGTAATACTTCCTAAATCAAATTAGACAATTATTACTTTAAAAATTATTCCTGATGTAATGATGTATTGAATTTTTGATTTCATTGACAAGTATTAACATCTATAATCAGCAGCTTGGCTGCTGTCACATACATCTGTTAAACCTTATGGATAGCCTAACCCCATAAAAAGTACTGCAGTGCAAAGCACCAGACTGCACATCAGCTCTGCCTGGGCAGACAATAGTCTTCCAAACTGTTGGACCCATTAGGAGTTTATTGTTACAGCCCATTTCCAGGGGATTGCCTGGAATCACAGCTACCTGTGATCTAATGCTAAAGGGTATCAGATTCAAGTCAACACTGATGAGACTTCATTATGTGAACAACAGTTTCAGTGTTTTTTGGGATAGAGGCAGGCACGAACTCATAGTGCATTCACTAAGGATCTGAATTAACTAAGGATATATCACTGTGAAGATACTAGGGGCTAAAAAGGCTCAGGCAGGGCAGCTGGGTAAAAAGGGAACCCAAGAGAGAGAAGACACTCATATTTGAAAGTTGTGTCTGGACATGGGTGCAATATTAGAATGTCATCAAGCTTGGGTAGGCAAACCAATAAAACAAAACAGATATGAATTTGTATAGTATCTCTGTGGGTAAAAGGCCAGAGTATATGGAGATGTGCATGTGTTGTATTCCAACTAGGAACAAGGTCAAAGAAGAATGAAAAAAATAAAAGAAAGTTTTGGAAAATAGGGCAAGAGTTGGTACTTCTTGTTTTTCTTCGAAATACAATGGTGTTGATCCATCTCACAAACTTTTAGGCACCTGGATGGGAAAAGAGCTGATTTTCTTCAAATGAAAGAGAGAGAGAAAGAAAGGAACCAGATGTTTTCAGAGAGAGTTTTAGCCCAGCTATGATCTCACCTGGGCCTGTAGTGGTCTGTCTTTACCCTTCACTGCATTAAGAGCAACACTGTTCCTAGTGTCAGCACTTCAGACCAAGTGAGATGAATCTGGGCAACTCTGTTCAAGTCCTCTGCTGTGTCAAGAGAGAGGGTGTTGCTTCACCAGTCCTGAGTGGATAAATAGCAGTGCCAGAAAAAAGTATTTTACGAGAGATTTCTGAAGACTGTTGGGAGAACATCCCTCCTGACACCATCAGTAGGCACTAAATGGGCATTTTATTTTCCCATCTTTTTCTACAGTAGATGTATCTATACAGCAGGCTTATTTCAATACTATTTTGTCAATTTTTGCTCTTATAGAACCATGCTGACCTTTCAGAAGGAAATTGTAAAGAATTTTACTTCTCTATAGGCATACAAATGTTTGTATGCATGTTAGTTATATCCAGTTACATGTTAGTTATATCTGGTTACACAGGGTGTTATTTGAAAACAAAAATAAAACCACTGATCAACCCAGGATACTCTTGATATTAGTATTTTACAACATTAAAACATAGCTTCTTCAGCACTAAGAAGTAATATTTTTTTTTTTTAATACATTAGATGACAGATTCTTAGAGAATATAAAGTTAGCTATGTCTCTGTATATGCTGACTTGTGTCAGCTAATGTGTGACCTGGCATTGATGTTTCTGTTTTAGTCCATTAACCATCTCACTATTTACATTAGTGCCACTGACATTTGCAACATTATAGAAAAGAGCCTTCCTAGACCTTAACATGACCTTTCAATTTTGAATTCAGATGTACTGACACAGATCTTAAAATGAGACAGTTCTGACTTTTTACATTTTTCATACTCAATCCTTGAAGTGAACACCTTGTTTGGGGAACACCCTCATCTACAAACTTTCAAGTATCGAGAATTGACTTGTCCAGACAGGTTTGTGCAGCCCATTTCCTGATCTTTTTTCTTGCAAATAGTGAACATGAAGCAGGACCATGGAATTAGCCCAAGACATTGTATTACATCAATCAGTGTAGCTCTACTTTTAGCAGTGATCATACATGCAGATCTTCCATAGAAACAACTTCAAATCTTAATAAAGAAGATGCACGTTTTCCTTGGTTGAGAGTTGCTACAATTGCAGTTTCTTACTGGCCGTCATATTTTACTGTCCAAATAACTTCCCAAATAAACCTTCCAGCTCATTGGCATGAATTATGAATGTGCCAGCAGTGTTGATTTTAAAATGCATGTCAACACTTTAACATCTGAACATCTATGTAAATGCAAGCTTTTAGCAGAATTTCAATTTAACAAATTACAGTTTGTGACTCTAATTTATGAGAACTATGTAAATACATAAGATTTTTATAGCTGCTCCCGCTTAAATTAATCACAAATTACTAATTATGCCTTTTTCAGCTGCAGGATATGCAAATTTAGTTGCATTAAGAAAGGAACTGTTCAAGAATAGATTGATTTTGGAAACATTCTGCAGTATTGTTTTTGAACAGTAGAGTGCAGCCTTTTAACCTGCTACAGACCTAACTGGTCCACATCTGTTTTATTTGTATTGAAATCCAAAATACTAAGAAAATAAATATAAAATATGAAGTATATTCTTTCTCAGATAATGATTCATATCTCCATTGCTGTCTGTACATAGTACATGTCTCTACACAGTCACAAAGCAATCACAAGTCACAAACTTGAAAATACTCTACAGCATGCAACTCCAACATGACAAGTGAGAACAAAGACAGAGAGACAACTTATTCACCTAGAACCAAATGAGTCTTCTGATGTCAATAGAAATATTAGCTACAACAGGATTTCTGCAGCTAAATGGACTCTGTTATGCAGGTAAACAGAACCAGAAAAAGTCTGTAGCAGTGGGATTTGGGAATTCAGCCCCTCTTGTATTTACAGTGGCTTTTCTTGTACATTCACCCCGTTTTCCCAGCTGTCTCATGATCATAGTGTGGGATTTAAATATTGATTTTTATTTATTTGTTTGTTTGTTTGTTTTTATTTTTGTGTTGCTGGTCAGAAATATCATTCTACGCTTCCTGCAAGGAAGGATGTTGTGGTTTCCTAAAACTGGAAAACTAAAGCTTCAGGCTTCATTCTTTTTTAAGGCCCTTTGTTTTTGGCTGTTTTTTTGATTCCCTGGTGAATAGCCTTTCTTTTTTATGTTTACAGTTCCTTCCATTCAACCCTTCTCAGATTTTATCTCTAATATTTTCCTCATTTTTGGACTCTATAGTGCAAAACAAACATTAATATATGGGAGAGAGTCCAGCAAAGGGTGACCAAGCTGGACAAGATGTTGGAGGAGAGGTTGAGAGCTGGGTTGTTCAGGCTAGAGAACAGAAGGAGTAATTTTCTTGCTCCCTGCAGCTTCCTATTGGAAGCATATAGAGACTATAGGACAGACCCTTCACGGAGGTGAACAAGTAAGGAACTGGGGGCAACATGTCCTTGGACATTAGGAAAAAAATTTTCACTGTAAGGGTGATTAAGTATTGGAATAGGTTGCCCAGGGAGCTGGTGGTGCCATGGAGGTGTTCAAGAGGCATCTGGATGTGGTTGGTGCTGGGTGATGTGGGTTAGTGGTGATGTAGGTAGGTGGTTGGACTGGATGATCTTGAAGGTCTCTTCCAACCTTGATGATTCTGTGATTCTATGTGCATGGAAGAATCCATTTAGACATAAGACAAAACTCCATTTTAGGGCAGTCAAAATCCATGGTCTGACTTTAGAATTACATCTAATTTTGAAGCTGGCCCTTCTTTCATTTGGAGGTTGCACTAGGCAATGCTCTTTTCAAATTAAATTAGTCTTGTTTCTAATTCCAGGGTTTTTCAATTTGTAATCAAGTTCTGCAGAGTATGTCAAAAGAATAGTTAGGAAAAAGTTCTTACCAGACCCAGATTTAGGCAAGTGGTACTCTCTGAAGTAATTTGATGTGATTTTGACTAAGGAATTTTGTGGCTAATTGCAACAGAGCTGAGAAAATGAGACTCAGGTGGATGATGGGATCCCAATTTGCCACAGAGCTTCAGAGATTATTGGAACACTTGGCTTAAGTACACAATGAAAAATAAGAATTTATGACTGTATTAGAAACATCAGACACAGAGCTTTTATTTATTCAAATACTGAAAAAAAAGGACCCATCAAAATCATCAGAAGGGAAAACCAGATCCAAAATCATGCTTCAGTATGTTTCTCAAGTAGACTTAAGATAAAAAACCTCATTTTTAAAGTGCTACTTGGATGAAATTTATTATCTTGATCTCTGTTTGCAGTCCTGTCTCAGCCATCATAGTGATGGAGATCAAAGAAAGCAACACGAAGCTTTATGGCTTATGGCATGGATTTGTTGTCCAAAGGATCCTGTTGTGTACATTGCATCAGATCACCAACTGAGTGGCCTATGGCATCCCTGTTACACATCATCCTGTGACTTGGGTGAATTACAATACGATGCAAAACCTGCCTTAAAATAGTAAATATGTTTTCCTTTCTTTTGTGCTCTTTTTCTGTTGTGTGGTTCTGCCACATTTCAGTCTCTTAGAATCACCCTCTAGGATTTGCTTCTCTATGGAGTGAGTCAGAATTCTTTGTAAAAGCTGTTAGCCAGTGCTACTGGGTTTTAGGGTATTTCTTCTTTCTCTCCCTCTCTCTCCCCTTTTAAGGACTCACTGTGCTTTAGTTTGCAATTGCTAGAATTGTAAGCAAGTGTTGAAATGCTACACAGTTCATTGCTCATTTTGTGCTTCATGAAATATTTAGATCCTTTAGATGCAATGTAGCCATGAGTCAGCAGGCTGTTACTCCAACACATTTAACCACATTGAGAGCTTTCACCCTCCAATAGTTTAGTGGCAAAGAGGGTTGTCAGAATTTATTTTTTAAATGCAGAAGACTTGGAGAACCAAGGCGCATTTTCTCCTCTTCAGTCTTCTCACCATATGCCCAGTATCCTCAGTGTTTCTCTGATGGAAACTCTGCATTCCTGAGCTGATAGGTTGGTTTTGTCTCTCTATCTGACTTTGATCACATAATCATGTTATTTCTTCTGCTACTGTAAAATGAATAGATTTTGGTTTTGCCTAGTTATAAGGAGTGATGTTCCATCTGGGCTCAAACAGAACAGAAATACAGGCATTTCAAATATCTGCAGTGCAGATTTTCTGCTAATATGTTTCCTTAGCTGATCTCACTGTGCTTGCTAGAATTTTTTTAGGTTTTAGGAAACGATGACTGATGTTAACAAAAAGAGCTGTTTTTGTAAAACTGTCAGTTGCAAAGACACTGAATTAAGTTCAATTGGAATTTCAGCTTGAGAAATAGGTAATGTCAACTTTTGGGGCTGCAGTGAAATATAGGAGGTTAGTACATGGTGTGTCCCAAAGCTTCTCCTTCCTAAAAGGTTGTAGACAGATTGCCCATAAGTGAAACTCTTGCACTTCCTTAGTCTACATCACAAGCACATAGACATGCATCATTCCTGCTGGGGAATGTTTCAGTGTCCACTTGTGGAAGATATTGTGAAAATATCTTTTCATGTACATATCCACCTTCAAAGTTGATTGATTTTTAGGTCCTTTTTCCTGTGTTTAATTTTGAAAGATGGCTTAAAAAACCCAAACCACCTAGGTCTTTCTCTGTTATCTTTAAAAAAAAACATTTACACCTGTAAACACAATCATACAGCATCTGAGTATTGAAGGTATTCATATAACCTCTTCTTTGTCTTAAGAGTTGTGGGGGAGCTACTAAAGGACTATAGGCTTCCAAGCACCTATTGTTTCTAAAAATGTCCTACCTATTGAAATCATGTAAGTAACACAGAACTTGCATATCTTTTGAGTCTCTGGATCTAAATGGCCTCCTCCAGGTCACAGTCTGTAACAAAGATCAGTAAGCCTGGGTTTGTCACTTCATATCCTGCCCTAGCTACTGCAGTAGTCTTTTTACTCTAAAGAACAGAAGAGTTTTGTTGGTGTTGCTGGTTTGGTTTTTTTCTTATTTGGTTGGGTATTTTTTTGGGGGGGATTTTTTTTCTTTTGTGCCAGAGTGTTTTAAATCCTTTGCTGCTTTTTTATTTTCAGGTCAGTAGACAGATTCTCCACTCAATATTTCATAAATGTTAGCAGTTATTTAACAAATTCCATCATGTCATAGCACTGAAATGATCTTTCTGCTTCTCTGTTCAGTGTGGTTCTTTGAATATTTTTGTTGTGTTTTGGTTTTGGTTTTGTTTTCACAAATAAAGTTCTTATTTATGTTTTATTGGAAGTAATACAAGCCTCCATTCTCCCACACAAATAGTGTTGTACAAAATATTAATAGTAACTACTGTTTTAAAGCATAGATCATAAAATCAAATATACCTCAAAATGTATTTTTTTTGTTTATAACCTGATAAAAAGTGAATTGCAGCTCCAGAATCAGAAAATAACTTAATTTCATAAAAATATGACTACTTTGTTTTGTGTGCCTTTTCTGAAAATAGGTTATAAATAGAAGTAGATCCCCTGAATACATTATACTAAGTACCAGTGTGGCTGAATTTGTCTAAATAACTACAAGAGGTAGATGAATAAAAAAGATAAAAGTTAAAGAGTAGAGCTGAGAGTAGACCACGAATCGAAGAGGAGTGTCCATGAAAGCTGCTGAAATTTCAGATCTGTGGTAGGGCTTGAGGAGCCCTTAGAAGAAAATAACATCAACCACAAAAAAAAACCCCTAACAAACAAACAAAACAACACAAATTAAAAAAAATAGAAAAAAGAAAAAAATGTACAAACTCTTGCTTCTTAATTAACACTTTTGATTAAGAGTGTTAACAACATTGTAGAGAATAAAACAGTACAAGGGCAATTCCTCTACGGGCAGCTTAAGGGACTAAAAGAATTTCTGGAGCTGGGCCCTGCTGGGTACTGGGACAAACTCGAGGGGAGGGGTGGGGGAGAGGGGGAATGAAGGGATTTAGAAATACCTTGTAACATTTGCAGTAAGTGCTGGAGTGAAACTCATCAGCTTTCTACCCACTGCCATGATGAAATAATCTGTAGATGTTATGACAGCTTTAAAAACAGGGAAAATATCAGGTTAACCACTTGCAAAACAGTTTTTCCCCATGCCCTGGGAGCATTATGGAAAAAATACCCAGAAACATTCATGAGAGTGATGAAGAAACAGTTGATCAAGGCTACTGTCACTGAATCCAACTTGTGTAGATTATTCCATAGGTGTTGCAATCACATTCTTATTAATATTAATAGAAATATGGATTGGGTTTTATAATGCATATTCAAATAAAAAGTTGATGACAAGGATACATGAAGCATATCAAGCAATATTAGAAAAGAGCTAAATTAAGCCTGTGATTTGCAAGTGGTCACATTTTACTCTGTACAAAATTAGAATACTTCCCAGCTGAGTGCTATTGAACTGTCCAACAGGAATATACGGTCAGATCAAGGATAACATACTCTGCCTATTGCCACACTGGAAACCTCCTTTAGGATATGTTTCAGCTAGGCAGTTATTGTAAAATGTTTTGCATCCAGAGATTTGCAATTCAAACATCAACAGCTAACATAAAATGTAAACTCTATAAGCTGTTCTTTCTTTCCCTGAATCCATCAGTAAACTGTATGCAACAAATTTGTGTCATTATAAATTTCAGCTAGTAGATACTTATTGTAAGGTCTTAAGGAAAGCTGTTTTTTCCTAGTAGCTGATGCAGACTTATCTGTCACACAGTGCAATTAATTACTTGATAAAACTGAAATATTACATTGAATAACAGACACCTAAGTAGAATGGACCTCAAGCTGTTTCCAATGAAATCAGGAGAAGTTCATATTTAGGGTCAAGCTCTACATTTGCTTTGAGTTTCTAAAGCTGGTATTTGCATGCCCAAGATAAGTACAAATTATGAAAGAACTGTTCAAATGCAAAATGTTTCACATTCCAGGACTGTTTGCCATTAGAAAAAAATTGTTGAAAATGTAAAATCCAAAAAGTGTACTTTTACTTTTGCCAGATGTCTCAGTATTCTACATGTGTGTGTGTATTTGAATATCTTTGGGGGCTTTGCACATATGATCAGGCTTACCTGGATGTTGAGATGTTCTCATAGTTCTTTGCACAGCTTACATTCCATAAGCCTGTTGTCAAAAGAAATCACCTGCACCAAAAGCAAGTACTATTTCTGACTTCCTGTGTGTTTGTAGACAGATAGCCCTAGTGCTGACTTATTAGCTTTATTTTTGTTTGCAAAAAGCATTAGCTTTATTTTTGTTTGCAAAAAGCTGTACTTTTCTTGGGTTTTTTAATGTCATTTTAAGTTTGAGGAAGGAGGTGGGAAACATTTGTGCAATGTGCAGGCCCTTTTTGGTGTTCCTTACATTTTCCATTTACTTGGTTTTCTCTTTTGAAAATTTTATAGCAATCCTTTGCAGTAAAATTTCAGTGGAGTCAATATTTGGAATGATATGCACAGTTTAAAATACACCAAAAAAAAGGCAATGAATAAAGACTTTTTAATTGGGAGACTGAGAAAATCACTGCTAGTACGATTTTATTTCTTTTAGATTAATTATTCCTAGCATTCATTTAAAACACAATCCCATCTGTATAAACACACACTGATTTGCAGAATAAAGGCTCAAAACCTGGTTTCTTCTCTCTCAACTTAAAATCAGGTTGAAGTCTCTTATGCCTCCTGAAGTTGCTTTCAAAGGGATTATCACAAAATGTTATGCAACATTTTCAGATTTTAAACACAAGGTGGCACCATTACTAATGCTTTTGCCATGTTATCTCCTACTTGATACGTGACCGCTTTTGACACTGCAAAACTGCAATAACGACGTAGCTTCCTTGCACAGATTACAGCATGTTTAATATATAGAAAATTGGTGTGTGTGTGATGCAGCCTCTGTAGTATTTCTTCATTTTAGTAAAGTTTAGCATATGGTACAAATGCTGGTATTCTTGCCAAGTCAAGTCTTTAAAAGCTCAGGTGGGTCAGGAATTAATTGGTGCCTCTAGATGCAGATTCGTTCAAGGAATTGCAGAGGCTATAACTACTCCTATGTCCAGCAATGCACATATTCAGGGTCATGCACTGCAAGAACACTTGTTCCTGCTTTTCCCAGAATCCATCACATAGATGTGTGCACAACCCTGTGAAAATTTATTTTAGTCTCTCTACTCGTGTGCACACACATATATTGTGCTCAGTCTCCTTTGAGGAAAATGCTGGGTTTGTTTGGATTTCGGACACACAGTGCTGGGCAAACTTAACTAACCTTTTTTTTAAAACCGATGTCAAAAATGTCTCAAACAAAAGCCAGTTTGCCTTTCTCTAATGCCTTTCATAGGTCTTGCAGATCTCACATATTTTTTTCCCCAACTCAGATTTGCGAAATTCTTGTATTATTTTGATTATTTTACATGTTGTCAAAGATAAATAAAAGACCTGTGGAAGATGTTCTGAGTTTCCTAATGCAGTAGCCTGACAGACATGAGGCTGCTGCAGCTGTTTCCAGGTCCATCCAGGAGCAAGGTTGAACATGTATTCCGTACAGGCACACACACAGACACAAATATACCTATATTCAAAACATTTATGCATATGCCTATCCCTGATTACATTTACCAACACAGAGAGAAAACACCGCACTCATAAAAACAGTCAGTGCAGAGAGCCTCATCCTTTGGATCACTAGGATAAAGGTCTGCTAGTGGAAAATACATATATATATACACATATGTGCAGTGTGGATCCCTCCAGAAGCTAGGATCAGACTCTCACTCTGTCCAGTACCTGCCTCTGGGCCCCAGTATCCCAGCTTGCTGGCACCTGAACATGGAAGACCCTGAAGTCACAGCTGTTGGGTAAAAGAGAAAGGTAAAAGCCTCTGCAAGGTGGCTGAGGGAAAGCCCTCCCGTTGAGTCATGAGGTTCAGACCAGAACCCCTTGCATTCTAAACTTTCTCAGAGAGGAGTCTAAGTGCGACTGGATCTAGTCCTAGTCCCAGACTTGGTCAATGGTTTATATCTAAAGGGTTATGTGTGTGTATAGCCACCTGTCAGAATCAATGTTTGCCTGTTTCAGAGTCCCACCTAGGACTTGCACCGAAACAGATGCACAAAGTTGTAAAAATAGAGTTTATTAAGGCGACAGATATAACCAGTTCGGAACTGCCGTTGATAAATGCACTGACTGCACAAGCACTACTAATAATATTGCTAGCAACAATAATAAATAATACAACTCGGGGATACTTCCACTCAGAAGGTGAAAGGCGCGGCGCTTACCCGGAGAGATGTCCCTGCTTGGGGTGGAGGAAGAGAACACAGCCCGCCGAGTGGTCCGTACATCTTTCGGTTCTTCTCCCTCTCTCCTTCCTTTCTATCAATGATCCTTTTCTCTGTCATTTATCCCCAAAGCTACAAGGTTCCCACCCACAGGTGACATGTAGTATGATTTGGGTGGAGAGACGAGTGCTATGGTCATACACATATAGCGTGTTAGCTAAAATCTTCATTAGCATAGGCGGGGATGTCAACTTTTCGCAGGTAATGAGAAAAAAGGTCACCCTTCAGACAACGTGTCTCCTTGAACAAAGGACTATTATTGAAGTCAACGACTGTTATCAGTTGATCTTGCTAGTCAGAGCAGGAGTCCTTGTCTTCAGAAAGGCCCCCGCTGAGGAGCATCTTGTGCTAAACAAGAGAGGTTGATCACTCCCCTCGCCCCCCCGGGGGCACAACGTTTAGCAAGATTGTCCTTTGTGGGTTCTTTGTATAGGGCAGCCTAAGTCTTCCCTCCAGCAGCCAACTCACAGTTCCTTGAGTCTCTCCCGTATCCAATCCAGGCTTATGGCTGCCCAGATATCTTGCTTCCAAGTGTCAAATCCTACTTGCCATCTAGTCTTGCTGGATGTTTGCTAGCAATCACCCACTGACATATACACCCACATGATGTGTACATGCTCCAGTCACTCCGGTTGTTGACACCACAGACACACGCACCCTCTGGTCCCTTGATCTACCCCATTTGTTGGCATTCAGAGCCCCATACACATGCACAGAGGTGGAGCCCCTCACCAAAGAAATGGAGTTCAATGAGAAGTCAGGACAGACTGTGTCCCTCAGATATGGGGCATGGCCATAAATATGCACTGTTTACAGACCACTGTCCCTTTTTTTCCTCTTATCTCTGTTTTCCCACACTTGTTTACCTTGATCTCTTCCTGTCCCCACCTTTCATTTCTCCCTTAAACATCCCACAAGTCTTGTGCAACCCCCAGATCTTGTCCCCCTTCATCCTACAACCCCCATAGGCAGTGACCACTCCGGTCTGTAAGTTGCTCTCCCACTGGTGTCATCCAAGTCCTTGGGGATGAGGGTCTCTTGGGACAATGCTAGGAGGGGCCAGCTTGGAGGGTCATTTGTCTGATGAGGTTATTTGAAACCACTCTGTGCCTTTCACCATTCTGAAGGGAAAATTTAGTCCAAATGTATAAAATTAGAAAAGTATCTGTAAAATAAAATCTCATCCTTGTAGATTATTTCTCCTTGTAACTGTGTGGGTATTGACACCAGTTTTCAATGTGGGTTAAACAGATGCTTGAAAAATCATGATTGTCATAAATATTTTGTCCTAAAAAACAGCTCTCAGTTTATATATATGAGGCCTTATGTACTTAAATTCTAATTTAGACAGGTCTCTTATACACACATTAAAATTAAATGCAGATTTGAATGCTTTGCTAATTTGAAGCCTTTGGATTTTACTGTGCTCAGCCCTGCACAGCAGAGTGTAAATGTAACAAGAAGTTAAGTACAGCAAGAAAAGTATAAGTTAAACTAAAGGGTAACACTGGAATAAGAACAAAATGTTAAAAATTACTCATGAAAAAAAAAAGAAAAAAGTAAAGAAAGAAGAAAGTTGAAAAGTAACTTCTCTTCATTAGAGGATTTGAATTCTGGAGCAGCTCTCTAATAGCAATAGTTTGGAAAACTGATCTTAAAATGCTCAGCTTGATCAGAAAATAAAGAGTTAGGATGGGAACTAATAAAAATTCCATTGGTCCAGGAAATTACTTAGTTTTTTCCATCTCTTTTGAGCAGTCAGATAGTGGAAGATGCTGCATTAATCACAGTCCTCTTTGTCACAGAAGATATAAAGCTGGAATCCATAACTCTGAAGGGTGTCTCACACACGAGCCTAAATCCTGTGCTTGTCTATGAAGTGTACCTAAAATTGAAGGTTTGTTATGTTACTGGAGTTTGTCTAATGTTATTGGACACTAAACAGTGCTTCCCCTGTGTAGCAGAAATATTTGAGAGCTACTGACTAGAGTTAGGCAAATAATGAATATTCCATTCAGCTAATTTCTCTACTACTTGCAGGTTTTCCCAGAGCACATTGCAGTTCCCAGTAAGCCTTATTATTCTGCAAATAACTGCTTTGAAAAAGTCCTGGTCTTTAGATTGTATTTGATTTCGTTGCAAATGCTAGTTGTTTAAAATTCAAACTGTTGTATTTAGGTGCATGGCATGTGAAGTGTTTTTGTTCCCTAGAGAAACAGTGGAAACCTTAAAAATCACATTTCTGGTGTTGAAAGAGTCATGATCATTCAGATGTAATTTAGTGGTTTAGGGTAAGACTCAAACTGCACAAAGTGCTGGAACAAGGCCAATTATGCTGGCTCTATCACAGGTAGGCCATCAGTATTTTTTGGAAAGTCTTTCACTTCAGCTATTTCATTCTAATAGAGACAGCAATTTATTTTTATATGCAGTATTGTGCATCCCTTGAATCATGCTAATGGCAAAGAATGTAGGTTAAAAGGTTACTAAATATCATTGTCATACCTGATGGCTGTAATTCTAAATGCTGTTTAAAATTCCTATGTATATCAATATTTGTACGACTAACATAAACAAACAAAGACCATTCCTTATTCACTTTTGTCATGTAAAAATGTGTGAAATTTAGAAGGCATGTGATTAATTTTCTATTTTGTAGATCCATTTGTATATATATATATATATATATTGAACTCCACAAAATGAACAGATGCTCCAGAATAGAAAGAACCACTGCAGTCATCTGCTACCAGGGCTCAGAAAGGGAGTCCTTTAAAATATCATCTGTCATCCTCTAAGTTTCATAATTATGTCTGTATGATGCATAAAATATTGCTGTCTTGCTGAAATCTCCTCACTTTCTCAAAGTATACCTCCTGACTTACCAGATATACACCTTAGAGAAGTGTCTACCAAATGGTTTCATTACTCAGTAGCTATTCTGAAACACAGCTAATACTATATAGACCTTGTAACTTTGGAATGGCAATGACTGCTTGAGAGTTTAACACCTCAACTACCTGGACCATGAAAAGAGTGATTGCTATGAAACCTATATGGTTGTGGGAAAGCAATGGTTAAGGGAAGAATAACATCAATAAGGTATCCAGCTCACCACAGGTAATGCAGTTTTAGAAGAGATATATTACCTCGACCTCACAGACCTTTGAGTATTTACAGGAGATACAAAAGGTGAATTGTCCTTTTGGATAGTTGTTGCTGTTAGAAGAACAGCAGGAAGTCTGACAATGTAGCAGCTACCCAAGTATAACCACTTTTTCCTTTGTAAGTCTTAGTAAAACCTGATGAGCTTTCACCAAAATTTCTGGCTTTTAGTTGTGCAAGTGAACCTGACAAAAAGTGTTGCATGTTCCCATCCTCCCATTACCTGTAATTTGTCCCTGAGGTGATGACAGCCCCCAACTGCCCTCACCTGAGACACTTACGCTAAGGTTACCGAACAGAGGGGTGGTAGAAAACAAGACCATTTATAGAAGGACCACAGAGTTTCTGACTACTTTTGTGCACTGATGCAAGTAAAGCCTTAGTTGCCTGTTTTCTTGGTAACCATTAGGTTGTTCTTTTTTTTCTTGGCCTTTGGTCAATACTTCTCCACAATGATTTTAAATAAGAAGAGTTCAGCTTGCTCAGCAGAGCTAAATAGAATTAAAGTGGTGCTTGAGCAGGTTATTTAGGTTAGCTGTCATGATGGTCATGAGGTGTGTTGATCAGTTTAACTCGCTGAAGACAACATGATAGTGATTTAAGTCAAAATTCTTCATGAATTCTAAAGCTCAGCAAAGGTATCAATATCTAGCTTTTCACATGTATTGGAAGGAACTGAAGTATCATGGTCCAATATCCTTCTCACCTGGAGAAGATTCATATCTGCCTGTAGAGTGCCTATCCAAAAGTTACAAGCAGTGATGCCATTCTCTATAGCTTTTATTAATCTGGCCACAACCAGAATGGAAAGCAAGATTCATGAGATCAGGGGAAGTGAGGGAACCTGGAGTCTGGTTTATAAGTCATTCCCTTAGAAAAGAAGATCCTTGGTCCCAGTGGCTTCTTCCAATGTTATTTTATCTGATGACTCTTTCAAGTAAATACGTAAGTAGTCACTGAATCAGGGAGCAGAAATACCAAGATTTTCTTGGATCATTTCCAAGTTTGTTAGGTTATTCATCAGGCTAGTGAAGCAGCTTTAGTGTTGGTCCCATTCCTTAAAGTCTACTTTCACTTTCTACAGATGGATAGATTAAACCCCATTTCCTCCAAATAAATTCCACCAAAGAAAAATTTTGAATAGGCAAAATATTTGTTACAATGTTTCCATTCATCAATTTGGCAATTTCAGCTATGGAATCACATATTAATTACCTTGTATCTTGCTGGTTCCTGAAAAAGACATAGTTTCTCTTTAAGCCTCTAGGGAATCCTGCAGACATATCTATTCTTCCAGAAGACTTACCTTGAGCTCTCTGTAGAGGAGAAAGCTGCTGATCTTGATGCTGTAAATTAATAAATCATTAGAGATATAAAGCAATATTGGGAAAAATATTAAGCTGTCTAATGGGCTAATGAATTAGGCATTATTTCTCATGAAGTGTCTAATATATCCCAATCATCGTTAGATTTTGGGCAAATCCGTATGGGTAGGTTTTGATTTTGTGTTTTTTCTCACCCATAAAAAAGAATAGCAGTAACTATGTTGTGGATACACTTCCCAGTAATACTCTGATGGCAAATTCACTGTCATGAAAAGCTAATACTAACAAAAATAGACCAATTGCATTTAATTTGTTTAAGTACCTCTATCTTTTATAGCTGTCACAAAACTTTCAATGAGATTTGATCAATATAGGAATATCCTAACATCTGTCTGTAAAGGAAGTGAGACATATTTCAAACTGGTAAGAGTTAAGCTTCACAAAAATCCTCTTACTATATAGTATTCTGTTTAGAAAATTTATTTAGGAGTGGAGCATTTTTATTAGCATTGATTCATCAAAATAGATATGTCTAGCCATGTATGAGTCTTGTTACTTTAAAGCTTTATTTCTTTACTGAATATCTTTAGGTATATGCATATATATATGTATTTATACAGTTTAAAAACATATACCTTTAGCATATATTACACATATATCTTTTTAGCCAAAATTTTATAAGTATTTGGACCCCTAGGGTGGGGTGCTTGTGTTTAGATTTTTACATCTAAATTTCCATATTTAGATTTCTCCCACTTAGCTGTGGTGGGTTTACTTTGGCTGGTGACCAGGTGCCCATCAAACTTCTCTCTCATTCCCCTTCCTCAACAGGACATGGGGAGAAAGTAAGATGAAAAACTCACTGGTCAAGATAAAGGCAGTTAATGAAGAAAAGCAAAGGCCATGAATGAAAGCAAAAAAAAAATATTATTCCTTACTTCCTATCAGTAGGTGATGTTCAGCCACTTCCTCAGAAGTAAGACCTAGGTAAGTGTAGCAGACATGTTAAGACAAATGTCTTATTAAGGAATACCCCCCTTCCTCCTTCATTCTCTTAGCTTTTATTGCTAAACCACGCACTATAAGGGCTGCTATGGGGAAAGTTATCTTTAACCCAGCCAGACCCTATACGTCAATATAACCAGTGGAGCCAAGAGTGGAACTGGATCAGTGGTTGGAATTCAGATGCATGAACATAACAGTCATTTTGGATTCCATTAATTATCCAAGCTAGATGCAAGTTAGATGGCTAGTAGAGGTTAAACCAAATGATCTTCTGGGATACCAGACAGAGGTCCAGAAGGATAGCCCATTTTTTCTAAAATAACATTAATGATCTAATTTTAAGCAAATTAATCTCTCTGTTCAATAACTCTCTTTTGATTGTAGTGGGAACTTGTACACTTCACTCATTTGAGAACACCTAAATGAAGTTGTTTGTCTCAGGCTGAATTTTACCCTTAATCTCCCTTTCCAAAAAATACTGATGTCCTACCTGTGATAGAACCGGTATAACTGGCCTTGTTCCAGCACTTTGTATAAATTGAGTTTTATCCAAAATGACTAATTTTCATCTGAATAGTCATGACCTTTTAATTTCCCTTTCACCCACTGATGGCTTCTTTCAGTTGCCCACACACGAGTGTTTAGTGTCATCTGAATTTCCATAGACTATGAGGGACACCCATGAAAGTCAGGTAGGTATGACACAGGATCTGCAGGAGACTGCACCCTTCTAGACCAGAAACTGAAAACCAAATAGGATATTGTACAATATACCAAACTGCCCTAGACATCCACATGTGAAATGTAGCCCAGAACTGAAATGCTAACCACTACAGAGGATCTAACATTTCATTCTTATCTTGGAAGACATCTGCACTGTAAGTAGTCATGATGCCTTCATGTCTGGTCTCTGTTGGAACATAAAACTCAATAAATGGTTGAGTGTTTATGTCCTTCCAGTGTTTCTTTTTAGTGATGACAAATTAAAAAGAGAGGTTGCTGCTGAGATGCTGATACTGAAAACACTTATGTACCTACTTAATAGTGTTCAAGCTTGGGGAGTCCATGTGACAACTGAACCAATGTCAATTTAAAGCAATGGTGCCTGTATTAACTGTTAAAGATCCTAAACTGAAAAAAATAATCAATGCAAGTCACAGTTGGATAATGGAAATCCACAGGGGAGAGTGATTACAAGTTTAGTGGGGCAATAAGAAAATATCAGAATTTAAAACAGCTCTTCAGTAAACATGCATCCATTGGTTATGAACCAGAATATAAAAATCCACTTAGGGCAAATTAATATGTAGTTAATTGTACTTATAAGCAGGGAGAGTGATGTCTTGAGATAAACTTAATGTAAGAACTATGAAGCAAAACTAATAGATTCTGGCATCCAACATGCAAATGAGAGTTTCATGTTAAGATGTACCATAACCATATGTATTAATTTAATATAAACCTTTGGGGGCTTTGTGTGCTCAAAACTGGGTACAGCTGGCATATTAATTTATTTTAATTTGAGAAGAGGCTATTAAGCTTTATTAAGCAATACGGAAAAAAATAGAGTAGCCTGAAAAATTTCAAAACATTTTAGAAACATTCATATGTTTTAAGTCTGATTGTTAGCAAATGCAACTGGTTAGCTTATAAACATATGTTTAATTATTGAAAAGCAAGTTGGATATACATATAAAATATCTTCCTTTTAGGCATAATTCTGCTCCTACCACACTCTCTGTATTCGATGCTGGAAAAAAAACTCCATGCTCCAACTGCAACATGCTAAAGCAGGTGCAGGTGTCAGGGTGTTGTAGCTTCCCCAGGGCTTCAGCAAGGGAAGCCTAGCAGCCCGCATCCACTTTGGCGCAGCCTGGGGTTCCTGTCATCATACAGACAAAGGGAAAACCCATGGGAATTTGGCTAAGTATGCAGATGATATCAATCCTGCATGTTCTGACAGCCTGTAGATTACAAAGCAGTGCAGTAAAAGTGAACAGATCAGTAGCAAGAATTAATTATATTCTCTTTTTTTTTGCTGCTCAGATGGTTATTCCAGCAGCTTTGGTTTGTAACCTTTTCTTTTTTTTCACGAGGAAGCACCAGAATGTAACTGTAACCAACCCATGCTTTTGTCTTCAGACAAAAATCACTGATGAGGCTCAGAGCCTTGCATTAAATCAACATTGTGAAAAGAACATTTGGAGGGTAATAACAGATCTTAGGTCAAGGGCATTTTGTCAGTAATCTTGCTTCATGTCAAAAATAGTTTGTATTTTTATTGTGGCTGTTCAGTTTCTAGTGGTACATCTCAGCCTTACATTACTGACATTACTATGCCAGCAGATATTTTGAAAAAATTCTTGATGTTCACAGTCCTTTTTAGTAGAGCTTCCAGAAATGTGTCTTCCTTGTCTTGTGGAGAGCACAATGGGGCATGTATCTTGCATTAGACTAGAAGTGACCAGTCACAATATTATTATTATTTAGTTCTGTATGTTAATCTTAAAGCTACGGATTCTGTTGTTGTTGCTGGGGATTTTTATTTTATTTTTTCATGGAACTAGAATGAACCCCAATGTATCAGAGGCTGTGTCAGAGTCTAACATTGCCAATGAGTTGCTAATATGAGCCAGCAATGCGCCCTGACAGCCAGGAAGGTCAACTGCGTCCTGGGGTGCATCAAGCACAGCGCGGCCAGCCGGTCAAAGGAGGGGATTGTCCTGCTCTACTCTGCACTGGTGCAGCCTCACCTTGAGTGCTGGGTGCAGTTTTAGACTCCACAGTTCAAAAGGACATCAAACTGCTGGAGCAAGTCCAGAGGAGGCCATAAGGATGGTGAAGGGCCCAGAAGGGATGACCTATGAGGGGCGGATGAGGTCACTTGGATTGTTCAGCCTGGAGAAAAGGAGGCTGAGGGGTGACCTCATTGCAGTCTGTGGCTTCTTTATGAGGAGAAGAAAAGAGGCAGGTACTGATCTCTTCACTCCTGTGACCAATGACAGGACTTCTGGTAACAGTAGGAAGCTGAATCAGGGGCGGTTTAGGTTAGATATCAAGAATACTGATACCCTTCCCAGGACACCTATAGACAGAGGAGGTCTGAAAGACAGCTTATCAAAAGTCAGTGAGTCAGCTTTTCATGGAGTATCTGCTCAGTTATTGGACAGAGGAATGATTTTGGGGCACTTTCTTTTGGGTGGGCCATGAGAGAATTGTAAGTAGCAGTACCAAGTACAATTTTTCTTTTTATAATTATTAACTTACTGTTCTTTAACTATAAAAACCTATGATTTACTACAAAAGACTTCTGTAAAGAGATTTCTGCAGTTAATCTGATGCAAAGAAGTCAAGTTATCTAGTTGTATCATATTTACACTTTATTAAAAATATATATAAACTGTTGACCAGCAAATATTTTCCACTCTGAAAGCAAAAAAATAAAAGGACTAATAAGTTGTACAGATGAAAATCAGTGCAAGCAATAACTCATTTAATATTTTGATTTTGTTAACAGTAACAAAAAGTGTTATTTTATTGGAAATCAAACAAATGGAAGATTATGCATGGTAGCATTTGGCCCAGAAAAAATCAAGGGGTAAAGGAGAAGGGCAATTGCAGAAATAGTCAGTGATGGGTGACAAGGAAGCCAAAATTATGAGAGCGAATCCAGTCACAGAAGGACTTGGAACATTTAAAAAGACTAATAGATGAGAAAGGCAGTTCTGTGCAGATAGCTGTAGTGTAATGATGACTTTGATGAGTCTTTGTTTCATAGCTCTTTGTGCAACATGAAATAGGGGGAGTGAAGGAGAAAAAAATGAAAACATCCAAAGCTGTGTCTGCAAGTGTCATTAATGAGTGATGAGGACTAAAAAGACAAAAGACAAATCTCTGAGCATTTGATGGGCCTTTATTCCGTACATCGGTGTAAATTGCAAAACCTGAGGCGTGACTGAGAGTGGGAGCCCAGGAAAGTAATAGATGAGTTGACATGTTGAAGATAAAACAGTACTCTCAAACTTGGTTTGCTTATTGAAATTCTAGTTGTTATCTTAATTACAACAGAGTAACAATTCAGTAAGGTACCACCAAAAAATATGTTGCATTTTTCATATATGTGCAATGAGTCTTCATTTTTACTGAATGCAAATCAGCTATTCCTGCAGCTCTATGGAGGAAAAAACATGCAATTTTGAACTTCAGTGAACCTTTGTTGACTTAGTTGTCATGTAAGCAGACTTGCAAGCAAATCCTGGGATAAACTTCAGTGCAAACCAATAAAATGTTCTTAATCACAAATACAGCCTTGTGTTTACTATTAGCTCCTATTGTATCTGTTTTGAGGCAGATGGTGGTCAGTCCACACAGCTAATAACATCTTCTGATGGCAGTGTTTTTAACACCTGTGTAGCATACCTACTGCTTCCGTATGTGTGCTGTGTGTAGGTCCATTATTTTGCTCACCAGTAAAACATAGCCAGGCTTGGGCAGCTGTTTAATAGAGCACTTTACAACAATTTAGGACAGAAAGTGAAGAAAACCACATCCCATTAATACTTCAGAGAGAAGTCTAGGTAGGCTGAAGGTAATTAGAGTTTGGCCAGGACTCCAAAGAAAACAGTCTCATTCTTGCAGAAAATAGAGTGGGATTTTTATCGACTCCATTAGGTTTGTGGAAATAGTCTATGGGAGATTTGGAGGAGTTACTGATGTTAGCATTTTGAAGTCCTTGTATTTTTGGTTGCTTGTACTTTGCAGTTTCTTTTTCACATATTTAATTCTCGGGATACCTGAGAAAAAATAAATGATATGGAAATAATGCAGGTACAAATAACAAGAGTTCTGCTTGCTCTGGGTAGTAGCTGAAACCATTAATCCTGCCATCAGAGTTGTCGTTACACTGCCACAGCTTCTGGGTCTGAACCTGTTTGAAAATTAAACTGCAATGGTGATCTGTATTTACTCTGAAGCTGAGATCTCTCAACAAGTGCTTTGCAAAGAAGGTAAGAAAATCACATCCATATAGACATGTCACTGGTTTATCAGTGGCTAGAAATTATTAGAACACAACTGAATATTTCCTTTCAGGATTTGGACATAAATAGGAAATCAGTATTAAATACCATCTTTATTTATGTGAAGTTTGTTATAGTGTCAGTAGCCGCAGGTTTTCAGATGAGTGATTATGCTGAAGAGGAATGTTTTGCATGTTCAGGGACAATACTTTTTCCAAAGAAGAGAAAGTTCTGGTGTAGATACAAATTTTTCAGTCAGTCTTGTAGGCCGGTTCAAATGATATGCTTTTATAGAAAAATGATTTGCACTGTCAAAAACAAAGCCTTTGTATCAAAGAGAACTTTTATCTTTCCCCTCTCTGGAACACATTTGGGTAGAAACATGCAATTAATTCTTTTAGGGACTTCAGAAAATATCACCTATCAGATCTACAAACTAGCCAAATTGCTTTCATTTTAATACAATTTGGAACTGGCTCAACTAATCGCTGTTTGTTAATTGCATTTTGGAGGAAAAAAGGAACCTGAATGAAGTGACTGCTTCTCATTATAACTGTACGAACAACAGAGTGCTTGATGTCTGCTATTGTACCCGATAATTGTAGCAACAAGTGGCATCATTTTTGCAAGTAGCAGTAATTAAATCTGCTGCAGTATTTAAAAATAATGCACTCACATTTTATTACATCCAAGCAATAGTGTGTTATACAAGAGACTGTAAACAAATATCACCCCCAACCTCTGTTCTCTTACACGAAAGCTAATAAACATCATCAAGAGACAAAACACAACTTGCATGCTTTTTCTGTAGCCAATATTCTGGGAAGATAGTGTAAAAGGAAGGTGAAAGAGAAGTAACACAAGAAAACTTTTCCTATGTCACGTCCTACTGACATTGCCCAAGGGGAAGAGGTGAGGGAAAAGAAAGTTCAGCATCGTTCCTGGAAAGAAGGGTGACTGATCTTCTCTAGTCTCAACAGTCAAATTTTCCTACCAGGGCAGAGAGTGACAAAGATGAAGATGCAGCAGAAGTGGGCAGAAATGTTCTGACAGAATGTTTTCCATTGGCAAAATGCCGATTTGTCAAAGTGAAACGTTCCCCGGGAGCATGTCTATTCCAAAAGGAGTGAGGCTGACAGCAAACCTGCCTGATCTCCTGCCAGCTCACCCACCAATCTGTCTTCCAAGAAACTTTCTTAGTCAAAATGTTTCCACATACTGATGTGTGTCTGCAGAAGATCAGCAAGCAGATTGCAGATGAACTGAGGGTGAGACCCAAGACCCTCCAGGAACTCAGAGTGGAAATGCACTCACCTAGGCAGGGATGCCAGGAAGATTTTTCAGGATACAAAAGCTTCAAGACATGGTATTGAATTTAATTTCTACATATATTTGCCAAGAAATTATATTCTTGGTTTTTAATTATATTTTCCCCCAACTGTGACGTTTTTCACAGAAGTGGAAAGTGTTTCCTGACTAGATCTTCCAGTAGTGCTGATGGGGCTCTGGAGAACTTCAAAGTTTTTCAATGTGTAACTTTGAAAGTTTAGTAAATTTTCTGCTAAAACATTTTTCTCCAGAGTTCAAAACATCTAGATCAGAGCAATAGAGATCTTTGTAGAATCACAAGATCAGAAAGATGAGGAGAATGCTATGGTTAAGGCAGGGGCTTGGCATTCAGGGATCCGTAATTCAGTACAGCACTGTCAAATAGATATTTTGCATGGTCTTATACAAGCCACTCAGTCTCTTCATACTTTTTTTTCCCCTCAGTAAATATAGCAGGCAAAAGAACGATATGTTTAAACAATATTAAAGACAATGCTCATTTCCTGTGCATCACAAATGATGGTTAGGACACAGCATATTATTAATAACACACGAACATGGAAACATTCAATATTAAATGAACACTTCAAATATTTGAACTGGCAAAATAAAATCTAGTCCTAGCTCTTTCTTCCCACACAAAAAATACTGATGCAGGTTGTCACATCATGGTTTTCATAGCCTGGAAATAGCATGATAATTTTCTTTGCAAGTGACTTTTTACCCTCACTTTTCTTTAGAAAGAATAAATCCTCCCTTTTTTGCTACTGCTGTTTTTCTCTAGTTTTCACTCTGATGTGAATTGGTTCAGCCAAAATATAGGTCTCAATACCCAGCACTGTGCTGCTGATTAGTTTTCTGAAAGAGGACTGAGTGAAGATGCATGACAGGTTATATTGATTTACTTCTAATGATCTATTTCTGAACCAGAGCTGGGAAAAATGTTCTCCTGAAGGCACATACAGCTGTGCTCATGGCTCATCTCTGCCTCACTATCAGGATTAAAAGCCAGTAATGGATTCTGTCATGTTACTCTAGCTTTCTGCATTTCCTTTTCAAGCTGCATATGGGTTAGTTGCTGAGGACATGCATGACTTTTCCTTCCCATCTGTTGAACAGTCTGGTCAGAACAGCCTGGAGAAGGGCACCCATATTCTGTTGTAAAAGAAGCACATCAAAATAGCATTGCACAGTCATGAATGTTTAGAGGGGAATTGCTATATGTAATACATGCCTGTATTTTGAAAGTGAGAGTGTCTCTGTTTGGGATAAACCTCACATCTGTGAAGCCAGGAATACAGCATGGGTGACCAGGGGATACAGGACCCAGCGCACTGTAGCTGTTGGTCAGGGACCCAGCACAGAATCATAGAATCATAGAACGGTTTGGGTTGGAAGGGACCTTAAAGATCCCCTAGTTTCCCCCCCCCTATCATGGGCAGGGGCACCTTCCACTACACCAGGTGGCTCAAAGCCCTGTCCAGTCTGGCCTTGAATACTTCCAGGGAGGGGTCATCCACAACCTCTTTGGGTAACCTGTTCCAGTGTCTCACCACCCATACAGTATAGAACTTTTTCCTAATATCTAAATAAAACCTACTTCCTACCATTCCCCTTTGTCCTATCACTCCACACCCTTGCCAAAAGTTCCTCTCCAGCTTTCCTGTAGTCCCTGAAGGGACTGGAAGTTGCTATAAGCTCTCCATGGAGCCTTCTCTTCTCCATGGTGAATAACCCCAACTCTCTCAGGCTGTCTTCATAGGGAGGTGATCCAGACCCCTGATTGCCTTCATGGTCTCTGAAGGTCTAGGAAGTACTTTTCCTGAAGTAACTGGTGCTGTAACAGGACTGTAACTTGCTATACAGTTGATATATGATGCTCAACAATATGTGTGTCAGACTGAAATAACTGATTCTTATGTATTGGCTTATTTCTCTTTCTGTATGGATTTACTTTCAACATAGTATCTACTTTGAATTCTGCCCATCATGTTAGTTCTGTGATTTGACTTTAGAGTATATGGTATATTTGAAACTATAAAAGTCGTCCATATGCAGGGGAAAAAAATCTGAAAAGTTTTAAAACAATGGACTGCAGCAGAAATTCACTGGTGCTTAATTGGGGGGTGTGGGGCCTGTGTTTGTTTTTTAACTCTTTTGATTGGAAATTGCTACAGACATCAGCTATTCTGGAAATATTCCAATGCTGACCCTATTTTGAACTGGGATTTAAATCAGATGTCCTCCAGGTATTTCTCCTCGTCAGGTTCTCTGATGATACAAGTGGATGATACCTCAGAAGGTTGTACAGCCCTTTAGAGGGACCTTTATAGGTTGAAGAAATGGGCAGAAAAAAAATGCCTGAAGTTCAACAATGGCAAATGCAGGGTCCTGCACCTGGGGAGGAACAACCCCATGCACCAATACAGGCTGGGGACCAACCTGCTGGAAAGCAGTGCTGTGAAGAGGGACCTGGGGATCCTCCTGGTAGACAACGAACTGTCCATGGGCCAGCAGTGCACCCTTGTGGCCAAAAAGGCAAATGAAATCCTGGGGTGTGTTAGGACGAGTATTGGCAGCAGGTCGAGGGAGGTGATCCTGCCCCTCTAGTCAGCCCTGGTGAGGCCACATTTGGAGTCCCGTGTGCAGTTCTGNGGGTCTGTTTAGCTGCAAAAGAGGTGACTGAGAGAGGACCTTATAAACTTGTATAAATGCCTAAAGGGTGGGTGACAAAAGGATCAAGCCAGGCTCTTTTCCGTGGTGCCAACCAATAGAAGAAGAGGCAAGGAGCAGAAACTGATGTGCGGGAAGTTCCACCTGAACATGAGGAAGAATTTCTGTACTGTGCAAGTTCCCGCACAGGTTGCCCAGAGAGGTTGTGGAGTTTCCCTCACTGGAGATATTCCAGAACCATCTGGATGCAATCCTGTGCCATGCGCTCTAGGATGACCCTGCTTGGTCAGGGAGGTTGGACCAGATGACCCACTGTGGTCCCTTCCAACCTTACTGATTCTGTGATTCTATATTCTTTCCATGTAAATTATTTTGTAATTCTATTAATTTAAATATTTCTCTGTCCTCATAGGAAAGATAAGTAAAGTACAAGTGATTCTAGATGATAAATTCAAAGATACAACCAACACATCAAGAAGGTTATAGATTCCCAGAAGGTGCAAGGATAGTACTGGGAGTGTACAATCCTCTGTGGCTACCTCTTTTACTTTCCTGACTCTCCACTACTGATGAATTAGTGGCCCAATTGAACCTCTCATGTGACCCATACAGTTCTTATAGTCCATGTGCTGTCACACCAATCTGCTTCTTTCATTTTGTCTTTCTGTAGTTAATCATGCTAGACTATTAGAATTACTTTTTATTTGTGGACATATGAGACATGTAAGGAAATAAATCAAGACAGAAGTAATTAAGAAAGCTTTGATACTCATTTTCAGTGAGAATCAAATTTTTCAATGCAACTAGTCATTCAGATATGATATTTTCATCTAGATGAAGGCATTTTTAGAGTCCTGTTTTCTGGGAGGAGGGCGCAATGTGCAACACTGTTTGGATAATCACATATTTCTCCAACTGTGTCTACATTATTCGAAGGCAGAAGGCATCTGGCTTTGCCCAGTCTTCCAAAAAATTCGGTATTAACCAGTTTTGAGCCTAAATACTATGGACAGAGACAAGGTGTCATGGACTTTGGAGTATTAAAAGCTATGGTTATGTAGTCCTGTTTTTACAACAGGTGTATGGCCCGACAAATACGGGCAACCCAAAGCTGTTTTGAGGTTTTCAGTCAAGACCTCTGAATACTTTAAAAATCTTTGCAGCATTTAAGAAAGATGAGATTTTTGTGGCTGACCTGACTCTGTAATTAATAATGGTCCCTGGCTTCCCTCAACTATGGGCAAATAGGTTTTAGTTTTTTCTCCAACGTGAAATGATATGGGGGAAAATTGTATATTGCATACCTTCTGGCTGTTGTCACAGTAATGCTAACTAGGTTTACTTAGCATTATTTTTCATATGATGCATGAAGAAAATATTACACAATGATGTATAAAAGATGGATACTTTCAAACAATCAAACAAGCAGTTGTCCCTCAGGAACATTTATACTCATTCTTATTTTCATTACAGTTTATTGATGGTTTGGTGTTGCTGCAGTACAGTAAGAGTCTGAGTGCTCCTCTAGGGGTAAATGACAATACATGCACACACAGATCCTTTGTTTTTCTCTCTGCTGATGTAGAATTTAAAATGCAGAAAACCAGACCTCATTATCTTTTAGGTTAACAACTTGCAAGGTTTGCCTAGTCCCCCTGTGCTGAGTGTACTCTCTCCCTCTCAGTATTCCCTTACTGCTACTGAAAAAAAAAAAGAATAAAATAAAATAAAAAAATAAAAATAAAGTAAAAGAAAAAGAAAAGAGAGAAAAAAGGAAAGTAAGGGGGACAAAGGAAAAAAAGAAAGAAAACTACTTCCAAGAAGTACCCCAACAAAAGAATTTGGCCTCTTTCTGTAAACTCTCTTTCTCAGTCCCTCAGACTCAAGCTTGATCCTCATTCCCTGCCCATGATGCAGAAAATTGTTCTGGTTGTCACTGTTTCCCAGAAGACCCCTCTTTTCTGACTTCTGTAGCACCAGACCTCAAACCAGTCTACCCTTCCATGGGGGCACACACTGCTTGACATTGAAATATATGCAAAAAAGCTGGGCGCTTGCTATGATGACTGTTTAAATTGCTTTTAAGGCTCACTACATAGGATCATAGAACAGTTTGGGTTGGAAGAGACCTTTAAAGGTCATCAACAGATATAGAATTGTGTATCAGGTCAGTC
Source organism: Aegotheles bennettii (assembly GCA_013398125.1). Taxonomy (NCBI): domain Eukaryota; kingdom Metazoa; phylum Chordata; class Aves; order Caprimulgiformes; family Aegothelidae; genus Aegotheles; species Aegotheles bennettii. The sequence goes on from VZRW01002134.1 coordinate 126,310, forward strand.
AGGGACATCTTTCACCTTGGACAAGATTTAAGGCTAAAAGAACATGTTTACTTAAAAATATAAATTTATAATGCAGCACATTAGAAAAATAAATGCATACATATGTATATATGTGCACAAATAAAACAAAATACTAAGTTCTTTTAACATTATTAAAGTTAGGTTTGATTAGTTATTTTTAAATAATTATTTAATTACTAAATTGTAATCATCATCTAGATATAATATTGGCTGTTTCAGTATGTCAGGTCTTTATCTGTCTTTCTCTTACAGTAAATTGAACTCTCTAGATCTCCTCTTAGAAAATGTTTTCTTTGCTTAAGATGATTTCTGCTGTTCTCCCTCCCCTCCATCACTATTTTATTTCCAAGGGGTGTGAAAAGATGCTTGGATGGACATATTACATATTTTATGCTTCAGTCTTCTTTTTATTATTAGAACTTTAAGAAGATGTACTGTACAACTTCATACACTGTTTTATGAGAAATTGTATCATGAAGTATTAAATTTATACTAGTAATACTTTGTTAACAAAGTATGAAGACCAACCATAGTATTATAGATGTTGAAATTAGGAGAGGATTGCCTTAACTGGACAGCACATTTACTTCTGCTCGCCTACAGATTTCTTCTGGAATGTCTTTTTATACTCGTATAATCCTTTTCTTGTACTATCCACAAGGTTAGGGTCTCATTTCCAAAGCAATGCACAAGTACTTCTCATCAAAGATCTTTATTGACATATGGACCCTGAAACTGCCTTCTGCCCACAGCTTCCCCAAGATGCTTTTTCTGAAAAGAGAGTTTTGCTTGTGTGACTCCTTTTCTGCCTGCCATTGCACATGTGCACTGTCCTCATGCTCCTTTTGTATTCCACACTTGGTTGGTTTTGCAGTCTCTTTACCTTGTGAGTCAATAGCAGATGCTACAAGATACACATACGAAAGATCCTACAAGAGATCCTTGGGCTACATAAAGTTGCAGAAGCTCTTCAGCAAACTCACTTGCAGAAGTTCAGTCTTTTAAGATATGATAAAATCGGCCAACCATTTACTACTAGTATTAGCAGGTTGCATTTCTATATTTTTACCTTCTACATTTTTAAAGTAATTGTAGGAGTAATGAAACTTGCAGTAAGTTAGGAAGCTGGAGTTTTTCTCCTGTTCTGTTTTTTTGGCACTATACCAATTCTTGTCACCTCATTCCATGAGCAACAGTATATTAAGAGATGTGACAGATGTTAGTCACGTGTAGTCTCTTTCTTTTTAGTTCTTCACTTTATGTCACTTTCAATCCTCAGGTGGTGTAAATTAGAGCAGCACCATAGATTGATGATGGCTTACGCCGAGGGAAAAATCTTTCTCTCAAACCTTAGCAATAAAAAGTCTTCTGAAACAAATTTGAAAAATCTCCTCCCTCGGCTTTTTATTTTATTTTAGAACAAAAGACTTGAAATAACTGTTTGCAGCACTCCTTCAAATGCTAAGTAGCTCTTTTACATTTCTTCCTAAGCATGTACGCACACACAAATTTTAGAACTAAAATAAAAATATGAAAAGGAAAGGGTGAGTAGTCTTGAACGATTCAATAAATTGTGAAAGGCTATGAATTATTGAAAAGCAGAATGAAATTATTAAGAGACCTAAAAGCCAGGAAGATGACACCCACCTTTTAATGTCAAAACTAAATGGACCCATTTATAATCCGAGATTATCTCTGATTTTTCTCGTACTGGTGTTTCAATAAATCGCGACTTTAAATGTACATACAGATATGCTGAGCTGTTATCTCTTCCCACTGATTTTCCCACACATTTAGTGTGGGTCTAACCCCATTGCTTTTGACAGTCTATTGACTTCATTGGCTTCATGCTGTTTTGAGCTGGTGTAGTGAGACAGGAATCAGGTCCTGCCTTGCAGCAGTGTCTCTCTTGATGAAATTTTGAATGCAAACCTCTTCTCATTGTAGCAATGTCATTCAGTCATCTCAGATGGCATTCTGTTGAGCAATTCTTCCCGTTTCAAACAGCTGAGCACACTGTGAAATCAGAGGGGATGAAATTTGGGCTGTAGACAATCCAATTTTATTTCCTTGAAGCATAGGTTGTTGCCAGCAGAAGTATCCTTTGGCAAACATTCTCATAATTCATGAGACAGGCACAAAACTGTCCCAGAAACATATTAATTAACCTTTTTGGGGTCACTTCAGATACTTTATACGTATCTTCTCCCCCTCCCCACTCTGTTCTTGGTTTTGTTAATTTGTTTGTTAGGTCCATGAAGGGTGCTGATGCATATGCATGCACTGGGAGAAGCCTGAGCTTGGCCAATTGTCATGCCATACTGAGTTTGTGCTCCAAGGTCGAGTTTTTAGTTATTAACGTATAGTGAAAATGTAGTCCTTGTTCCAAAATATTTAAGAATTTTCTTCCCAATTTACATGCTATCCACTTAGGCAACTACAGCAATTCCTTTGAAGCACTTTACCTTGCATGTCTCCGCAGTGAGGACGTATGTGGTCGGTGCCATCTGCTACACACCATTCATGGTGTGTCGTGGCCATGCTGGGAATGCACTGAGGGGTCTGATGCACTCTGGAGCACAAAGAGTGGCTTGGTGCACTCTAGGGAACAGACACAGAAAAGCCTTGGCATGAATGGCATTAAAGATCACAGCTGGTCAAAGCACAGATGATATAAATGACAAATTCCCCTTTGCTGGTGGCATATAAAGGTTTGTTGGAGAGACCCAGGATTGCAGGGAGGGAATGGAAGTCTGATGTAAAAAATACATAAACTCTAGGGTCTTGCACTAGTTCTGATAAATAATTTCTTTGCAGCTTGCAGCTCTATTAACATAATTTAAACTGGGGGTTTTATGCAGTAACTCTACTCAGATTGTCTCAAGGGGGCTGCTAATGTGCTGTTCCTCTTTTCAAAGCTATTTAGTTTTGAAATGCCCAGAGGGCTGTAAGGAGACTTGAATTGAGGCCTGGCAATAAGTACGGTTGCTTGCCTATGGCTTCAATTCTGGAAACGCATCAATGCAGTGCTATTGCTTTGTTGTGACTTCGGCTTTGTATTCCACCATTGTAGCACAGAAAAACAATAATAAAAGATTTCACCATAGGAGGTGAAAATGAATTCCAGTCTAGTTTGTCTCTTCCTGTCTAATTTATCTCTTCCCTGTAACAAGAAAACCTTTCATTTATATGACTAAAAAAGGGCAATTATACCCTTTTCTAATCCATATAGTTTATGTTGTTTGTTTATTTTTTAATTGGCAGCAAACGTTAGGCACTTATGTATACACTGGGAAAAAAAGAAAAATAACTCTTTCAATGAAGTGTTCACTGTAACTATCTCCATAAAGGACAACTTGTAGTGTGGAAAAGTACCCCTGACTACTGAGGGACTGGAAAATGTGCTGGGTTGGTGGTGCTAGGGACATTCTGCAGCAGGATTTTCCCAGCAGGATTTTGTTATTCACAGAACTCTGTAGAGTTTAGAACATAAATCTTGAATAATTCATATTTGGGAATGAACAGTCAGTTCTGTCTAAGGGAAATGTCTTTTTCTGTAATAAATTTTATTTCAGACCAAAAAAGAGGAAATTTTGGACATTGTTTTTTTTTCATAAAAAGCCCTACTTTTCTATTGAGTGGAATGGGAAGGCATTGAAGTTCCCTTTCTAATCGGCTTTACTATCCACAGTGGCAAAGAGTTTAAATGGGAAATGTTATTAAAGAGCTAGAAGCTTTGGCACTTAGAAAATAAATAAATAATAGAGAATATTGACTGAAATCGGCACGTGGTGATTTTGATAATCTTCTGCAGATATTTGAGGGAGGTAAGTTTAAATCAACCAGTTCCATAAACTGGCTCAAATGAAAGAAAAACTAACGTACAATAACACAATAAAAAAGGCACTGTTGACTCCACTTCAGGCTGCCTTTCAAGGCAAGGCGGTATGTGGAAAGTGACTGTTCACTCAGATGTTAAAAACTCACACCTGTGATTGTGAAGATCTTCAGACACAGCCGGGTCAATGCCATACAAGAGCAGTCTTTTAGCAAAATGACTGTAGACTTGAACAATAGCCAAACATTGAACCTAATGAGACCCTAGGCAGCTTCCAGCAGTTTGAATCTGGATCAGCTAAAGAAAATATTAACAGTTTAAACTGTATAAACAGTAAAATTACCCTGCCCTAATGCATAAATACTCAAAAAGGAAATTGTTTGTGACAATCCCGTTGAGTAGGAAGAATTAACCTGGCAAAGAAACTTATACATCTTAAAAATATATGTATAAATAGATGTAAAATGCATGCTTGTTTATGTACATGTATAAATATGTATATACTCTGTACAATCACTTGGTGTACATGTATGCTTGTAGCTAGAGCTGTAGACATACTATACTGTGAAATTTAATTGAAAAATAAGGCTTTGCTGATTTTTAAAATATTTTTAATTGCCTGTTAATTTATTATGAATTTATATGATCTAGTGAAAGATGTCCCTGTCCATAGCAAGGGAGGTTGGACTAGATGATCTTTAAAGGTCCCTTCCAACCTAAAGCATTCAATGTTTCTGTGATTTTATTGGTGTAAATACAAGAGAAATAAAGAAAAACTGGGTAGAAGTGGGCATCTCTGTGTTTTGTACTTGAAATAGTTCCTTTTGTTCTAGAATGGGGTTTTTTTAATAAACTGAAGATTGCTTGAAATCAACATTTCTCAGATCAAACAGAATTTGTGTTCATTCAAAAATGTACTGGTGTTTGTGAGATGCTTTATTTTAAAATTTGCTTTTTGGTAAAATATATATATTATTTACCATATGTTTACACCAACCAAAATAATTTTATTCTCACTCCAAATTGTCAGCAAGCTGAAAAATCATGTACTTACACAATAATCTTTACAACAGCAGCCTGTCTATTTGTCTTGAGCTACCAACTGGAAAAGAAAAACTAATAGCATCTATATAGCAGTTAATGTGCACTTGTGTTTAATTGGTATCAGTAACACTATTAAAAAGAAAATTAAGTAAACAACCATATAAGTAAGCAGAAATCTTTGTTGTTAGGTTGAGTTGGTTGTTGTTGTTATGCAGGACTCATAAACTGGGAATAACTCTAGTACCAAAACCCAACATAAATCTGTTCTTGAAAGCAATATTGTTCAACACCATTTTGCTTTTTGGCTTTCATTTTAGATCTACTGGAGCTTGGATACAAATAGATCATTTCTATTCACACATTTATTTTTAAATAGTTTCATAATGAAAACTCTGTTCCCTTCCATTGGTATGTGTGTGCTTCATTATTATAAGCCAGAACGTGTGGAAGATTAGTTGCTCCTACTTGTAATGTAAATTGCATAGTGTACCAAAAGCATTGCTTATCCTCTGTAAATATTTTATTTGAATTTAATACTCTTGTAAAACTGTATTAACAGTCTCTCCCTGATTAATATTATTTGTTTTCTCTTTCTTTTCTCAGCTTCCCCTTTTCAAGTCTGGGTACAAAACATGTTAATTCACAGTGGAATTTGTTTAAATATTTAAAATGGGTACATTTGGCATTAGTGGGATTGTTGAATCAAACAACCAGAGATAAAGTTACACTAATAAATATTATACAGGTAGATCACTTCAAGGTCAGCCATGTAAGATAAATGTAAATCAACAATAACAAAAAATGTTTTCTTTTTTATCAGTGCAATGATAAGAAATGATGAAATCATTTTAATCTATTGTTTTCAGATAATGCCAAAATTCAGACTGGTTTCAGCTGTTCAAATTGAGGTCTAAAATTACCAAACTTCAGGCCTCACCAAGGCAGTTATGTATTTAAAAAATAATATTTTAAAACAAAAACCGTATTCCGTTGTTGTCTATTCTGATCCAGCATTTCCATTGTAAAGTCTAAACAAGAACAGCTGGACAAGGTCTGAACCACAGAATTGTGACTGAATTGTAATAGCTATTCATATTTCCTCTAGGGGAAAAAAAAAAGATCATTTTTAAGTCTGATTTGACATGAGGTATGACACAGGATGTATATCTAATCAGAGTTTAAATCAGAATGACTGGTTTTGCTTACTTGCCTTTTGAATAAATAAAAAGTCACAACTGAGAACTGGGAGTGAAAAATGTTATTTATGAGGAAAATAAAAAAAAATAAGTTAAAGAAAAAATGGATATCAATTTATTAGATTTTTCAAAAGTTTAAAAGTTCTGGATTTCCAGATGATGAAATTTTGTTGAAAGTTGCTGAATAGGAAGAGTGAAATCATTTTGCATTGTTCATACCCGAAGACTACTTGAGAAATTAAATATACCAAGAATATAGGTTACTGGTGTTCAATTTGCATACTGAGCACTTACAGAATATTTAACAGCTGCAAATGGTATCCTCATCTCAGTCAATTAAAATATTATAATTCTGTTTTGAACAGCAGAATCAAAACTGAAAAAAAGTGAGTGATGGATCTGAATGTGAATGCTGGAAACTGGAAATGGGCTCATGTTGAAGGGAATTTCACAAAGGCTTGAAGTAGGTAGTAGTCAGAACTGGTTTTCTTGTTGAAGACTAAGTACTTCAAAAGAAGTGAAGTTTTTATATAAAGAAGAATTATCAATATTATAAAAACCCTAGTGTTTTGCAGATGTTTTTTCTCACCATTTCAAATGAGTAGTCACTGAAAAGTTTTACTAGCAAGTGCCTGTTTGTTCATACTATGTGTCATACTAAATGTCTAACTTTGTAATTTTGAAAGTGCTGTTTCCCCTTCCCCTCCTCTACATTTAAATTATTTCAGTCCATGAGGGTGAAAAGGGAATCCTTCATCTTTGGCAGATGCCATTGGATGTTTCATGAGATAAATGTTTGCTTTTCAGTGGTGTATGCTGGTTCACTTCAGCACTGATTTTGGGAGAAGGCTCATATCTGAGAACCTAGTTTTAACCAAGAAAGAGTAAACTTCATAAATGTTGATAGATTTGGATCTTCAGTACAGACTATACCTTGGCAAATTGTCAATGCACAATAATGTTTGTAGGTTAATTAGTTAGGGATCACTTGTGTCTCAGAGGTTTAAATTCAGCTCTGAATTGCTCGTCAAGAAATTCAATTGATTTCAGTGGAATTACAGAAGGTCTAAGAGTCAAATATGCCCTAGGAACAGATAAAAAATGCGAGAGAGATTCAGTTCAACACAACCCATAGCCCGATGGCTTATTACTGAAAGCTCACTCAGCTTTATTGCCCTCAAGGGTATGCAGGGAGAAACCTCTTGGGAAAATCCCTCCTGCAACTGAGGAAGAAGTGGGCACTTCAAGTTATACAATATCACGGCTTGATGTTAATGTTGCAAAATCTGGCCTGTGGCTGCACTGAGGCATGGTTTCTTTTGTGGGGTTTAAGAGCTATGAGCATTTTCTTCTACCTGATCTGGAAGAGAAGTATCCAAACCATCTAAAAGCTGTAGCTATTCCATTTCACATGAGGAAGAGCTGTAGCTGCTCAGAGGCACCTACAAACACCCAGCTAGAAATAGCCAGACTGACATTCATGCATGGCCTCATCTGAAGAACACAAATAAGAGAAGAATTGTTCATGAGAGAATTAGGCACGGTGAGCAGAAACAAGGACGAGGACAGAAAATTGCTAATGATGTTTTCAGAAGTAATCTCACTAGCAGATGATTCATTGCAGGATTGGTACTTCCAAATGCTGACCAGGAAAACTGGTTATGATCTATCTTGTCTGCACACTTTTAGGGGAAAAGCCATTTGTGGGAAGAATATAAAAGATCAGGTCCTCTCTTTTTAATCTAACCCTACAAATAAACTGTGATCAGTTAAGATCATGGAAGATGCATTTATGCAAAATATCAGAAAAAACTTTGCAAAGAGGAGAATGCTCACACTTGAGATGGCTTCCCAAGGGAACAAAGGTTGGATAACAGCAGCTGAACACATTTAATGAAACAGACCCTGATTGTCAGGATTTGTGCATTCAATCAAGTTATTCTGCAAATATTGTAGAACAAAGCACGAAGCACCAGAGCATTTTTGGACCAAATTTCCTGCAAAGGGATGAAAAATGTGATGAGTGGAAGAGAATGGAGTTGATTTACTACAACTGTCTCTCTGCCTTCAGCCTCTTTTTTCTATAAAGTGGGAAAGCTGTATAGATTTGGGTTATGGGAGCTCAGATCGCTGGTCCAGTGGTCACTATCTCCAAGAAACAAAAGCACTCACAGGTCTTAGAAAGCTTGAATTTTAGTCCTGTTCAGAAACAAGCCAACTTGAATATTGAAGACTTCTTGTCTCCAGGCGTCAGTGTCTATGATACTGATAAGCTGCTTGAAAGAGGAGAGGTGATATTCTCTGTAGATTTGACACAGTGGAGTAAATTGAGTCTTTCAAGTTAAGATAAGGCCTTTATTTTAAGAGGAACAAGTGATTTGTCAAATCATGCTAAGGCTAAGGCATTCTGCCAAAAATGACATTAACTCCTTTCTAATTCATACTTGGCATGTTAACTGGTAGGTTCCACATCTCTGCAATAGGCAACTCACTTCTTAAAATAAGACGATGCTTGTTTTATATGGGCTTCTGTCTGCTTATGCAAGTGTCCACAATTCTTGGACCTGCGATTGTGATTTTTGGGCATGGAAGTCACAAATTAATTCTTTTTTGGGAAGTGAAAAAAATTGAGGGAGGACTTTTCTATTCCAGAAAATGTAATCTGTGTCTGTTTCCTAGAAAAAAACACCTATTAATTTGTGACACTTAAAGTTGGTTGAAACTCTTACAGTTTTGCTATTCCACTCACCCCTTCTCCTTTGGTCTTCAGGGGGGAAAAAAAAAGATTATTTTTTTCTTTTTTTCTTCTTTATCTTTCAGAACTGCCTAATCACCTATTCCATATTTCTGAGGTGATTTAGATCATTTATCAGACAGTAGCAAATCAGGGCTCTCCATCTCCACAATTTTCATTTTAATTACAAAAGAAGGGATATCCATGAATGAAACTGTTTCTTTCCTTCTGTATTGAGCTTTTCTTTAAGACAAGGGAATATGCATCCTCTTTTCAAATAAGGAACATATTTCTGTGAAAATAATTTACTGAAGAATTGACTGGGATAAATTCAGTCCAGTCTGACAGTCCAATTAATTAATGTAATCAAAAAATTAAAAGGAGGTCTGATAATCAGTACAGTGTTTCATCTCATGGTATGAAGGGAATAGAAGGAGTAGAGTCCTCAAGACTCCTTGACTGAATTTGACTAATCCTTTGGTTTATCAAATGAAAGGAACAGCCCGGTGCATGACAGCAGACAATTCATTTCCACTCCAATGAGTACAGCAAGAGAAAGTGCCCTTTTTAATCAGACAGATTAAATAGGAGCTGTTTCATGCCAATTCAGTGACTTCAGCAATTATAAAAGAAACTGGACATGGACAGGGAGCCTGTTCCAATTAGTTTCCATTAACAAGTTCTCTGGAGTAGTTTGTGAAAGCAGTAAACAAATGAAATGTTTGCAATATGTTTTTAATTATCTTAAATACTTTACTTTCTTGAAGAACCTTAATAGTAGCTCTCTGAGTCTGAAATTAATTCTGATGTTAATACTTCTATTATATGCTTTCCTGCACCTCGATCCTGTAGCTGATATCTGTGACTCAAAATCTGATTCTGTTTGTTAGTATATGCACAAAATATATCGTTTGCACATTTACTTAACAAATTGCACTGTGCTGGATAACAGGAGTATGGGCATTGTCCAGGTGTGACACCCATCTAAGTGCATGTGTGTGTGTTGTGTGTGTGCGTGAGTGTAGGTGTCTTTAGGGTCCTGTGTGTTCAAGGCCAGCTCCTGGGCAATCTGTACTGGGGTAGGCACCTCTATTGGCTCTCTTGGACATCTCTGAATGTCCCTGGCCTGGGCCAACCTCACACCATCCCCAGACACTGTTTGTAAGTCTGATATTGGTCTCGGGCTAGAACTGCAGGAACTATGTTAACACTTTGATGGTATGCATCATGTTGGGCTATTACAGAGGTTCTGCCCTTATTTTATTTGGTTTAGATGTATAGATTTATCCACCAAGGCCCCAAATGGGCACACCTGGATAGCCATATCCATAATGATTTCATCAGACAACATTTTCCTAATAGCTTCAGCTGTCATTGGCTTTTCCATAATAAAAATAGGATTTGTTGTTTTTCTTGGTGTTGGCCCCCAGACGTAGGAACAAATTCTGCATGTCTTCCTGCCTGGTTCACTTATGTCTCTCCATACTTCCCATCACAATAACACTGTTTGCTTTAAAACACCTAATGCAAAAGCTTCAGCCACTCTTGCGATAATCTTCCTGTTTTCCTAAATTAAATTAAACACCTGCTTTTTTCTATACGTTTCCTTATTAGTTGCTACATTATTGCCACCAGTTCATTGTTCAGAGTTTCCTTCTGTACCACTGAAGGAGTCATACTACGGCTCCTTCTACTATATTTTCATCTGGTTCAAAATCTCTTCTTTTCCACTGTGCTTCCTTTTTTCACCTTTGATGTTTTAGTTACAGCTACAACACACTAAAAACAATATCTGTTTGTAAAATTATATTGGGTTGTGTCCCCTATTGTATTTCGCCAACTTCTTTATTGTAAAAAACCAAAATGACACTACAAGTCTTAAAAATCTTTTTACTTCATTCATCATAAATGTTAGCAAAAGAGTTTTGGTTTTGTTTTGTTTGCTGTTTGTTTTGTTTTGTTTTTTTTTTTCTCTAATCTTACATATTTGGGGGAAAGAAGACTGGGGTGGTTTCTTTCTTTCCTTCCTTCCTTCCTTCCTTCCTTCCTTCCTTCCTTCCTTCCTTCTTTCT
>VZRW01002134.1:137276-197941 GCA_013398125.1 Aegotheles bennettii
TCTTTCTCTTTCTCTTTCTCTTTCTCTTTCTCTTTCTCTTTCTCTTTCTCTTTCTCTTTCTCTTTTTCTCTTTTTTTCTTTTTCTCTTTCTAGAAAGCTGGAGAGGGACTTTTTACAAGGGTATGTTGTGATAGGATGAGGGGGAACTGTTTCAAACTAAAAGAGAGTAGATTTAGATTGGATCTTAGGAAGAAATTCTTTTCTGTGAAGGTGATGAGGTACTGGGCCAGCTTGCCCAGAGAAGCTGTGGCTGCCCCTCCCTGGAAGTGTTCAAGACCAGGTTGGATGGGGCTGGACGCAACCTGGTGAGAATTGGAACTAGGTGTTCTTTATGATCCCTTCCAACCCAAACCATTCTATGATTCTTTTTTTTTTCCCCAAACCCCTATTCCAACACAAACAACCTGACTGCAACTTACAAAGAAAGAAAGAAACTTACAAGGTACAATAATTGTTTCTTCCCTCGATCCCAAAATCTCATTTCTGGAATAGCTTATTTTGAAAACTCCCACAGAGGAGATAGGTGAAATTTTCCCTATAGGAAGTTCTCGGTTTGGTCTCAGATAGCACAAGGCTAGTCTAACATTCCCCAGACCCTTCACATGTGGACATACTATGCTCTGCAAACATAGTCCTCTTCCCTCTTCCTCACCTTTCACTCCCAAGATTTCCCTTTATGCAGATTATCAGTTCATTGTATTCCCTGCTGTTAAACTTCACACATTCCTATTGTTAAACAAACTTCAGAGCACAATCACATTTTGCTCATGTCTTGCAGACAGTGAGGTAAACATTATATGTGTACAAAGTCGTGATTTCAGACTAGACCATCAGAGCCATCCTAGAATTCATAAGGTCAAGCACCAGCCCAAACAAAGAATACCCATTCCCAATGTAAATTAATTTCTTTTTTTTTTTTCCATCAGAGTGATGGAGTAAAATTCAGATATTCATTGAGGTGCTTTTGTGTTCATTATGTATGAGGTAGTTATATTGAATCTCACTTGAATTTTAATTTCTTTGACTTGGGCAAGACCTTGCAGAAGTGGAAGGTTTCTGCCAGCATCTTTAATGCAAGAATTGAAAGTATAGGCATTTTCAGCCCTTGAGCATTGCACTGTCGTGCTGTACCAGACTTCAGTCTTTATGACAATTTTTGAGATTGTTGCTCGTTTCTAATGCAAGTATAATAGTACTTTAGCAAACTAGTATTATTGCAATTTCATGTTAAGACCCCCATTTCAGAGAACTACTTCTCCACTATTTCAGAGTGAGCTGGGCTAGAGTTTGGCAAGCGACAGATCAATATTGGGTAATCCTCTCTTTATTTGGAGGAGTCTGTTATGACTGGGTAGAGCTAACAAATATGGAAACTGCTAGTAACCAAAGACCTCTCCAGTGGAGTCACAAAACTGTTATTTTTATTCAAGACCTGTTTATTGTGGTTTGATCTGAAGAGCATAAAATGTACCAAGCTGAGCATCTGCTAACAGGAATGTGCAGAATGAAAATGCAGAGAGCATTCCCTCTGACTGGGGAGCTCTAGCAGCTGCATAATCCTCCTCTCACAGTTTGGCAGGAAAGGTCCAAAACTGAGAGGAAAAGAAATAAAGCAACTGTATCCTTTCTATGCCTCACAACCCTCTACACTACAATAAACTTGGCAATGGAATCAAGCCTTTTCCCCCTGTACCTCTGAATTCAGAGACTTGAGGAAAATCGTCAGCAGAGTCATAAACATAACATCCTGACTGGGGACTTTGAGTCTTGTAATGAATAATATATAATAGGGTTTAGAAAGGAAACTATTGCTAGAGATTTGTAGCTAAGAAGGCTCTCTGCAAGAGTGGGCAGAGTTTATAATAATAATGAGACTTTTGTATGCTTGAACATAACCTTTTATTTTTCCTATGCTTCTCAAGATCTCATTTGAACATGTTGTGGATGCCTGCTTCTGGCTGTTAACAGTTTGCATCCTTGGCACAGGGCATCTGTATCAAACAAAGAATATGGGAATGTAGCTCCAAATGAACCTGTATGCACTGTGTTTGATTTGATGTCGCTGGAGAAACTTTAACCTCTGTTTTGCAGTCTGATATGTAATAATTCAGCTTTTAGCAATATATGTCTCATGTATTTATCTGTCTGTAATATTCCTTACTCTAACAAAAGAGTAGTTGGAGATGAGAAGTGTTCATTTTATTTCCAATTGAATCTGAAAAAAATAGGGATAAGTGTCCTGAATTTGTTACTGAGGGCAGCCCATTAATATTTACATGTACCATGAGTGCCAAAAATGCCTATACGAATGAATATTTCATTTTTGTACATTCTAGAACAAGGGATCTTAGATCATTCTATGGCAAATTGCATCCCAAGTTCAATATTGAAACTATCTAGGATCTCAGAAGAAGGAATTAGTCCTTTACCTGCTCAGACTAATATACCTTTCTCATCCCTTAACATGAAAGGTGTTAATGTCACTATACACCACCTACTCCAAAAAATTCCTCATTTACACATCACTTAGGTATTGTATAACAACTAGGATCAGTAATACCACTGCTAATTCAGAAACATTGAGGAAAAATGACTGGTAATAAAAATACTTCTGCTTTTATGAATGCAGGTACAGAGTTTTATTAATACAAATAGAAATTGTTCATGTGTTTAAAGTTTCAAAGTGCATTCAAACAGACCATGGAGACAATTAACTGAATTCTTTCCAAAACAGGGACTGAGAGGATTTTGAAAGCCCTATACAGACACCTAATCTGTAATAGAACAAGAAGAATTACCTAATGTCACAAGTCCATTTGTGATTTGAGGCCAGATGACTTCTCTAGTGAGGTAGCATTGCTACCTTAGACACATGTATTACTACATGATTTCTGCTTCCATTGCATGCTGCATAGATTTTATTTTTGCATTTGCCTCTAAATGTTGATGGCTCTGGGGTTAATTGAATGAAGGATATGCAGCAGAAATTCTAGAGAATGAGTTGCTGACAATCAGCTATATAACTAGTTTTGAAAATGTATGCATGCACTTCTGCCTTAGCATAGTAATGAAGAAGGTACATAGATGTTACAGTGTTATAGCCTTTTCTGTATCTTGTCAGCAAATTTTGCAATATAGTAGTGGTGTATGTGTTTCTGAATTGTGCCATGAATAAATATTTTGGCAACATAAGATTGCTTTCTTCTTAGTCTCAATTTGCACTTTTTGTCTGCAAAAATCATCAGTGTGCATACCTTGTATACAACTTTTTTTTTTGGCAGTATTACGGTTGTTGTTATTACAGAGTGCTTAGCAATGCTTAGCTAGTCATATCACTCAACAACTGGCAGGTGGCTTGTTCTACAGATGAATAAACACTAGCACATGTTAAACTGCAAATATCTAGAAGAAGTGTTTTGTCATATATTTGTTGACCATCCAGCCATCTGTCTGATTTTCCTTAAAGTATGGCCTGTGGTGGTTTGACGGAGTGAAAGTGGTGTAATACTGGTACTAAGGTTCTTAATCATCCTTGTAGCATCCCAGTGAAACTTTATTTGCCAAAATCTAAATTAGATGGGCAGATGTATAGACTGGGAAGTATTCCAGATACTCTTTAAATATCAAAAGGTTCAACACCAGCTACAGTAAAAGTGTGATCCTTGACTGTATCATCACATCAAGTACTACCAAGGAGGTGCTTTGCATAACATAGTGATGAGGAATTCAGACCCCTGATGGAAAGAAATAAATCACCAATTCCTAGCAGAGTCCTGCTCCTCAGTCTTTAAGGTACTGAAATACCAGGATGATACAGCACAATTATGTACAACAGTGTTGGCAAGCTTATGTAATAGTCATCCAGGTATTGGGAACATGTATTTCTGAAGGTTACATAGACTTTAAAATAATTAATTTGGATTAATCTATTACAGAAAAAAGTTAAACCAGGGACATTAAACACAAAGACACCACCCATGGCTCAGGAAGTCCATGATAAACAGGAGGATGGATATTTTGTGTGTAGAGAAGTATTGCTGCATAGCTGCTTTTGTTTGGACTGTACTCTAGTATGTGTCCTTTATTACATGTCCTGTGGTAGGGTATGTATCTTTTGCTCTGACCTGGTGCACCTGGTTTTTGTTCCAATTCCACAGCTGAATTACTATATGATAATAATCATAGTATTATGCATTATTGTTCTTATTTCTTCTTCTTTTTGGAGTATATGCTTTCTGGGTTGGGAAGTCTCTCCAGCTGTGTATTTGTTCAATGCCTGGCAGAATGGAGCTGTAATCACAAAGGGTGCTTAAGATATTATTAAAATATAAAAGTTGGTTAATGTCCCTTAGGTAAAGCTGTATACAGTGGTCTGGGAATTCCTAAGTCTGTTATGTGAAAGAAATACAATAGTTAAACACTGCTCAGGAAATTCAGATTTTTTTATGCCTTTTTGATTCCTAGGGGGACTTTTTTGTCAAGACATAACACATTTCGATAAATGAGGAGTTGGGGAAAGGAAGATCAGTTGCCAGGAGAGGACATAGGCTGCATAACATATCATGTTTTTCTAAGTCTTTCCTCCAATCTTTATGTTTCATTTGGGCTAAAGAACTAGTTCTGAAAAAAAGAAAGGGTAGGTACAGTATATAACAACCTGCTGAAAATACAGTTCTTACAGACTCCAAATTTTATGTGTCTCTAAACTAACGCAGTTGCACAGGACTTTAGAAGCTGATGGAGAAACCACATCTTCTTAGCTCCAGCTTCTTTTATTCTCTTTTTCCAGCAAACTTATGCCTAAAACAGCCAGTCATTCATGAGTAAGTGGGAAAACTGTGAAGAATGTTAACTGCAGAGATTTTCTTGTGTGCTAGGAAAAACACATCATGTAGAGGAAAAGATTGGAATCTAAAGAGCTGGTTGCACAATTTTGTTTCAGCAGCTTACCCAGCTTCAGTGGAAATGCTCAAAACTATAGCAGTGAGCAGAGAAACAGATTCCCTCTGCAACAACAAAGTACAGCTCTACTAAACTGTGACTATACCCTTTTTACAATTACTCTGTTTGGAAATTAGTTCTTCATATGATGACTGAGTTCCTTCTATGCGATACTCTTGCACTGTAGTGAATACAATGCAAAAGACCATTGTCAGCCTCAGAAATCAAGTTGTTTCATGTATTTAGCTTTAAATTCTTATTCTCAACACATATTTAGCTTTTCCTCTTGCCTGGGTGTGGGTATATTTCAGGCATTGGTTAAAGAATTTCAGTTTTTTAAATCAAGGCTCACTCCATCCATGCTATTGACTAGAGTTGACCACGCAATCTCATGTGGAAATGCTTGTACTTTAAAACATCTAGACAGCTCTGCACTTCATACCTTCTTTTTATTACTATGTACAAGGTAGTGGCAACTTTTAGATTCTGTGTAGACTGAGTCTGCAAGACTCCAAGTTGTAAAGAAAATACATTCATTTAATAATTAATGAGGTACAAAGACTTCAATTAAATTACTAAGGAACATTACAGAGCAGGCTGAAGTTTAAAATTGTTATTTAAATTGCTGTCTTAGGTCATTAAGTATATTTTTCTGTGTTCAGAAAATCAGAAGCTATTAAACACGTTTGTGGAAGCAAGAAATTGGGCCATTAAAATCTTTCCTTTCCCACAAAATAAAAAAGTGGTTTCAAGGCTTGGAGAGTTTTTGATATGACATTTGGGCAGCTTAGAGCCCAGACAAATGTGAGGTCTCTGACATCACTTTAATACTTGGATAACTTTTTATATGCAGGTTTTCCTTTCTGAACATGAGAGCACTACTAACTATGTGCAGGAGTGACCGGCAAACTGATGGGTTTGCTGAAAAAGTTTTACTACATCCTCCGTGCTTCTTGGAGCACAGGATCTGAGTTGTTCCTTAACTGTTTCATCTCCCTATTTCCTTGTCTCTTTTCCAGTCTAAAATGCATTGATCCCACTTCACGACAATTGAAAGTATCTTTTTTTTTTAAAAAAAGAGTTTTTTCTTACTCATGCCCTTAGCTTTCCTTCACTTTTACTGAGCAGGCGTCCAAACCAATATGCCAAGGAAACTGAAATTTCAGTCCCACTGAAATCATTGGGAGTAAGCAAGAGAATCAACTTAAGATTCAGCTCTAATCTTAATGAAGAAATATATCACTGTTTATGAAGTGTATCATTGCTTACAAAAATTGTGAAATTAATGTAAATATTTGTACATGCAATAAACAGGCTAGTTCTTGTAGCTGAGAATAACTGTAATAATTGGAACAGGCAGTACATCATACTTTCATAACCTGCTTGAAAACTAATAAGAGGTAGTGGTAATTTCCTTGTCTTTTTCACTTTTCACTTTATTATCTCTATTAGAGCTGTGAATATTGGCTCCTGAGAACATATGTTCCTGATATTGTTCATACTCTGTTTTTTGAAAGCAGAGAAATTTAAAAAGAAATCTGTTCTACAAGGTTGGCAATCCTGAAGGACGGAGCTCATAGGAGACTTTTGTAAAAAGATTGATTTTTTCTCAGATGACTTATTAAGTGTTCAAAGGTTACAGTTATCAGCAGGATTAGTCACAAATGTTAACTTTGCATTAAATTTTACTGGGAAAGTCTGATTTACTAGGAAAGTCTGATTCCACCATTTTGGTGACCAATTTTTAAAAAAAAAATAAAATTACTTTGCTACTTTAGACAGTTCTTGAATGTCTGAATAGGTGCTTATAATGGTTCACTGGATGGGTATGGGTTAAAACTCAAATGAACTCAAATGAACCAAATGAACCAAATGAACCAACTTATCTTATGCGTATCATAAGATAAGTTCTTCAAGTGCTGAGACACTTAAAAATGACACAATACTAAGCAGCTCACCTTTCACCCATGTCCAGAAAATCATCACAGGATATCCTGATGTACTGTGAAAGTTGGAGCCTTGGCAATGATTTCAAGCTGTGTAAACTCTATTTGATTTCAGAAGGAAGACAACAGACTCAGTCAAAATATTATAATATGACAAAATTCACATGTATCATTATGATAGCTTATTTTATACTAGTATGTAAAGTTTTAAAGAATATGAGAAAAAAAATAATTTCCAAATATGCTTTTCCACATTTTTCTAGCTATTTCTTTCTTTCATTCTTCTTTCTTTCTTTCTTTTTTTCTTTTTTTTTTTAATAAATTACATTTTTTTGTTTTCTAGAACAATAGAACTTTTGGTGGAAATATTTAGGATTTTTGGAGATATTTTGTGCAAAGCTGTCTTCCAGATTAGTTAACTTCAGAATCATTCCTTTCTATCTTTTTTGTATTTTGTGCCTCTCTAGGAAAAACAGACAAACAATCTCACTGATACACGCAAGCTGCATCATTTTAAATACACTTCTAGAGAAAAATGAGTACAATCCTCTATTTATGAATCTTCCAGTTCATTTTTTCCTATGAAAATGACCAGTTCTATGCACAGTCACAATATTTCAGTTTCGTGTACACAGTTTTGGTTTTTTTATAATACTCTTTACTGAAAGAGCTCTCTAAACCAAAAGAATTCCCTGTATGCAAAGCATAAGTAGCACAAGTAGTATTTCTTGTGTCTCCCTTCAGTGACCAAAAATTAGACACCTTCCCTAATCTTATCTTTTAGGTTCCCTCTGATGTAGATTAAGTAAAAAAAAATAATCATGAGTCCTCTTGAGGTAGCTATTTGTTCTAATTAAGGAACGTAACCTAGATGCTTATATTTGCAATCAGAGCATTTCTTTTGTGAAACACCAAATGGAAATTTAGATCGCTTTAATCACTACAATCAATTTTCTTAAAAATGCCTACAGTTGGACTTCTCAATGAAGGCTCTATGCAATCAATGATGAGAGCACTTCTAATGGCAGTGGCCTTTGCAACATGCTTGGTTATAGTTTTTCTTTGTATAAGGATTATCATCATCATGTATGGCTTTTGTACATTTGTCAAGATCAATAAAAGAAACTAACCTATTTTAATTTATTTTCAGTCAATTCACTTTAGGGTTAACAGGTTCTAGAAGTAAATGTATTCAATTATGCTATTACACTGCTTATATAAAAGAAGGACAATTTTTTAAAAAAAATATATTTATAGGCACTGTATTGACTTTTCTATCCATCAATCAGATACACTGTAAACAATCACAGAGCAAATTTCTCTGTTTCCACTGGTAACAGGATGGGACTCTCTTCTAAAACTATCCTTGTAGGCTAGCTAATAAAAATGCATTCCATTTGTCTGTTTTTTGTAAAATATTTATGAACTGATGATGTAAATATTTAATACTGCTAAGAACACAGTATAATATTCAAGAACTTGACCAAGAATGTGTCTAATCACTTTAATGGATTCAAATCCCAGATGTCCATGATTGACTCTGCATTCATAGAAGACAAATGTGCCTAGATATTGTGCTCCTGCACACAGGTTAGCCTGCTTCATGCACTGACAAGATTAATTACAGACCCCTGAACCTGATATGTGTTCTTAATATCCAACATAGTTCTTACTTTCCTCATTCAGGCTGAAACATGTGGCTTACTCTTGCATAATTCAATAGCAGTCTTCTCTATGGGTGGCACTGTTCTTTGTAGTTGTAGATGTCTGCAGATTACTAAAGTGAGTGATAAGATTCACAACAGTTTGTTTAGAGTTATTTCAATGATTGTGGAAAGAAGGAAAATAAGCTTCTTTCTAAAATGTCAGAACATTGGAGAAGAAACACCAGTCATATTATTTCTAGAATAGTACAAACCAATTTTTCTAGTTTTTATTTTGTGCATGTTCTCTTTACTCAGTGGAAAATACAACATGTGGATTCCACTTGTTGGTGTTGCCCAAACTTACTTTCGTCTTTACATTTTTTAAAATTATTTTTATTTCAAATAGAATGATGACCTATTATTTGATAAAAATGCACATATTTAGTAACTGGCAGTTACATAACATATGAAAAAACACTGCAAAACTTAATCTGTATAGTTGGGAGTGTTCCAAAACCACACAATGGTAAAAATACCTGGAAAAAATCACCTGTGGGAAATGTATCCAGCTTTATTGACCCATGAAATGAGAAGGAATATAAGTCTTCGTGAAGACATAAGGTTTATCCTTTCTAATTAAAGGCACCTATTGAAGCTGTTGAAAATATATAGGGGCATAGCAGCCCTAGGATCTCTATATAGTCAAAACTGAGTCAGGTATCGACAGGAAGCCAACAAACCAACAAATGATCTAAATTGCTTTGTGGAAACACAGGGAAAACAATTTATTTTGAAAAAGAGATCTAATTTGGGAAATTTTCATTGGACTGGGCAAGTGTTTCATGAGTTCCAAGTTAATTTTGTTTCAACTTTTCAAGCTAAAGTAATTTTGCCACTTGGTTTCTAATATTCTATTCTGTTCTTCAGGACCTGAACTCATCTTCTTCTTAATCCTGTGATGCAAAACCAGTAAAATAGTATGTGCACTCTGTGATACATTTTTGTGCACAATATAAAAGAGCAGTTCATGAAATTTGTAGAGTAATGTACCATAAAAAAAATGAGTCTGAAAGAATTTAGAAAAACTTTTAGTCCAACCTGATATGAAGTTGGACTAGAATGCCTCCAGAGGCCCCCCTCCAATCTAAAATGTTCTATGACTCTGTAAATTGATCATTCAACAAAATACAGTGGAGTCTGTATCCCCATGATTGTTCTGGAAACCCAAAAAGAAGTGCTTTACTCACACTTGTGATGAATGTAGGGTTCTTGCCAAATCTTAATTACAGTGGTTCAAAATTTATTTAGAAAGCCTTGTGGTTTGGGATCAGTAGAAGTCGAAGCTCCATTTTTACTGCTGATTGTAAATTTTCTGACAAACTCTTTTCTCATTGAAGAAAATCCATTCCCACTAAAACAAATGCTTCTATTGAAATACGCCAGTTCTAACAAAAATTTTATAGTGGAAAGTTTCTTCAATATAAAATTGAATTTCCATATATGTCTGTAAGAGACAGACAGATGAACTGCTGAATTTCAGCCCAGAATATTTAATCAACTCACTGTTGGAGCACCTAACATAAATTTTAAAGACCAATGTTGAAATCTCAGATGTGAATTTAAAAATCAGAGAGTTTGAGTCCCTTATTTCAGTTCAACCATTGCAGAGATCTATTCCCTGTGATTTTCTTTTTTCTCTCCAGGCTAATGTTATTCTTTTTCAAATAGTAAAACTGGATTATTGTGGGTTTTTTTAATCCAGTCCTCTTCTATGTTCGATATATTTTGATATTAAAAATGAGAAGATTTTTAATTTACAGCAAAATGGCAATAAGACTTCAAGGTATTTGACCACAAAATTATGATATAACATATAAAAATATATTTAAAATAGTTAGGGATACTATCGTGTGTTAATTGGATTATTCCTCTTCCTTTAGCTTTTCTGAAAAACAAACAAACAAAAACTAAAATAAAAGAATAACAGTAATTTAATGTCTGGTCTAAACTTCAAATTTGAATATGTTTTACCCATTCTACAATATAAATTTTCTCTCTGTTTCTTAGTTGTATAAATACAAGATGCAAAAGTAATATTTGCCTTGTAGGTATCTATGTTGAAATAGTAGATGAACACAGTGTTCTGGATCCCAGTTTGGACTATTCTGTGCTATTATTGTCTGAACATGATAGATTCCTTTTTCATATGATTTATAACTTGTCATTACAGGACACTGTAGTCCTCCAGACAACATTAATCTATCGATGACTCTGAAGTGAAGACGTGATTGATGCAGTTACAGAAATTGGTGACTTAGGTAAGCTCTTCTTTTCTTTTCAAACCTTTCTTGCTGAAATGCATAGCTGTACCTAGAGTGGTACCACAAAACAATTTAACTTTTGAGACATGGAGTACAAAGTTCATTGAGACACCCATTTTTTCCTGATTTTTCCTTTTTTATTTTTTAGATAAACCTCTTATTTTTTTTTTTAGATTTTTAAAAAATACTTTTTAATGAAGCAAAAATACTTTGTTTGATAACTTTTACTAAATAATTTTAAGGAAATTTTGGATTGTTATCTCAAATCTACCCTGGGTTGATATCTCTTTTGTATTTTGTATTGAAATAAATAGCAGCGTGTCTCCTTCCACTTCTAGTTTTAAACATTTCCCTTTGGAGATGTCGATCTTCATCCGTTGACCACAACTAGACTCAGGGCTGTTTAGCCTTCTGGAGCTAAAGCAAACCTTAGTGACTATCTCCTCATCTCACTTCTTTGTCTGTTGGGTTCATCATCCTTCAGTTAATTTTTATGCATCAGACATGCAAATAAAAATCAGGCACAGAGTAATTGAGTTGTAATGATTTCTTTTGCATTGCAAATCATAGCTATACAATGAGGTAAAAGCAAGAAGCTTGTAACTGCAGTTTCAGACCTCTTGAAACATCAGTATCTTTTTAGGAAGGAATCTGTTCATCTTACACATGAAACACATTGCAGCATAAAGCAGAATGTTGCAGTCTTGCCCTGTAAATTCTTCTTAGCAAATTCAGTGTTCCCACTAGCAGTCCTAGAGGGATCAATGACATCTTGTTTTCAGAAGAATTTTATAGTAGATACTTGGCAATATTTGCCCTGCTTTGGCTGGGTATGTTATTCTCTGGTCCTTGGAGAGGGAACCTTATCAAAAGTGAGTGGCTTCTCACAGAATGTGCAGCATAATCTGTTTACACAAAAGTGCATCAGCAGCTGGGAAACAATGTTCGAGCCATGGGCCTGTTGTTGAGATTTTGGCTTTTGCTAATGAATTTTTCTCATTCTTGAGCACAAATAAAACTTTTTTGCTTGAGCTTCGGATCTCAGGTTAGATGTCCTGTGTGTATTCTCAATTCTTTCTCTGCTATGTGAAGAAAAGTTCTTAGCAGAATCATCTGTCCATGAGAAGAAAAATGAGAGGAACTAGTGGGTTGGAGATGCACTATTCAAGAGCATTCCAGTATGAACAATTTGGGAATGAGGACAAATTCAGTTTCCCATTAACTTTCTTCAAGGTTTTTGCACTTCTCTATCTCTCTGAGAGAAACAATTTGGAATTCACCTCTCTTTTTTTCTGAGAAATTAAAACTATGCTGACATAGAAAAGTATAAGTATCTTCCAAGATTTAGACCAAGATGATAAACATGATGCAAAGAGAGTTATCCAACCAGCATTATAATTTTCTGCTCATATTCAAATTATTAATTTTGATCATTCTTACAAAACTATTGAAATAATTGTTTACCTTTTAAATCAGACAACAATATTTTTAATGACTTTCAGGTTATTATCTCAGGTTCATGAACATACAACTTTTGGTATCACTTACTGTGTTTAAATTTGTTTTTCATTGACTATTTTTTTTGGTATTCTTTCAGTTAATAAAGTTTGATTCTTTTTCACAGATTATGTGTGCAGGTTTATATATGCTTCTCTTTTGCTGGAGAAATTCAATTATTTCAACTGCTGAAATTTTAAAAATAATAATCCATCTTAGTTTCTACTGAATTTACAATTAATTGTTGACTTGTTTCATACTTAGAGCTTGTAAATCATAACATCTGAGACAGGATTTGATTATAAGGTACCTGTGTATCTAACCTGAACCACCTAAAATAAGGTTGATTTTGAAGTATCTCCAAAGGGAAGGAGGAAACAGATTGTTAATTATTTTGCTTTTTCTGGTTCTGTGTGGGTTTTTTATTCCTGAAATGAAAAATAAATATGTTCTGTATTTTCATATTTTTTTTCTTAAAGATACAGTTTAAATGCTTTTAAGTGTAAAATTGCTTAAGTTCTAGGACTAAGTTAGCTGTGAATTCAGAATTTATAATTTCTAATGATCTTGTATGTTTTTAGAAATATTACTTCTTGGCTTTTCATATTCAAAAGAAAATGAAAAGGCTAGGCACAAAGGAGTCACTTGGCTCCATTCCAGCTTTAATATGGAAAATGAGCAACAGGATAAGTACCTGAAATGAACTTGAAAGATTAAGAAGTAAAATGTGCAAAGGAAATATTTATTCTTCAAATTAGCTCATGTCTCTGCTAATGACATGGCAAGCAGAAATCTATTAGATTCTCTAATACAAGTAACTTGACATTTTGACAGCCAGAGATGCCAGTCATTTCTAATGAAACCACTGATCAGTACCTCTTGTGCTTTCAGTACTTTAAAGCTTTTATCTGTAGTTAAAGAAAATATTTCTAACCAGAGAACTCAATGAAGGATGTTTATCTTAATGTGATCTAGGACAGTACCTTGCAATCTGTCTTGAGGAAAACATAGAAAATTACTCCAACTGGGAAAGAATTTATGAATCAAAAGGTGTCAGAGAAGTTGATACTTATTTTGTCACTTCACGTCTCTGTCCTAAACAGAACATGACGAACAAAGCCCAGTGTTTCTCTTTATCTACGTGTGTAAAAAGATCAGTACCATAGCAGTAATTTGTTCTTTGTTATGGCATTGTGATCACGTTATGACATAATTCTTTGTTATGGCATCACATTGTTCCTAATACGGAGAGATCTTACAGGGAGTTATAGGTGAGTCATTGTTTCAGGCTCCTTGCCTCTGTGTGGTATGGTTATGACTGATCTCCTATTTATTAGTTAGTCACAGTGATCACCAGTATCTCATGGTACACAAATCTGGAAAAGAATGATGATCCTGAAAGAGTAATGCAAGAAAAAATGACAACTTATCTAGTTAAACCTTTACTACTTCCTATTTCTGCAGAAGCCAACAGTTCTTAGATAAATTCTGTTTGCATAGTGAGTGACATCTTCTTAAGAGGTATTTTGGTGCTTTCCTTGATAAAAGGTTTGTGGTCAAGATACTTTTCTTAAAAGCAAGACCTACACTGGAAACAAGAGCCAAAGTACTGTGAATTCTCAGGAATTCAGTATTGATCACCTTTTGCTTTTTAACCATTCACATTGAACTTGTCAATTTATTTCTGATGACTATAATCATCCCTATGCACCACTGACAATAAAATGAGGTGTTACTATAGCTGGAAGTTTTGATTTGAAACTAAAACCATATGGAGATTCTGTGTTATATGCTAAAAAGGAACATTTAGCTGTACTAATAATTAAATATCCATCACAAAATGCAGTGCCTGGACCCCCAACTAGTTTCTTATATCAAGGATGGGAAAGATTTTCTTAGTTGCAAACAGAAGAAAACTAATTAGTGTTAATTTGTGCACTGTGTGTTGATGCAGTCAAACATTTTTACACACAAATACCAATTAAACATATTTCTCCAAAGTACCATGCTAAATTAAAGATTAGTTTAATTAAAAAAAAAACAACCAGCCAAACAAAAAACCACAAAAAAAGCCCACAAAACAAAACAACCCCCTGAAGATAAAGAACACAAAAACAAACCACTTTTCAGCTCAGTTCCTAATTGACCTTATGGGATTATCCTCAGTTATTCTTACTTTTAACTGGGTTTGTAATTATAAAATATAATCTGTAATCATCATAAAGTTATAACATGGGACTGCAGAAGAAATTTCAAACTAAAGGCACAGACTTCTATGTCATCGTCATCACAGATTAACAAAATGAGAGTAAGTAAAAGGTGACATGCTGTCAAAGTATCCAGATTATTCAGAAGGGCAAGCAGCCCTGTTATTAAGAGATGTTCCCTCAGGAGAAAAGAGGAATCTCATTCAGTGATTACATTCAATATACTAAGGTTGGATTACAGCTATCACTAAATAAATGACCATAATTAGAGACATAATGAGAATGCAGGGCTGAAATAAGGAGCTGGAAGAGAGAGGAGAGAAGCTAAGTGAAGTCAAAGAAAAAGGGAGCAATACGGTGGACGTGTTTGTGAAGGGGTAGCTGTCGTGTGCAAGACTTTTGATTTGTGATTTGTGGAATTTTTTATTTCTAGAAACTCAACAAAATTCTCTTAACAGTTTCACCAATGGATGTTTCACACTTCTAAGACAACAGCTGAAGCTGAACACCTTAAATCAGATGCAAGCTGATAGAGAAATCCATGTCATTATACACAGTTTTTTTGAAGGAGGTTGATGTCCAGTTTCCTGCAACATAATTTTTGAACTCATTTTCATGTTGGTGCTATGCTTTGCCACATACTGTCTTATGTGACTGTCACACTTTATACGTTAACTTACAAATGAATATTGAAATGAGCAAAAGGCTAATAAATAAAAATTTTCTCAGAAGCTGGCATTTACTTAAACGACAATGGTGTTAATTGGGAGATCTGGAACTAAACCAGAGAGGAAGAGAAGCAAAATTTCATTACTTTTCTTTTTTTTTTTTTTTCTCCTTTCCTTGTCTTTTGAGAGCTGACAGTGTATAGTAGTGACTCATATATCAGGAATACTTCTGCTCTTTTCAAGTAGGTAAAAAAAAAATTATAAGGAAGGCACCTTGTGAATACAATTAATGTGAACATTGATGAATCAAGCTAGATGAATGCAAGCATATGTAACTGACTTATAATTGCATTTGAACACTGTCCTTTGACTCCACCATTCTACTAAAAATTCTCATACAAGGTCATTGTGTTGTCACTGGTGATGAGGATGTCCTAAATGGAGGACAATATCAGGCACTAGACAAACTATAACCTTTTTTTTTACACCTTCACTACTCCGATGCAAGTCAGGAACAATATTCATTCAGATGTCATAGCTCTGTTTTATGCTCTGTAATTTCACCCTTACAATGTCACCACTGCTGGTTTATGTTTCCTGAATTTGTCAAAGATGAGGCTGCAGCTACTGAAGCAAAGCTGAAACTGCATCTCTATCCAGCACACATAACCTCCCCTGCTGCTGGGGGAAAAAAAATCTCTTACACAGGAGATTTTTGTTTGGTGTTTTTTAATTCTTGTTTTTTGGTTTTACTCTGTGGGCTTTCCACGTCTCAGTTAAAATTGTGGTCATGCTCTTTAATCCCTTCTTCCCCCATGGAAATGGATCATAACTTTTTGCACTTAATAGGGACTTGCTTGATTTTATGTAATGAGAGAGATGTATTATTTTGCAGAAGAACAGTGCAGAATATGTGACATTACCATAATCCTCTAATTTCATCTTTGTATTATATGATCTAAGGTGTTACTGAGGAAATAGGTTGCATATCATCTTCATTCTTGAAAGTCTGAAGGAAATATGGAGGGAGCAATAGAAGGATTAAGGACAATACAAAAGTGGGTTCAGATTTTCCTTTTACCTTACAGACATGGGGACTGGAAAATAAGTGTGGAAAGAAATCTGTTGATTACTTTACTATGATCCTCAAGATCCCCTCCAGGGACACAGAGATTTCCAGTACATAACATCTGAACTTTAGGTGCCATGTAGTGGGGGATGATGAAGGACACTGGGGAGGCACCGTGGTACAGTGAGGAATGGAAGTGATGTCTACCAGCTGATGCTTTCACTGCGGAGAGAAACCATATTTCTCCCCTTTGCTCTGGCAATTCAGTAAAATCCAGTGAACTCTCTAGGTGATACAAGCCAAAGTGAAGGGGCATATTTTGAAG
The DNA here is from genome assembly GCA_013398125.1 of Aegotheles bennettii. NCBI lineage: Eukaryota > Metazoa > Chordata > Aves > Caprimulgiformes > Aegothelidae > Aegotheles > Aegotheles bennettii. Next base: position 153,897 of record VZRW01002134.1, read on the forward strand.
TCTTTCACTGTTGAATCCACAACTGATTTTTTTCTGTCAGATCTACAAAGTGCTTGCAGTCAGCCACTAAGGCAGAAGGAAAACTGATAAGAGACTGGACAATCTCCTCTGCTGGCTTCTCCTTGAAACCACTGAATTAGCTTTCTTTTTAATATACAACACTCATACTATACTGCTGAAATTGCCATCTCCCTTTCTAGGGGGAACACAATTTCATGTAACGCCTTTCTGGGCACAAAGCAAGTCTCAAAATGCTTTAGAAAATAATGAGGTTAACTGGCGACCATTGCTGTGATTCTGAGTTCAATGAAAGACATAAGACATGCAGCAGTGGAGGAGTAAAGACACATGCTTGTCTTTAAATCTGATGACTTAGTTTAAATTCTGTGCTGAATGGTCAAAGCATTACAGTACCCATGCTTGAAAAGAGACAGACTTGACCTTCTTTGCAGATAATCTTGCCCTTTTGTACAATGATCAGAGGAGTATGAACTTCTGTACTGGGGGAAAAAGATAGTAAAAAATTACCTTGTTATTTCAATCTGTGCTGGTAGATTACTTGAAGTTAGAATGACTAATAGCAGGATGTTGAGTGCCTATATTTCATAGTCTTGGTGAGGTCTGCCTATTTTATGCTCTTGTTTTTATGCAATCCCCAAAATATTGTGGGCAGAAAAATTGAAATTGGTTAAACTCAGTGAGCCAGAAACACATTTTTGCAGTTTATTTTCTTCATTCTTTAAACATAGTCATGTGAAGCTGCATGGGGGAGGTCTAGGAAGAAGTGTCTGTAGCCCATTTTGTTTTGCACGCTCAAGCCATTTGATGCTGGAGCAAATTATACAACCCATCTTCCCCTATAGCCTTGTCAAATAGGATGCAGAGCTGAGATCAGCTTGTAAAATAATAGTACAGTTTGTATTTATATGTGGAGTGACCAAAAGAAATAATTTCTTTTTCTTCTTGGCTGATTTTATGTTTAAAAATGCCAGATCTAATACGAATACTGATCTATGTGATAATTGAATAAACTTGAGGTTATTCCAGAGAAGCCATTAAGCTTTACATAGAAACTTCTAAGATCATAATTTAGCATGTCTTCAATTATTTTTTTTCCTACTCCAAAATTCATTCAATTAATTATGTTGACTTATACAAGATATCTTGGAATTTCTCCTTCAACATAAACTAGATACTCATAGATATTTTTAGTGAAAGACTGGTATGAGAAAACAAGCTCTTAATCAGTTGTTTATGGCCCCTATACTAGATGATGCTTACTAGCAGAGAGATGAATAGGAGAGATGCCAAAACTCAATGTAATCCGGACTATTCTGCTATATACAGTCAGACCCCATACTAGCTGTGCTTTCCCTACATAACTTCTTGCCCTCAAATTTTTTTGCAGCAACCCACTGCAATAAGGGAAAATAAATGTATGCCTATACAGGATGATGTCAACCACAAAAATGACTATAGTAAACAAGCAGATAAGTCACAAATATGCACAAGGTCCAACATCAGATATACTGAGTAATGTTCAGGTATAAAGTAGATGACTAGATGACTTGGACAATGAGTCTGAGTCATTGAACTTATTTATTCATGTACACTTACATGTGCATACATGATTTCCCTCTCTAGGCCTGGATTTTAATATTTAAAATCTGGCAACCATGCTGAGCAGTTTCATTTATTGATTAGCCCACTTGTTTTCATCTGGAAGAGACCCAGGGGTGTAAACAGGATGAAAAAGGCCTGTTAATAGAAGGCGGAAAAAAATGTTGATAATATTCCATCAAGAAAAGTTTGCATTGAAAATCTACTTCCACTTTGTTTTTTTAGCAAATCACATACTTGGTTGCTTTTGATTTTTGTTGTGGGAATAAACATGCTGGAAAATAAGAAGTGGTTTAAATATTGCATTTGTTTCTAACAAGTCTAATAACTTACTTAAAATGACCATGAAACAGTGAAAACAAAATGAAAAAAAAATAATTTTGTTAACATTTGTCCACAGAAATAATATCGAATTTTAGAGAGGAAATTTGCTAACTTTGGAATAGAACCACAGATTGTTCCTTCAAATGCCAAAAGAGATGAAATTGGACTGTCTCTACCTCTCCTGTTCTTGTGTGCTTTTTTTCTCTTTCACCTTTCTTCCTCTTTGTCCCTTCCTCTCCTTGGTTATTTTATATGTGGGGGAAAAGAAAAAAAAAAAGAAATAAAAGGGAAACTGTTCTAAGGGAGCCTCAAACTCAAAGGACTTAAATATTTTAATTTGGAAAATAAATCTGCAAATATGTTTTTCTCTTTCTTGTGTGATATTCCTGTTAACGTTCAACATGCTGAAAAAGTAGAATCTTGTTGATTTATTTGTAGATTACACTTGCTTTCCTTCCATTTGGCCCAGAGGTCAAGTCTTTTATTTATACCTTGGTAGATGGAATAGCCTAATTCCACTGAAAACAATGACTGCCCTTTAATATGCAAAAGTTTATGCAGTAAATCAGAAAATATAATAATCTCATATATATTAAACAACGTGTATATTTTAGTATTATTTTTCCTCATCTTTGGGTATGCAGTTGTTTTATGGGAACTGTATGAATCCAACTGAACAATATGATTTAGTTTCTTCCCTGAAAGCCTCTTCCTGCCTTTACATGTCTGTTTGTCTACTGGTTTTAGCTCTGAAAAAAACATTTAAATCTTTCATTTATTTAGCGCTATTTACATAGCTTTTCCTAGCAGTTCAAATAAAGAAGACAGGTGGTAATTTGTCCAGAATTTACACTTGATTTTCAGCCATTCCTGCTGTTCTGGTGATAACAGATTTGTGGATAATCCATATTAAAGAGTGTGTTATTTCCAATGTGAAAAGTGAAGAGAAAAAAAAGAAAGACAATACATAAACACTGAAATAAAACAGCAATATGCTGATTTTTGGTCGTATGTCCACTACCACTGGCATGAATGCTGTGAAATCTCTCTTGGCATCACGGTTCATAACAGAAATATTACTTAAAACTATGCAACAGTCTATATGAGAGACAGAAAAATATGAAGGGTAATTCCTGTTTTCTTTTTTCTTACTGAGTATATATTTAATATTTCAGCATTCAATTCTGCTTGAAGCAGGTAGCTGACTTTTTTGGTATTATTATTTTTATAATATCATTACTATTTTAAACAATACACTATCATACAACCTGTTTCACAAGAATGTGACCAGTATCATGATAACTAGAATTCTATTTCTTGTCATTCAGAAATGCAGATCTTCTCTAGAATGAACTTTCTAAATGTTTATAAGCCAGCTGAAAGCTATTAAAGAAGTTCCCAGGTAAATCTTTTAAATACCTGTTTTCCTTTATTTGCAACATGAACAAACTTTGCTTAGTGGAACTATATTTTTGTCTCAGAAAAATAAAACAAAACAAAACAAAACAAACCTAACATCCAAAACTAACAAAGAATGCAAACTCCTATAGAATGCATACTCCCAATTTCAGTCCAAGTGCTTCAGTACTTTTCTGGAAAGGGGTTTGAAACAAAATAATTCTCTTACTTTTGTAAATAACAGTGGCTGTATCCTAAGAAATAAAGGCAGCGTTTGAAATCCCGAAATACAGTTGGTAACAGAGTATCTGATGCAATTCAATGAAACAGGAAACCTCTGAAAAACCTTTTCGCTCCTTAGTGTTAGGCAGAGGCTTAGGCTCAGACCAACTGAATGGGATATAACCTTCCAAAAGCTCTGCTGTATCTCATCATTAAGTTTATTTCCATATTCACTGAAGGATTTCCACCATAAAAGATCCGGGCTGGGCATTGGCCATGGGATAGAGGGGAGGGAGAATGTTCCCAAGGTCAAAGTTTTTGCCTAACCTTCACTTGAAGATGAAGTTCAGAGGCACTCCCTCTCTCATATTCTTAAATCATACATTTTTGCAGCCTAGTTGTGAAGATTTTGGAATTGTTACGGTTTAGAAAACACAGGAAGAAATCTCACAAAAACATTATCATAACTGAATTGATTTCCCCACCCTCCTGTATTATTTTGGAGCTGGGCTTCATATCTTTACTTCCTTAGTATTTTTTACTTTGATAAACTATATTTTAAAGCTAATTTTCTTGAATAAGCTTGAATAAGCTTATTCTTGAATAAGCTTTTCTTGAATAAGCTTGAATAAAAGGGAACACATCACATTTCAAAGCCTTTATTGTGACATTAAACCTTTGAACTACTGTTAAAGAAATTAGTTCCCTAAGGCTATAAGTCTGAAAAGTTATTAAAAATTTAATTTGAAAGATGGCACTCAAGCTAAAAAATAATACATAAACGCCTCTTCAAACCTTGATTGCCTAGTCTTATAGATTCCATTGCTACTTATTTTTAAATAAAGTAGAAATTCCTATTTAAAAATACAGAAACTTTATTTTCATAGTAGGATTTCAGAAGAAGCATGGAGATGCTATATCTGTTACATCTGTGGCTGTTACATGGAGTGATTTTTAAAATTAAATTCTTTTGAAACAGTTATAAAGAAGTGTAGTTCACCCTTAGGGCATGAACCCATGTAGGAGGCCATGAGTGGAAATAGCTGAACAATTGTGAAAAGGTGATTTAGGTGGTTAGGTTAGATTATCCCAGGACTAATTTAATTGAAACATTCATGTTAGGAGTATAGTCTCCCTTGACTTGCCTCCAGAGGGCAACTTTTCAGTCATTATCTGAAGGATTTTCCTGCTCTCCCTGACTTTAAAAGAAAGTCTAATAAAGGCTCCTAGCTTCTAGACTGCTAAATTCTTCAACCCAATGGAGCATTTCAAGTATGTGTGACAAATTTCTGTCCTCTAAAACTGTACTACCATGCTAGCAGAGTTTATCACTGTTGTTCTTAGTCATACCTTTAACATCATCTCTGTGCTCAGCCATTTATTTTTAGGAATCTCTCCTTCGGTTTATGGCCTCTGGTTTAGTGTGGTTTTCAGGAATTTTTCCTTATTGTACCTGCTGTCATTTAGCAACCTTGTGTTTTTCTGGGTTTTGAGTCATTATTCACAAAGACCTCCTTTACTCCCATCATCCTTGCTCTTCTTTCACAGAATTCACAGAATTCTAGGGGTTGGAAGGGACCTCGAAGGATCATCTAGTCCACCCCCCCTGCCAGAGCAGGGTCACCTAGAGTACATCACACAGGAACGCATCCAGGCGGGTTTTGAATGTCTCCAGTGAAGGAGACTTCACAACCTCTCTGGGCAGCCTGTTCCAGTGCTCCGGCACTCTCACAGTGAAAAAGTTTTTCCTGATATTCACATGGAACCTCCTATGCTCCAGTTTGCAACCATTGCCCCTTGTCCTATCATTGGTCATTACTGTAAAAAGCTTTGTTCTTTATTTCTTAATGTACCACTGTGTGTTTTAAAAAAAATAAAATGTTGACCTCACCCAAAAACAGTGTTCTCAGACATTCTGAATGTGAGGTATGTCTCTTCACTTCTCTCTTTCATATATTTTTTCCTATAATATCTAGCATTATGCTATACAGTGTGCTAAGCAGCTGTGTATCCTTTTAATGCTAGAGAGATATCGTTGGAGAGTATGGACAAATCTCAAGTGTTCTGGCCCTGGATGTCGTTCTGTGGAGTAGGTGTGCCCTTGTGGCCCTTCAAAAGGCATCTGGATCTTAGGTTGTCCTTTGTGTTGCAAAGATTCTGGGAGTGCTTGTGAACTAATTCCTGTCTTTGTTAATCACCTGGATGACGTAAAAGCCTGCACCAAGCTGGAGGAAACAACTGATGTGCCGAAGGGCTGCCATCCAGAGGCAACTCAGCAGGATGGAGAGAGGGACTGTAGAAAAGCTCATGAAATTCAGCAAAGGTAAGTGTAGAGTCATGTACCTGAGAATGAATAACTCCATACAGTCAAACTCATTAGGAAATGACTCAAGAAAAAAGAGCTTTGCAGAAGAACATCAGACAGGCAAAGTGGAAGAATCCATCAGCCAGCCATCAGTGTGCCCTCACAGCAATGAAGGACAAAAAACATGGGCTGTATATGTAGCCAGGCAGGTGAAGTGGCTGTTTCCTACTATTCAACACTTGGGAGAGAGTGTCTCAAAAAGTATGTCCAGTTTGTGTATTTTCATCACAGTGAAGACATTGGATCAAGTGACCTCTAAAGTCCTTTTCCAACCTAAATTACTCCCTGATTGTATGATTTTCCCATTGTACTCAGCACTGGTGAGGCTGCACCTTGAGTGGTGGGTTTAGTTTTGGGCCCCTCACTTCAAAAAAGACATCGAGGGGCTGGAGCATGTCCAGAGAAGGTCAACAAAGATGGTGAAGGGACTGGAAAACATGTCTTATGGGGAACGACTGAAGGAGCTGGGGTTGTTCAGTCTGGAGAAGAGGAGACTCAGGGGGGACCTCATTGCTCTCTACATCTACCTAAAGGGAGGTTGTAGTGAGACGGGGGTCGGTCTCTTCTGCCATGCCCATAATGAAAGGACGAGAGGAAATGGCTTTAAATTGCAGCAGGGGAGATTCAGGAAAAATGTCTTCACTGTGAAGGTTGACCAGGGAGGTGGTGGAGTCACCACCCCTGGAGGTGTTCAAGATGCTTCTGGATGTGGAGCTGAGTGATATGGTTTAGTGGTTATGCAGGTAGACAGTTGGACTGAATGATCTTGAAGGTATCTTCCAACCTCAATGATTCTATGATTCTCTGATTCTATGATTCCATTTCATCTTCATTGTACCACGATGTACCAGGAGACACAGCACAGAAGGTGATCCAAAAGTCTGAAAATTAGTAATTGACCTTAACAAGTTGTACTTGTACAATTTAAGTACAAAGAAACAGAGTTCTTTTCTACTTAATGTCTGATTACTTTATGACAAACTTCTGAAACTTAACAAAAACATTACCTACTTTTAATTACTGGTACACTGTATGTTCCTTCATAAATCTGCAGTAAAATAAAAAAATTGTCAGAACCTTGTAGCCTAAATTATGCTTTCTGATGTGATTTTGACACTTCAGAGATGAAACACCACAAGAATAAATTAATGAACAAATTCATAGGAATAAAAAGAATAAATTAAGGAATAAAGGTATTACAACAACAAAGCTCACACATAAATGTAGCACAAACAGAAACATTTCCAATGACAGCACACATATGGGTGCATTTCTATCCCACTGTTCTTATTTGTATTTTAAATCTAAATTAAAAATCCAGTGACAAACTAGAACCCCAGCTATATATAATTTAATACTATGAAGTATAATTAAAAAATAATTTTTCCAGGATTTCATGGCTATTCTGAATATCCTGATGGAAAGTCAGGGCTAAGATTTGTCATTATCTATAAGATAAATTTAGTGTGATGTTAGTGTCTGAATACTTTGGGTAACTTAAACGAAGATCTGAATTTGGATCATGGCCATGTTCACTTAATTAAGTTGTCTGAAGTCACACTTCGGGATATTTCTCTTATTTTTGTATGTGTTTCTATGAGTTGTAATTTTTTACCTGATCCACATGAACCAGATAGACTCCTTAGGGAAACATCAGACAAGATTATTATATTTCACAACTGGATTACTTCATATCATTTTGCTAGTTCACAATGTCAAAGACAGAGAGATGTACAATGTGTGTGACACGTTAATTGTAAGTTACAGTAACTTCGGCTTTTCCAAGTGCTTGATATGCTACTTGAAATGAATTCTCTCATTATCCTTAAGCATGGCAACTTGTCATAATAGAAAGGCCAACTATGAAACAGCATGAGAACATTAGACTGACATCATTTTACTTCTGTGGCTTTGCCAATTAGTCTGTGTAAATATCACCTTCTTGAGAGACTAGAAGAATGAGAGATGAACTCATAGATCTATTGCTCATGAAACACAAAAAACTCACATAAATAAACACCTCTTTCAGAAGATAGGAGCAGTCCTCGAGAGTGATGATTCTCTGTGCATTTTGAAACCCTGTCATTTCAAACCTTAAATTACTTTTATGAACCAATATAATGATCAAGGTTGTGTAGATTCTACATCATACTGTAAAATTATCCTCCAGGAATTGAAGTTCCTTTAAAAGATTCTTTTTTTCAGGGAAAGTCAATAAGATAACCTTGAAAAAATTGTGCAATCATAACTTTAGGGTCAGCATCTTTATGCTTCAGACTATTGTAAAACAATAGATTTGGAAAATATTAAACTATTTTCTGGGATACTGTCTGTATATGGAAAAGTTTGAGAAATTACATCACAACTATTGGAAGCCAACATATTTTCATGCAATGAATAGTTTCTTTCTGAAAACTTGGCCTTGAGTCCTGTCTTATCCCATTTGTCTTTTCATCATAGAGGTTAATCTCTGTACAGGGATTACAAGGAACAGCTGAGGGAACTAGGCTTGTTTAGCCTGGAGAAAAAGAGGCTGAGGGGAGACCTTATTGATCTCTACAACTACCTGAAAGTTGTAGTGAGATTGTTGTTGGTCTCTTCTACCAAGTAACAAGTGATAGGACAAGAGGAAATGTCCTCAAGTGCCAGGGAAGGTTTAGGTTGGATATTACGAAAAATTTCTTCCCTGAAAGAGTTGCCAGGCACTGGAACAGGCTGCCTAGGGAAGTGGTAGAACAACCATCCCTGGAGGTATTTAAAAAGATGTTTAGATGTGATGCTTAGGGATGTGGTTTAGTGGTGGAATTGGCAGTGTTAGGTTTACATTTGGACTCTATGATCTTAAATGTCTTTCCCATCCAAAACAATTCTATGATTCTATGATTTAACAAATTTGAATGTATTTGCAGTGCAGACTTCTGTAGCTGAGTGAGATGCTTCAGTCTTGTATCCTCCATGGAGACACTGAGATGAATCACATCTTGATGTCCCTGTTTCTTTTATTAGTCTAAGAAGATTCAAGATGACCAGTTCAGACATAGGGATCTACCTTAGAACAGATAACTTTGTTACAATATCTCACATCTTTTTCCCCCCTAAATCTTTATGTTGAATTTGGGAGCACTCAGAATGTCAGTCAAACCACCCTGTTTATGTAGAATAGGAAAGCTGAGGCTGGGAAGGACTCTCACAAGTATCTGACATAATCCTCTCATTAATGTGCCTAAATGTCCCATGCAAGCTCTTCTGAAGTAAGCCTGTATATTTATTTGAGGTAGATGATATCTTTTTGAAAGATATCCAGAGATTGGCATTATTAAACAGGGAGTCTCAGGTGCTATTTACTCTTGTTAGAATATGTGCACCTTGTCTATCATATGTATGTGTTTAACTTCCGTTTCCAACTGGTAGATTTTACCAATATTTTTTTTTCTCCTGAATTCTATCCTAGAGAGGTTGTGGCTGCCCTCTCCCCGGAAATGTTTAAGGCCAGGTTGGATGGAACTTGGAGTAACCTGGTCTAGTAGGAGGTGCCCCTGCCCATGTCAGGAGGGGTTGGGAATGGATGATCTTTAAATTCCCTTCCAACCCAAGCCATTCTATGATTCTATGACTATGAATTAAAGAACAATCAGCTGTCAGAAATCTATTCATTATACACATATCTATTAGCAGATCACAGGCTACTAGACAGATGAACTTCAACTATTAAACAGACAGAGGTTTTCAGTTACTCATTATAAGCTGTGTCCATCAGTCCATGGAGGAGTGGTATGTGTTTTGCTTTGTGTTTTTCTTTTTTCTTTCAACCCTTTTTGAACATTTAGCTTGATCATTCAAGTACATATGGCACGGTCTACTTTTTTTGTTGAACTCTAGTGACGTTTTGAAGTCACAAGATATGAGAGTGCTCGGATATTGCTTCACTTGAGAATTTGGCTAATATTAATTGTTCATAAAGAATCAATTTTTCTTACACCTTGGAAATGTACTGTGTAGAAATAAGCCCCAATTGCCAATCTTTGATTGCTTGTTCATCTACAAATTTTACCAAGAGTTATTTTATATTTCATTACACATAATTTTAATTTCTAAATTTATTGAATAACACTAAGCTGACACAAAGTCTCTGAGATATTTCACTTCAAGCACTCTTGCTAGCTGTTGGTTCTGCATTTTAGGTGACATTCTGAAATCTAATGATATGTTCCACTTGATTTTATATTTTGTCATTTATATTATTTTATTTTATATTGAGTTTTATTTGAACATTATTTGGGATTCTACCTAGCATTTCTGTATAAACCAAATTTTTGATCTCATAAAAAACAGTAATACTGTGTGATAGTATGTAAGATCCATAAAACTATTTGTGTGGGTTTGATTTCATTATCAATATGAGCTCTTATGATTCTGCTTGAAATTGAATTGAAACTATATGGCATAATTAATCCTTTTTTATCTTTCTTTAGATACTGCCACAATGCCAGTTTGTTTCTGTTCTCAGATCTTTGAGTATTGTTTCACTACCTGTTAACAATCATTGGTATAGATTCAGAAAGTTCTGTTTGTCACATATTTTATGATTGTTGAATTGAGAATTTTTGATTGCTTAATTTAAAAATGTTTAGCAGTTTCTGTTTAGTAGCTACACTGATTAATAGTGGAGAAGAAATATTACTTTTTCAATAAGAAACATATACTGTACTCTTTAAGGCTGCATTTAAAAATCATGTTGACAGACATGTTTTTTCTTAGAAATTTTTTCATTACTCACTGAAATACGTGTGAAAGTTTGAACATTTGTTTTAGGAAGAATAAATTAACATCTGATTAATTCTTTATCTACTGTACCTGTTTTAATTAATGTCATTCAGATTAAAATTATTAAAAGACTAGAATTTTATCATGAAACTGGATTTCGAGTTTACAGAGGTCAATAGAAATGTTCTTGTTGGCATGTGTGGACTCTAGAAAAAGAAAAATATATCTCTACATATGTATATTGTATATGGGAGTTTACAAGATCTGTGGAATGATCAGCACTAGTTTGAGGTGTAGCAACAGGTAAAAAGATAGAAATAATGTGCAGAGCAGTAGAACTGCAATCTCTGAGAAACAAGACTAATTATGTGGAATTTTAATATCCTGTGAAGTGTAATTTGATGAGAGGGAAATTACCTGCAATGCATCATCTGCTCTGAATACTCTGCCTTATTCTCTCTTCAGACATCTAGGAGAAGTAGAGGAGAAAAAAAGGGTGACACCTGAACTTTAACTGTAGAAGAAAAATAGTTTACTTATCTTACTTTCTAATCTGTAATCTGTGCTTTAAACAGAAATGAAATTACTTTATGGAACCACCAATACACAGAAAGATATAATCTATTTTATTAACTGAAGCAGTACTGTTCATTGCTGAGATTCTTATCTTTGGGGGTTTTTTGTTGTGTTGTTTTTTTTTTTCTTATTTTTTTTTAATTAAAGCTAATGACATTTATGGTCAGTGATAATGCCAACAGTTTTATGTCCGGAAACCTAAACAGGTAATCCCAGGGATTAGATAACTCACTAAAGGATTGAGCCTTTGCTTGCAGGATTTGGGAGCAATCAGCTGCTCTAAAAGGTCTTCTGTAAAGGAGCTGTGTTGAGAGCTAAACTCCATGCCAGGGGTCCCCACTTCTGCAGCAGAGGGGTGACCTCCAAACTTCAGTTTCTATTTTATCAAGAAGACTATATCAAACTTCTATACAAATCTAAGAAGGTAACTTGGGAAATTTCACCCCCATAATGACATTTTGCTGACTCTGCAGGGAGCTTGTAATATTATCTCCTGGAGGTATGAATACTGGAGAGACCATTCCAGAAGTACATTTAAGAGTCACACATCTCTATTGACTGTAATATTCAAGCAATCAGCATCACAATTTCCAAACATGGAAGTTTCTTTCCTTCCTCAATCCTTCTACTGCTGCTCTGGGAAAGTTTTACCCAGTGTTAAATAAAATAAGGACACCTTCACCTCTTGCCAGACTTTACTGTCAGTTATGTTATCAAGTTCTTCTAGGTATCCCAACACTATACTGTGTGGAAGGTGCACCACGTCTAGAAGGTGTTGTTATGTTAATTGGTTCTTGTGGTTCATTCTCTTCCTTTCTGGTGTTAGTGGATAGGGAGTCAGCTTTGGTATCCTCAGTGCACACAGGCTTTTTCTATGTTTGAGGAATCACCTAACCTCAGGATCATTGGGACTTTTTAATTTTAACATTTTATACCAAAATTACACTAAATCTATTTTTTCTCTATGGTAACACACTTACATGAAATTCTCCTATGTCCAAGCATTCACTGTTTACACACATTGAATATTTTGATCAAAACACCCCAGGGAAATATTTTTTACAAGAAAATGGATATATGTTCACTGTTTCCACCATTTTTTCTAGGAGTGTTTCCTTGCTAGCCTCCCTTAAACGTCTCATATCCATTCATCTCACTCAATTACTATATTTAGATTCCAGCTCCACTGAGGTCTTGAAAACTAGTTAACGTTTGTTTCAGCTCTTCATGATCCCTTGATGAGAAGTATTGTACATGAGAGCAGCACTGCCTATTAGACACAGTTTAAGAGATGTGGAACCGAGAAAAGAAAAATGCAATTGGAATACCTGGTGACTTGTACATAGCAGGAAAATTATTAGCCTGTGAAATCTTCCTTCCAGGGAATTCTCTTTGTTGAAAAATATTTCAAACTCAACTGAACAATGTTTGAAACAATCACTCACTGGAAAAGGGATGATTTATACGGCAAAATACATTGTTAGCAAGACTGGGAAATGGTACTTCCTAACCGATGTGTCAATGGGTTTGTACTGCTGACCAGGGTTAAACCACAACAAGGTTAAATTAGCAGAATACATGGGTGAAGCTTCACTGCTGACTCCCCATGCTTCTATTAAAAATATGATGAAAAGATTATAGGCTTGTCCACAGCTTCTCTGTTTTAAAAGGCCTGGAGATTTCTGGCTGCAGTCAAAGTAGAGAGTGAAGGTTTACATCTGCAATTTTTTCAGCATTCCAGTGGTACAATAATGGCATTGAGGCTTTCCTGAAAGAAATGCAGTTTTACCAGTCTTTCATTTTCTCATATATACATTTGAAAGCATCTTTAGAATGGTGTTGATTGCCCATGGGGACAGAAAATTTGTCTATGAAAAACAGAAATCTTGCTACCTCCTCATGAAGATTGACAACCACCAACTTATAGCCCTATAAATCATGAGATTACTCTTGGAAACTTGTGACATTTGATCCTTCTGATCTTTTTCAGGGAAAAAAAATTGTTACTGATGTAGATTGTGATCTGATTAATTTTTCTTTCTTTCCTTGTTGTTCCTCCCCCTTTCTCCCACTCCTTCTCCTAAGGTAGATAAAATGGCTTTAATGAATCTGAGTTTTCACAGTGTATCAACAAAACCCAAGTAAGGTCAGAACTCAGAAATGGAAAAAAAATATCTAGATCGAAACGCCTCAAATACTGAAGAAGCTAAAAAGAGCACAGATGACAACAGGAGCAGCTTCCCAAAGCTGCTTTCAAAACCTCGTCCTTTCATTATTAAAATACTATGATCCTGTTTTCTCATTAGACAGATTAATTGATGGAATCATACACGTTTCTGGATAAAGGAAAGATAAAAATAATTAAATGTATTTGCACATATCAGTGATATAGGTTATTTAAATGTTCAATTACAGAAGAAACCATATTGCAGATGAAACCAGGTCAACTTTCATTTTCCTCTCTACAAAGACTGCCAGTGAGCAATATTTGATGGCTTCAGCAGTGCAATGTAGTGTGCAGTTCTGTATAAACAGTGTAAATGTCCACTCCAAGTACAAGTGACTGAGCAGCCAAACAGACAGCTGTAAGTTTGAACCCCTGTCAATTCCCAGGAGCCCCTCAATTCAAAGTAGTAAGAAATCAAATGTCCAAGTTTCAAATTAACTCCTGAAACAAACTTATCTTTCTCCCTCATATCTATGGCCAGTGGAAATTTGTTGGAAATAAACTGTCATCAAACCCCTTGGGACCACTGCACTAAAAATGTATGGAAAAATATTTTTCCCTAAGGGTGTATATTTAGACACACTGCTCTGTTGCCTATATTAAAGCTTCTTGATAATGGATGGACGCAATCAGACTCTTGAGCCACCTTGCTGATCGAGAATATTATCATTTATATACCATAATTATATGTAAGATATCATGTCAGAGTTTACTTTGCTCATAGGAGAAGGATCATGATTTTGTAAACGGATAATAAGGCAAAAAGCCCTGTAATGTGTTGATTTGTTAGATTAGAAATATGCATAGAGTGTGTAATAAGGATGTTTTGGCATAAAGTATTCCTATAAGACAGCTATGAAATCAAGCTTTGCTGACACCGAACATTTTTAGATACTTGCAAGGCCAAGATCTGATAATGATACTTTGGTGACCCTCAAACCCTTGTTAATGTTAATGTGACGTAAATACAATGCTTAGCCAGTAGCAGATGATATTCTAACATATTCTGTGTCTATATGCATAAATGAATATGTATGTTTGAAATTGTTTTCCTAACAACTTGTTTCTGCCAACCCAAGGGATTTTAAGCATAAGAAATTGTTCAAGGTTTTGCTTTGTTCAAGGAAAGCTTGACTAACTTTAACAAAAAGGAGGCTGAAGCTTTACATCTTATTTATGTTTATTATGCAAATGTTGTTGTTTAACCCCATCAGACAACTAAGACCCACACAGCCGCTTGCTCACTTTCCCCCAGTGGGATGGGGGAGGAAATCAGAAGAGTAAAAGTGAGAAAACTCATGGTTGAGATAAAGGCAGTTTAATAGGAAAAGCAAAAGCTGTGTATTTTAACAAAAACAAAACAAGGAATTCAGTCAATACTTCCTATCAGCAGGCAGGTGTTCAGCCATCTCCAGGAAAACAGGGCTCCATCATGTGTAACAGTTACTTAGGAAGACAAACACCATCACTCTGAACATCCCCATCTTCCTTCTTCCCCCAATACTTATTGCCAAGAATGACATCATATGATATTGGATATGCCTTTGGTCAGTTGGGGTCAGCTGTCCTGGCTGTGTCCCCTCCCAAAACCTTGTACTCACCCAGCCTACTCCCTGGTGGGGTGGGGTGAGAAGCAGAAAAGGCCTTGACTCTCTGTAAGCACCACTCAGCAGTAATGCAAAAGTCTCTGTATTATCAACACTGTTTTCAGCACAAATCATAAAAACCAGCCCTATACTAGCTACTATGAGGAAAATTATCTCTGTCCCAGCCAAAACCAACACAGCCAATATACAACATCTTGTATAGAAATTATCACAAATTCCATGTGTTGTTTAGAGAAGCAGACCCAAGAAAGATAATCCACAAATGTACCTTTATCAACAGCTAATTAAGGACATTTTTGCTTGCAATTAAGGTCACCTTTCAGATCCTTGTTTATAAATCCTGCCTCTAATTTTGCATACACTTTTCCATATTTCATTGTTGGAACAATCCTTCAATTTGTGACGGTTTATCACTGTTATTGCCAGTTTTTTATTCTCCAAAAATCAGATCAGAGTTTGTTGTGTTGTTTGTTTTTATTTATTTGCAATGTAATGAGAAGGTTCTCTTATAACCATTTCCTCCCAGAAACTGCAGATATTAAAATGCTCCAGATAATTTAAAACTCAGTATAATAGTGAGAACTAATGACATTTTTTTGACCATTGTTTTGCCTTCCTACAAACTTTTTTTCTTCCAAGACCTTCAGGTTGTGTTTCAATTCTGTGTTCTAACTGCAGTTTCTCATTCTGAGCTCAGATCCAGTCTTCAGGGCATTCCTGTGTCCTTTCTGTTGTGTTATGCAGATGAGATGAATATGTTTCTATGATAGTCAATCAATCAGGTCTCTAAGGTTAAGCAGGATTAATCCAGTCTCAAAATCTCACCCTGGATGAGGAGCTATCAATAGGAACTGCACTGAAATGTAATAACACGCATTCTGAGACCACTGAGACACATAATACTGATAAATCACATCATAGACACAGGTAATGTTTACAGAATTTATTAACACCTCAATATTGCTGTCTACTTATTTTATTCACTAAAATTTCACTGTAGTATTTGCAACCGTGTATTAATTCCAATGAAAAAAGGAAGGCTGTTTCATTTTGCAATATTGTTGCAGCTCAAAATTTTCAACATTTCAATTTGTTAGAGATTAAATATGATTTATTTTCCAAACCTAGTCAAATAGGTATTTTTAATGTAAACATTAAATCACTAAACGTAAAGCATGCTGCTTTGTGTTGAGTAAACCCTTGATTTGACTGAAAATGGAAAATACAGTGAGTTAACCCCAAGTTAGCTATTTTCAATTGTCATTGGTTCAGTTTGGGGACCAAAAAAAGCAATATAAAATCAATTTTAAGCAATATTCAAGCCAGGAGACAATTAGCTTATATTTGCTGTAAGAAAACCTGAACTACATTTACCTTAATTATATTTATCTGAGAAAATTATAAGTCCTCAGAAACCTGTCTATAGTTTGTCACAGAATGACAAATGACTTCAAAGAAAGTTAGCAGGGAAAAAATCATGTTGAATAAGGAACTTGATTTTTCATCCTATCTGGAACTGAAGGCTTGCAAGACACTCACAGTTGTCCTTGATTATTAATTGTATATCTTTGAAGCTGTCCAATGGTATCCTCAGCAGGTCTGCAGAATATTTTTTCTGTCTATGAAGCTTTATTGTATATTCCTTCATATTCTTTCTCAAATTCTCTCATCTGCACTGTCATTGGCTTTCTGTGGTAAACTGTCACAGGACTCTGTCACAGGGCTCTCAAAGCTTAGGGCCCCCAGAAGAACCCGTTAAAACAAGAAAATTATTCTGTTTTACTTTGGAAAACTAAGTACTAGGTCCTTTTACTTTGGATACCATAATCTGTGTTGGTCTCCTGATGAGGAAATAAAGCACTCTAATTTCTCTCTTTCCATCTTGAAACAACATTACATAGTTTTATGCCATGGAAAATACCATGGAATATTTGTTTTCTATGGCTGATGGCAGGCAATAGCCCCAACTTTCATATTTCATGAAAACTTTAGTTGCATATACTGTGTTAGTTATCACCTTCTGCTGTACCTAAAAACGATGATTACATCTGTGTGCTCCCCAGAGAATCTGTCACTCACCAACACATTTAGTTTCCCAATAAGACAGTGGTAGTTCCAGATTTTGGCAGATTTTGAATGGTTAGTCCTGGACAGCGTTTCATGTTTTTCTGAGGAGATTGCATGATAACTGCACCATGAGGTTTTGTTGCCTTTCAGAATTATTTTCCCAGCATTAATTTATATATTGTGCTCATTTAAGTTTGTAATATCTCCCTCAAAAAGTCCCATAGCTAAACCAATATCCTTCTGTTACCCTTGACTTTCTTGGTAAATCTCCCTTTGGCTGTGCTGTCATATAGAATGGAGCTAAAATAACTAAAAACACTAATTTCAATTGATAATCAAAGGCATTAGTTCCCAGATAAAATTCACAGTAAGCCATATTAACAACTGTCTTTAATAATCACGTTCCATTACCAAGGGAGTTTCAGATAATGGAAAGTTTAGTCTCCTTCAATTTGTGTCTAGTTTTGTGACACATTAATACAACTGATGTTTTAGCAGCTTGTCACTAGAGTAATGAATTCACAAATTAAACTTCATTTCATGAAATTTTGTAAACTTACTATTTTTAGCATATTCTCTCTTCCCTGTCCTATTTCGTTGCTATTTATCAGTGGACACCTGTCAGGTTAGGTAACTTAAAGATGAGCCTTCTGCTTCAATTTGCTTTTTCATGTCAGCACAATATGTCCAGGCTCTGGTTAAAGTCTGTTGATATCCAGATGAAGGTTTCAGCTGTATCACTAAGTACTAGATCAGTCTGTTGAGGTTCTGTTCGTATATATATATATACATACAAGTTCTGCTCTTCAAAAATGTCAATGCATGGCTGTTATTATTCCTCACTCTCTACACTGGTAGAACAGAAGAAGAGTGAAGCACAGGCAACAGCATGCTGCTGTCAAATAAGACAATAGTCCTCTGGGACTGGCCTATAAGAACTGGGGCTGAGGAGGTAACAGGTAGGTAGCTGGCTCTCAGCACACAGCTGTAAGCTTTCATAAAACATAACTCCACAGCTCCCTCATTCCTAGGAAGCAGATGGAAATTGAGACCTTTCTGAGAAATTGATTTTGTACTGAGATGGCAACACTCAAATGAGATGTTGTCAGATGACTCTAATACCTACATATCCATGTCTATATCTATATCTACATCTACATAGGTGTGTATATGTATATTTATCTGTGTCCATTTTTATACATATTGGTACACATAAAAATTCCTAGGAGTCTTAAACAGTTTGCATTAACTGTAGTCTTTTTAGAAGGGGTTAACATCTGTGCATTATCTTTGCTGAAATTGTATTTCTTGTTTGGCTTTTAGCTTTGTTTAATTGCACAGAGTTCTTGCCCCAAGCAACACATTATCTAGTCTCACAGTGAGAATTTGGGCTTTGTCTAAGCTGGCCAGCATGTGCCTTTCTGCCAGTTTTTTAATGGAATTGTTTTTTTAATTATTATTTTAAATGATGGTTCTTGTTTTTACAACCATTCTTGTGCTTTAAATTCTTAACAATCCAAACACAATGATCTCTCACTTATCTTCTTCTCTCAAGGAAAAATTGTCCGAGTATCTGGAGAGAGAAAGTATGTTGGTCTCTTGCAATAGAGTAGGAAAAGGTGATTTTTTTCAGTAGTTCAAGGACTTCTGCTTCTACCTTGGGGCCCTGTCATCATTTACGTGCAGTAAACACTAGTTCGATTTACTCCTTTGCCTATAACTTTTACTTCTCACAGGGAATGCTAGCTTATTTCCTACCTTAGAAGGCAGCTCTGCTATTTCTTTTTGGAATAATGGAACGGGGTGGCATCTCTCACAGCTGTCATAATTGATTTTTCTTCCATCATGGAACAATCATTCATTAGCACTAAATAATAGCATTCCAGATGATCCATTACTATTTCTGTCATTTTGAAAAATAGCTGACATATAGTCGGTCCAGTTGGGCTTGCCCGCCAACCATGTTGCAGAGTTTGTCGAAAAAACATTTGATTTCATTGATCGAGCTCAGTATAACTTTAACAAGGTTCTGGCTGGTCACTCTCAGTAGGTCTCATCGTGCCGTAACATTAAAATACTATTTTTCTTCATTTATTTATTCATTTTTGACCATGTTGACACCATATCTCAACCTCAAATATACAAGCTCTTGAGACTCAAAACTGAAAGCATTGGGATAGAGAAGTGGGAAATTAATTTTCAAATATAATGACATTCTGATTGTCAGGCAGTTTTCAAAAAAGATTTTGTGCAAAATAAATTGAGTTTGTTAGATACAGAGTAAAGCAGCCTATATTAATCTGAAATTATTTTTGGTAAATTAACCACTCTGAAATAGCGGACAACAGAACTGCAAATATAATCTAGCTCAGTAGCTCTACAGGAAATTTCATTTGCCAGAAGTTGGCAAACAGTTGAATAATTAGGCAGTATAGTGTTCTTCTGGGGAACTGTTCCTAGTTAAACACACACACACCACAAACACACACAGATCTGGCTAATTTTAGTCTGGCTTTTTTCAACAGCCTGACTACTACACACTGACTTGTGCCCTCATGAAGGAAGAAGCAAATACAGGGGTAAAAAGGAGCACAAAATCCAAGAGGAAAGTCAAACTCACCTTCCCAACACCAGAACTGGACGATGAGAGCTCATAGATATCAAGGACATTTACTGTAACTATCAATGTCTTTTTTAAAAAGGATAAATTTGGACTTGAGACAGAGTTTCATTCTCTGTGTAATAACAGGTCAATTATGACTGATTTTTTTTTTGGGGGGGGGCAGAGGAGGTCAAGGGAGGGGGACATTTTGGCTCAACTACGCAATGGAGACCCTGTCTTAACAACATCTTTGGTTCCATACACTACTGACAAATTTGACAATTATTTTTCTTGAGAAACAACAGGTGATTTCAATATCTAATGGTATCTGAGAATAACTCAGCTGAGACATGTAACCAATGTCTATTGTGGTCATTTGTCTGTTTTGAGACTTTTGTCAGGATATGATTTCCTTATAGGGCAGTTCTAGCCCTTACTATCTTTCAGTAAAAAACCTATTACATTTGCTTCATATTTATTATAATTTGCTTTTGGGGTCAGTCCTATAAATTCAATATGTAGAAAAAGACAAGCTCAGTGAATGAGAAGTTTCCATTAACATACACAGTATTCAGGATCTCAGGGGTTTCCCTCAGTGTTGTTTTCTCTACCTCATTATCTATTCAAAAACATGACCCTGTTTATAATGCTAAATTTCACCCCATTTCTCTTACTCCAATTCAGTCCATCTTGCATAATGTTCCCCCTTCTCTGTACTGATGATGCCTTCCCACTTTACATCATTTATGAATATGACTAATAAACTACTTTAAGTCATACCAGAATTACAAATATTAAAGTAGTTTATTTCCATACTGGTCCTTGAGGTATTCCAATAAGTTCTTTCCAACCCAGTAGCTTCCATTTCCCCTTTTCTTTAATTCCTTCTCAATTTATAATATTTCTTTTAATCCCATCTTTACCATTTTAATTAGTTTTCTGTTTGGCAGGCTTTCAGATACTGTCATAAATTTTAGACAGATGAAATACTGCTTATGTTCTTTAACCTAAAAATACAGTAAAACACTGTATCCTGGAAAGGTGCAAGGCCAGCCTGGCTTAGTAGACTTTTAGTAAAACCAAATGTATCTGACTGAAATGTTACAGCATTTTCAAAGGAAATAAATGGCCTGGAACAAGGCTGCTTACGAGGAGTCATTTTTAGATGTCATCAGATAAAGTGGCACCTTTTGTAAGTCTCTGTTAAATTTTGTAATTTCTCCTGAAAGAGTTGATGAAAGTACAGTAAAAACAATCTTCTTAGACCATTTTAAATTAGAGATATTGAGTTTCTGTGTCAACCTTAATTTGCTTCCTCTTTCATATCTTTACTATATATACTAAGCATTCATTAGTTCACCCAGATAACTATTATAACACTGTTTTTAAAGCAAATTTAATTTGCTAGATCTTACTCAATTAACTTAGATGAAGGGGAACCACTGCTTTGCGTACACCAACCCAGACTTCCAGAAATAAAATGTGTATGCAGAAAACCCAGAGGAAAATTGAGCTACACAACTCTGCTCAGCAGAGATTTTATACCTGGGAGAATCTCAGAACAAAAGGATTTTATTGATGTTCTTTTTTAAAAAAACCAATCAGTATTTTCACATATCTGATGTTTGTGGAGAAAAGCAACATTTGGTGACAAATGTGGCTACAGTTTAGATTGGTTTCTTCTCCTTAGTTGTTTTTTGAGATAATAAATAAAGTCACAATTCTAAAAGTGGGAAATTAGTTATTCAATCCCTAACTATTACATGAGTCTTATAAAGAAATTTAGCTTGCTCTGTTCCCCTCTGTATAGAGAGTAGTCTCTGTGACCAAATACTGTACACATATTTAGGCATAAATAGTCTACTGGGGATAAAAGTAGCTGCATCCTCCTACAAATGAAAGACAGAGGTCCAGATATTCCAGCAGTATGAAGTATTTAAGACAAATTCTGAGTAGTCAAAAAATTCTAGCTGTATCTTAGAAAATATTTTTGAAATGGAGAAATCTCTGAATCTAAGGAGTTGTCACCTATTTCAAAGACCACATGGAAAAGAGAGATGGAAGGAAGAACCAACACTGTAGCTGGGATCTTCTCTGTAGAAATAAATGGCCTTGGTGGACCAAATTTCTTGCCTCTCTTTACTTTTAGGGTGAATCTTGTACTCCAGTTTTGTAGGGCCAACATGAAAGAGTCATCTCAGATTTTGCTGTAATATATTCTAATAGCTGTAAATATTAAAAGAATTCAAATTCAAGGACTCCAAGAGGGAACCCCAGGCTTTCTCAGTGGCAGTGTCCCTGCCATCATGACAGTATATATTTACCCTGGGAGTGCCTGGGCACAGAGAGGAAAAAGGGAATTTCAGGGAAAGGAATTAAGACTGAAAGACCTCAGCTCTGAACTCCAGTGGTTTTTTTAAATATAACAACTTAGTTTTGCCTAATTGGAAAAAAAAGAAGTATTTGCATTGGAGATATAAGGTGTTCATTTAATGGTTACCAATAACGAAATACCTTTAATATCCTTCTAATAAACCTTCCACCTGCTCTTTTTCTCCCCAACAAACAAATAAATAAATAAATAACCCAGATTCTGCCCATAATAATGTTGCATTTCACCAAGCACACAGATGAATAGATATATAATGAAGTACTATTTTTTCCTCAGAAAATGAAGAAAATCCAGTGAATGGAAAATTGGGGTTACTGTGTGTGCATTGCAAAGTAATAGTTATTTGAGTATTGAATCCACCAAAAGGAAAATTTGAAAATGATGAAGTGCATTCAGACAAGAAACTAGAAAGCTGGGAGAGGTGAAAAGGGGAAGCTGGCAGACTTGTGCTATGCTGGTAGCAACTTTAATAGCAAAAATGATTGCTTTGTTTCCCAGGATGAGGAGGACGTGCTGGAGACATTGCTGCTGTTTATCTTACATGAGGAAAAAAAATCTTCATGTCTCCTTCAACGGGGACAGACTGTGTTGCTCTGAGGGTGATTTACCTTGAGAAGGGTAAACAGCTCAACAAAGGTTCACCTGAAAATGTGAGACAAACAAAGCTGAAACCTGGCTAGAATCAAATGAGCAATTTGGTATCTGATATACTCAAGATACATCATCTTGGGCAGGGAACTGCTTTGAGTTTGGTGACTCAGTCACTGAGCTTTTTCCATTTCCCTCCATCTCCAATGACAGAACTGATACACCATGGCTCTGGATTTACTTGATGCTCATTCATTACAGAATCACAGAATCACAATCAATTCATTGCATGGGCGTCAAAAAGTTTAGATAGAGTATGAGCAGCTATTCACCTTTTTTATTGTGAGTATACCCAATTCTTACAGTATATTCTCGAGTCTGAAATAAGCAAGTGGATAGTATCTTCCTGACTTGGAAGTTAGAGCAGAAAACTCCTAAATGATTGCAACCGTTTCAAGGTATGATTATGCATTTTCTATTAAGCGATCAGTGGATAAAATCCTTAAGCATCCTTAAATAAAAGATTCAGTTTTATTCTGTTTCTTTCTCCTAAGTGACCCACCAAGCTAAAAAATAATATATTAATTTTTTTTCTCTTTCTCCATGTACCCAGACAGCCCCTTTTCAATATTAAGAAAAAAAAAATAATAATAAAAGTAGTAATCTTTTTAAAATAAAGAATTCTTTTTTTCAGGACTGGACTAAACATATGAGACTTTGTCCTACAACCCTGAGTCAGGCTCTTGTCCTCCGGGGAGAAAAACAAAACACATTTCCTCTGAGTAATTAGGCAAAAGCGTCAAGCCAGATTATTAATCAGAGATATGTGTTTGGGTTTATGTTTTTAAATTTTGAAGTCATAGAAGTAATTTGGAAGAAATATCTACAGTAGTTTCTTATTTAAATTAGACACTCCTTTCTCCTTTGAGAAATGTGCTATATAAATAGAAAGTACTTCCAGGTATACTTATTAAATAGCTTTTTTGTAATAACAAATATACCTATCATTAAGCACAGCATGCTGCCATATACTAGAAATTCCCACTCAAGTCAATAGAGTGAAATAAACCCCTGTAGTGGGTGAGTCACTGCTGTCATGTAGAGCATCTGTCTCGTGATGGGACAAATCGCTTCTCAAAGGGACCTGTAATTACTATACCATTAAGGACAAAAGGCCTTTGTGTGAACAACCTGGATTAGAGGATCAACTCTTAGACAGGTGAAACCAGATGAGATTATTACATCTCATCATATCTAACTATGGGTATTACCCAGCAAGAATTTTGAATTAATCAAGTATTTAGAAATTCAGGTGAAGCATTTATAGAAATATAATTATAATTTAGCTGCACTATGTCTTCAAGATGCCTTTACAAAATCATCTTGTATTTCGCATAGAATATACTTAGGGGCATTAAGTATCTGTGTTATGTTCATCAGGTACAACCAAGTAATTATCTTTTGCCACTACAGTTTTGTAATTTCTTCACATGGCTAGTGAAAGTCTAGCATGCCTAGCAACACATTATAATCTTTCTGACTTGTAGAAACATAAAGCCAAAAGGAACATTTCCCTGGGCTTCAAATATTGGGGTAGAATCAGGACATTTTCTGATTTACCTAGACCTATTTGGACCTTTTCGCATCATTCACCTGTGCTCACTGCTAAACACAAAACTCACAATTTAATGCTGTCAGTTAAATTTTGGTGATATTTATGACCATGATCATTCCTAAGTAGTTAAACAAAGTCGTGATATAAAACCCATGTAGGTAACTGAATTCATAATTCTTTCTATCAAATTATTTTTTATTTGGATCAAATCAGAAGAGAAAATTTAACACAATCCCCGATACAATCCACTGACACAGAAACTTTTAAGAAGAAATAGTGCCATTTAAGCATCCTTTGTTTTTTGTCCTTTTTCCAGACTTCAGTCCACGTAACACAGTGTTCACACCCAAACCACTTTAAATTAATTTTTCATTTTCAATCATTTTCATTGCCAAGGATGTTTTTACTAATCTTAAATATTTTAAGGGAAATTAAGCTGCAGGTTTAATGTAAGATATAACAGTTCTGTAGAGCTCTAAGAAGCACAACAGCTAAAGAAATAATTAATACAATAATATGGCATGAACATTATGATTTAAAATTTAATAAACTAACTTCTCCCTCCAGAATACCTTGATATGAGTTCTGGGAATTTTTTGTTATTGTTGAAATCGAAACTCTGTCTTCTTTGCAAATAATAATACCACTGTTTGTGAGCCAGTATCATGATGATGATTGAAATAATGTAGACTTGATTAAACTCCCTACAGCCTTTCATTTTAAAGTTTTCTAGCTTCATGCTTACTGCTTAAGCTGTATAATGAAATATCCAGAGTACCGAATTATTGCAGAGCATCTGCTGATCTATCTGGGAGTTGTCATTGAATGATTTTAACCCTTTTAGAAAGAAATTGGTTTAGATGAAGCAAATGGGTAATAGTTAATCTCATCTAGGTTGTCTTTCCCATGAACATCAGATGATCCTTTGAGGTCACTTCCAACCTTGGCTGTTCTATGATTCTATGATTAAAAATGAGTTTTTTAACAGTAGAAGTCATGCTATCATCTAAAACCCACTTCTTTACCAATACTGTTTACTTTCAGTCTCACACATTATCCTCTATCATCTGTTTTATAACAGTTTAATTTATGCTGAAATCTCTCGCGGCCTGGGATTATCTGTCTTCATGTTTTTGTATAGGGACATATATGTTGGTATACATATAGTCTGAAGGACATTCTGAACATGTGCACATATAAACTTGTGTGTAATGTTAAAAGACTGAAGCAATTATTGTTTTCATTATATGCAGATTTTTTATGGTTTTATAATCCCTGGAGAAACTACTGAGAGAGACTGTTCCTACAACTGTACCATTCCAAGAAATTTAACTAGTTTGAGTAATGCTCTATATAATAAAATAAATAACTTGTTTATCTTATAAATATACTTATTGGGAAAAAAAAGTCAAAATTCAACATATTTAAGTTTTTGTCTTATTTCTCACAGACAAAAATAAAAAATCCTGAATTTACATTAATCTTTATCACAAGGAAGATTTTTAATTAAAATAAAGATGTCCTATCAAATTATTTCCTCCTGAAATACTTTATATTCACTTGATAACTATTTTTTTCCATTGAATTTAATAATTTAATTTTCATTTCTACATCTATAGATAAATTATCCTCCCTGAATTTTTTCTTTTTTTTTTTTTTTCCAACAAATACGTATATTTCTTAACCCCACACATTTACAGCTCAATAAAAATAATGTAATAGCTAAGAGCCAGGATGGGGCCCTTGATAAAGAAGAAATGTCATATTGTGTATTTTTACATCTTCACTTCCTAAACTGTTTTTAAAGGGATATGTTACATACCCGCCCTCCATTCCCCCCACCCCAACCCCTTGTGTATAAGGAACCTCTTGGTTATAGCCTAAAGTGGTGGAAAAAATAGGACACAAGACTGGCTTCCAGAGGACTATAAGTAGGTTCAGGGAATCCACTGTCATTTGGAATAACCTTTGGATCTTTCTGAGGAAGCTGAGTATACTAAAAAGTAGTGATTTTCAAAAGCAGTTCAAACAAATCCAGAGACTCCCTGCAAAACTACAATATTTAGAAGCAATTTTTTCTCCTAGCAAATCTTATTAAAAGGCTGAAGATCTTAACGATTCCAGTGAAAAGGGAATTCTTAGGGAAAGGTTGTGTTACGGAAATTTTGAGTCATGCACAATTTTCCTGCTGGTGGTGGCTTTTTTGTTTCTTCATAAGAAAGAAGAAACCCCGCTTCTCTGTGGCTTGTTACCAGCGAAGGTGTCTTCCCCCAAGCTTTGTTTGAGCATCCACTTCTCAGCAAGCTGGTGTGCCAGAGCCTCTGAAAAATCCTGCTGGGAACCAAACTTTGAAAGAACCAGTAGGCCACTAACCTAAGGCAGATTATTAGAAGCCACCAAATCCAGCAGTCCAATAAAGGCAAGTGTGTCAAAGCTCCATGTCCCAGATCCAGACAGGAACAAAGCTGAGTCTGATCATCTCTGTTTAAAAATCTCATAACTTCAATATTGATGTGGTTTTTATTATTCAACTTAGCATAGGAGTTGCAGCTCAAGGAAGTAAAACACAAAACACTCAGTAGTTTTGTCTGTTTTTTAAAAAGTTAGTCCTCCCATGTATAATTTTTGAGAGTTTGTACTCTATTATTATTATAATTTCCTTGCTTGAGACAAGTTTGTGGCACTTTAATTATTATGCATATAATATTTGGGTTTTTTTTGCAATAAAAGTCACATAAAATTCATTTCATATTTCAGCATGATTTGTAGTCTTTGTCAATAGTAGAGCATAATGATGTCACAATAAATTTGAAATAAGATGTGAGAAACCTGTGTCTTTGAATGGAAATAAAACACAAATATGTATGGTGACAGGTGTTGTGTGCTGCCATCAATGGGACGTAGATTCCATAAAGAAGAGTAAAGGGTTGATTGTTGAGTACTTCCTTTTGAATTGCAAACCATATGTATAGCTATTAGAGAAAAAGCACAATTAAAAGTAAAAATAGAACAAAATGTCTCAGCTTTGGAAAAGCTTGACTTTCTGCACAGATTTGAAAACCATGTTCACATTTTATAGTTTCTGTATCATATGAAGTAAGTCACAGCATTGGAAAATGCACTCTGTTCTTTCTAATACTTATAAAGCTGTGCTAGAAGGAAATAAAAAAATTGTGTCTGTACATACTATTACATTCAGCTACTTGTTCTGCTGGTAAGTCAACCAGAGAACAGGTGAGATTCTTTCTAATTCTGATTTACAGAGATTTCCTACATGTTCATTGACATGGTAGAGAGAAAATGCACTTCATTGGTTATTTCTCTTTTGCTTACTAAATGCAACAGTTTAATGCAAGGTGATTAAATCAGGACATCAAAGGAAATTTAGCCAAAGCTTTTGTTTCCCTGCAGTGAAAGCAGAATAAATAGCTGCACCATTAAAGCAACAAGAGCTGTAAGCAGTGAGACACTGGCAAGGTAAGCATTGCTTATCAGTGAAACACACTGGCTTTAGCAGATCAAATCTCCTATTTCCCTCCAGGGAGAAAAGTAAGGCTGATCAGAGGGTTGATAGATGAGGATATATTTTATCTCCCCTAGAAGGACACCCTGCCCCTACTAAATTTTTCCTATCTCCTTGTTCTTTTTGTTCACTATCTTTGGCTTTTTTTTTTTTATATTATTTTTTTTTATTTTTATTCTTAAAGATTTCTGAGAACAGTTCTATGTGATACATTAAAAACTTTTGTACTGTGTTTTATTTTTCCTGCAGTCTATACCAATGTATGTCTGTTTTCTCTAAAAAATAGCCCTTGATTGCTTAAAGAGAAAAGGCCACTTCACAAAGCCTGAGTAATTAGGAAAAGTGGAAAAATAGCCTAAAGAAACTGTCAATGTTCAAGATCACAGCTGATAACAGTGGTGAAAACTACCACCTGCCATCTTCCAGCACTCTTAAAAATACATTGGCCTCTTGGGGCCTCTGAACAGTTAGGAATACAAAGATTAATTAGTTTTTTGAACTCAGAAGAAGTCCAATTTCTTAATTAGATTTAAATTTCACATTAAGTACTTTGTTGAGTACAGTATACCTAACTATTTGTGTACTTAGATTTGTGTGCTTCCCCCACTGTGTTTGTGAGCATCTCTTTCATCAAGTTACTGCAATACACCCAATTTTACAGATGGACAATGGAACCAAGTTGGTTAATTACTAGTCTAGAAATACAGAGAGGCCACAGAGAGCTGGGAAGGGAAACTAATTTTTTTTTAAACAGCATCATTAACTTATGCTTTCTAAAAATTGGAATTTCTGCTTTAGTGGAGCAAGAGCTTTGATTCTATTTCACATCAAATCAAAAGCAAAAGTACTATAATGGTGTGATAAAAAGTTATAATGAGAGCAATTGAAATTGTCCTTTTTCACGGTTTTTCTCTTAAATTGTATTAAAAACAGATGTAGCCTTCCAAACTTCTACCAAGTTTTTAATCCATTCCACTTTGGCTGTTCCTTCCAATGAAAAACTCATTTCTTGCACCCACCTAACTTATTCTAGTGACAAGGCAGCAGAACTGTTTCCATCTTCTTCTTAATCTACCTCATTGCAAACTCAAAGATATAGAAATGAAGTTTTCCATGAAGTAGTCACCGAACCAAGCAACCAGCAAATATCCAAGCCTTGATTTAACAACAAGATAGGCAATAGCAGACTGTTCACCACTCAGATTAATTAGAAAGGTTTATATGAAGTCAGTCTTTGTGGTTTCAAGAGCTTTCCAACATCAGATGAGCCAGAATTACTGTCACCTTTTCATCAAGACAATACTGGAAGTCATTATTAGTTGTTGAGGTTATCTGTATATCTTATAGTGCAGGAAGATATATTCAATGCATTTTGGTCACTTTCCTGTTTTCCAAGGCATACTTTGTGTTTTACAGACATAGAAAAACCCAAAAAAATTACAGCCCTTGACTAAAAATTATAATTAGATTTTAAGTCTTATACCTGATTGTATTATGGGCTTCAGATTTAAAAGAGAAAAATAAATAGCTTGGTGTTTTTCCATTTAAGGTTTTTCCTGAAAATAAATACATAAATAAATCTGCATTTTTGGTTATTCAGAATTTTATGGAACTGAATAAAGTTATAGAATTAGATCATAGATTTGCATCATAGATTTAAATCATAGAATCAGTTTATTGTAGTAAGAAAACAGTTCAGTCTGAATGGAAGCACCGTGTGGTTTTCAGGAAAAAAAAATATTCCACAGAAAAAAGAAGTTACTGAAACCTAGGTGTCCCCACTTTCATACTTGTATACTTGTTACCAGATTATTAAATCTGTCTCAAATCATATTAAATTCAGATAGCTTCAAGCAAAGAAATAGGAGCAACCTAATCCAGAATATCACATAAAGCAGTGCCAAGTGTAGGTTCATGACATTTAAGCTTAGAACATGTATCTCTCGTCAGCACAAGTAAATGTCTTGTTCAATAAGCTACTGGATAGAACAATAAACGTTGTCTATTTTATAAAATTACTTTGGAAGGGTTGAGTTGGATTTTTGTCTGGTTGGTTGCTTTCTCTTGTTTTATTTTGTTTTTTTTTCTCCCAGTACTATAATGATTTACCTATCAAATTCAGTCTTTTATTTCAGATCTAGCCCAACATCTTATTTAATAAATGATTTATTGACAATATCTGCTTATCCCCACCAATTAAAACTTCTTCTGGGTTCTAGGAAGAAGGTAGTATTGTAATGTTGGAGCAGGATACTGTAGTTCCAGGCAGTGCACCTTCGCAAAACACTAATAAGACATTCTGCCACTAAGTAACAGCAGAACAACAGCTCCAGATTTGTTTTCAAAAAATCATTTATCATAGGAAAAGGTTAGGAAATCAGGAAAAGGATAGGAGATCCATGGGTTGAAATGAAAACAGAATTAATAAAATGATAATAATGAACTAATATTACCCCAGCGCTAATACAAAATACAAAGTTAATCTTATCTCCAGGTAATAGACACAAGCTGTGCTCTTCTAACAGTGAGGGCTGAGTGCCAACACTGTGAGCACAACAGCTCCAGCGAGAACACAGTGGTCACAGCAAGTGGAGGAGTGGGCCTCAGGCACAGAACAACTGATGAGACAGATGGGATCCTCTCCGAAAGGCAGCCATGGTAGAAGTCCCCCTCTCAAACCTTGAAACTCCTCAGGGTGAAATTTATGCTACGTAATACTTCAGTTGGCCAGCTTGGATTAGCTGCCCTGGACTTTGCCCCTCCTGGCCCACTGCCACCTGCATGGTGCAAAACTACCCTCAACCTTGATCATTATAGAAACCTGCACACTAGAGCATCTTATCTCTTTTATTCTCACAGAACTGGACTCTGCAGTCTTTCAAAACTACATTTTCTCTGAACAGAAAAATGATTTTAGAATTCCATTCCNTTACACAAAAACAAGGACAAGGAGTTTTTTGAAAAAAAAAAAAAAAAAAAAAAGAAAATCTTGGGAAAATGACATGCCAACCCAAATACCTTGTAGAGATTTTTTCATTTAGATTACAACTGAGTGGGTTCTTTTTATATTCGGAAGATTAAAAAGATTCACAACATTAAAAAACAAAACAAAAACAAATTAAAAAAAAAAGAGGAAAAAGAAAACAGCTGCTAGTTTGCAATGCTTTAACATGCTCTCCCTGATCACTGTATTTATCATGAAAGGTGTATAAGGCCCTAGGGTATCCTGAGGCATCTCCAAATGTTTTGCAGCATTCATTTCATTTCATTAGCTTTGAGAGATGGAAGCTAGGGAGAAATTGATTGTATTTTTGCCTTTTTTTTGCTTGTTTTTTGTTCAGGAGCATTTCGAAAATCTGTAAATCTGTATTCAACAGCCAAGCTCACCAGTTTCAAAAGTTCACTAACCAGTTACAGAAGTTACACTTCTACTTCCAGGAAGTTTCTTATACAGTCTGTGAACATCCACAAAATCAATCACAACAGACCCTTTGCAGTATACAATTACTCTGGTTTCTACAACGTATCCAGTTTTTAAATCTCTGAGACATGGACGTTCCCCTTACATATATTATATTAACTGAACTGTATGTTTTTAAATACTCCGAGGAAATAAGTAACAGTCATCTGAATAAAAACTCAAGATTTGCATTTATTCAAACAGATTTTGAATTCAAAGAGCAGAGAGAAAAATCCTTTGTCACCAGAAGCATCACCATACCGGTCTTTTTTCGTACTGAGGAATGTGTATTGTTAAACAGATGCATACTGGACGTTTTTAAAAATAACACATGATCTTAAGGCATGAGGGTCAACTGAAATACAAAGGGTATGTTCAGCCAGCATTCAAACACAGTTCTCAGTTTTACAAGGGAAAAGCTGCATGCAATTCATCAGCGTTCCTTTCTGCTTTCCAAATCAGTTTGATTCCTGTTTCAGTCTGTAGCTTATTTAGTTTTTAATTTGCTTTCCACAGACACTGTGTTTAGATGCATATGGCTTTCACCAGCGTGCCTCTGAGTTACGATTCTTGTAACACACAGAAAGCAGGATTAAAATGTACTCACTATTCCAGCAATTTTTCCTGTCCCAGTAGGATTTGTATTTCCACAAACTGAGTGTCTGAAAGAAATAAAAAAATATGTGTCTGATGGATGATTTGGAACCAAGAATGGAAATTGTAAATAGCATAGTTAAAATAACAAAATGATTCATCCACTTATGTGTATTCTGCATATCTTGACTGCACTCCTTCCCTTGGTTCTCTTGGAGCTACATCTCTGAGAGGAAGATGGTGTTTGCAGAACCAGGCTATACCAACAGTATTGAAGCTGATGAAGGCTTGAGTGCACCCAGTTTGTCATGACTTAGCTGAAGCTGACAAACTTTGTGCAAAGGGAATTTGTGTCATAGTGGTTTAGTTTACTTTTCATCCAAGGAATTATACTTAAGCCACCAAGTCACTTTAAAGATACATTGATTATTTGTGGTTGTGAAGATATAAAAACCAGTACAATCCCAGTGCTTAGTATTTTATTGCTATTTTTGCATCCTTTTTATTTTAAGAAGATAACGAAAAAAATCTAGGCCATATAGAATGTAACCACGTTAATCATCAAATGAGCTGCCTGACTTAGCAAGCAACAAGTGGATAACACTTCATGCTGAGCTTGATGCAAAGGGAAGATTGTACCTAACACTTTGGTTTAATGTTACTGTGCAATGTGGATAACTAATGTGTCCTTGCTAACCAAGTTATCACAGGCTTATTTTGTGCCATTTCAGTCTTTTTTTACCATTTGTAGGCACATAATCTGCTGAAATCAGGAATGTGAGGGTATAGTTTGTCCTTCAGGTTCATCTCACTTTAAGTAAGGAAAGAAAATGTTAAATAACTAAGCTGAGAGACAAACTGAGCGACCTGGAGAAGCTCCTTCTAGTTTAAATGTCTTTTTGATTGTTATGGTAAGTGAAGAAGAAGGTAGTTAAGAGAAGGGAGAAAAATCAATACAGGTTTGCAGATCATCCCAGAATGTATTTCCTAGTTACACTATAGATAGCCTCATTATCCAGTAAATACATTGTGTGTACTTTAAAATTTCTTTATAGAGTTATACGTTATTTTTAATACATTAATACATGAATGAATACTGCATTTTAAAAACTTTACATAAAAAAATGCCTTAGTACATATTTTATTAAAGAACTCTATATTGGAATCATCTTATTTCATTGCATGGTAGATTTTATCTATTAACTATATATCTAATAAACATACCTAATAATATATCTATCGGTAAACTGTCACATCTAGACAGATTTTTCAGATGTGTGTCAGTAAATACACACTGCTTACAATTTGTATTTACAAAGACTACATTTATAATATCTTCTTTGATTATAATGCAGCATGTCTGAGCTTTGAAAAACTGAAAGAGCTCTGATAATTATGCAAAAGTACCAAAATAAAATAATAGTGCAGGGAAGCATTTGTGTTATTAATAATTCAAAGTATACATCCTTGGGGGAGAGAATAGTTGGTTTTTAACACGGCACTTCTAAATCCTGGCAGACACAATGGACACACAAATGACACGTGTATTCCTCAGATTTTTATGTTTTAAACCTGGTTACAATAGCTATGCATGACTGACATTTTTAATACAGCGTGACTCAGGAACAGCTTCTGAAATTCCAGATTACTTCAACATTATTGAGCCTTTGCAGTACTTTAGCATGCACATTGCTTTAGTAAGAAAAGCAAAAGCTTTAGAAATGAGCATCAGCTAAGACTCAAGGCTCTCTTTCCCTTTGAAAGGATCAAAGATCTGTCTAGGAAAGCACCAGCTTGCCCTGCCACAACAAGGATGCCAAGCAAGATCAGTCCATTTCTAAGTTGGAAATGTTATGGGAGGATGCCTATTGCATTGCAAGATTCCTATTTATCTGTTTTCTACCATTAATAATTCAAAGGTATCTGGGGACCATATCTCAGAGGAGATGGCTGAAACCTGACAAAAAAATACTATGAAGCTAAAGTATTAGTTTGTGAGGACAAAATAATATTTAAGGATTGTTGTTGATGACTGTATCATGCATGCATGCAATGTGGCATCTGGAGAAGACAAAGAGCCATTCCACTCATCCATTTCTGGTGCTTCCTCATTAATTTTGTGCCACACTGACATCTTTGTTCATAGCATTGTTTAGGCAATATTTGTGCTGGTCACAGATCATTCAGTTTCTCTGTGTGTAACATTTCAGTGCAGACCTGGATCATGGGGAGGGCAACGAGTTGACCTCTGAAGTGGGTTGTAGTAATTGATTTGACTGGGTTGCAGAGAGCTAGTCATTTTCTGACCTTGTCATGTAAGATCACGCTGGCATCTTTTTAATGTTATATGTCACTATTAATTCATTCATCACCAAGAACATTTTACTGGCCTGTCACAGCAATCACCCGGTCAGGATTTCCTCCATAGATCTTTAAAATGCATCATTTTTCCACCAAATTTCTTCATATCATAGATAACCTCTTGATTGTAGCTTTGAGCATTGTCAGGGTATGTGACTCTGACAGTCTCAGCTTACTTTGCTCTCTCTCTTTCAACATTTTTCATCATTAATATGTTTTGCTTTATTAGCAGTGAGGGTTTTTATTTAATCTCAGTTATATTCTTTAAGTGTAGGATTTATGTAAGACAAAACAGAGTGGTCAAGGAAATAGTGTGTATAACATTGCAATTAAAGAATTTGTATTATAAAAGTCAGAACAAGAAAATATTAAAGTTATGAAGTTAAAATAAACCATTTTACCGTGACAACACAGGCTGCAAACAATGACACTCGAAATTGAAAATGTCATTGAAGAGAAATATTGAAATAAAATGGTTTGATTCAGGCAAAGCCATGCAGTCTTTTTAACTGAAAACTGTTCTAACTCAATTTTTTAAATAGTTCTCTGGTTGAAAAAAAAACTTAAAAATAAAACCAGAAAAAACAAAAAACCAACCTTCTGAAAAATGCAAATTGTCAAAATGCAAATTGTCCTTATTGAAAAGAAAAACTGATTTCCAGTTTCTCACCTGGGGCAAACTCTTCTACCCTTTCTCTTATAAAACAATAGTTTGCCCTGCTGAAATCTTTAATAAAAGTAAAAAAAAAAAAAAAAGCATTTGCAGGGTAAGTTACTAAAGTTACTACTCTACATGATGGAAAAGAATCACACAAGATGGTTCTGTTAGAGTCGTAAATGTAGCCAAGAATAGAAAACTAAAAGCTTCACTTTTACTTCATAAAAACACAGGCTAACATGCTGTTAAGACAGCAGATACCAATGGAGCAGATTTAATGATATGACATTCTGTTTTAAGAGGTAAATAAGAAAAACCAATAAAGGAGAACAATACACCAATTACTTGTAGCCAAGTTATAAATGAACTACTATCATGTGTTTCCAATGCCATGAATTTGAATCTTAATTATTTTATTCTAAAATGCTTTGCCTTGAGAAAAGGCCATCGTGATTGAAGAAGTTTTATTAAATGCATGTAAAACATTAACATGCCGGTCACATTGTGCTTGGCTGCACAAACCCTTTATATAATTGATGGGTTTTCAGTACTCTGCTTTACAAACAGAGGTCTAAGTCTGTGAGCAAATAAAAATAGAAATTAAGTGTAGAAATATGAGGACTGATTTCCACTAAAATTTTTATCTAGTAAAAGGAATATTCTGTGATGAGGTACCCTTACTAAGAGCTTTCAGCCAGTTCAGCATCCTCACGCTAGAAGAGCAGAGGCATTTGACAGCACAGCAGAGCACTCCTGGCATAAGGGAGAAGAGTGTCCTTTTACTGTCCATATTTATCTAAAAATATAAATGTGAAAAAAATGGAGAGAAGAGCAGATTGGTGTTTTAGGATGGTTATTGATAAGGTATTTTAGTCTACCAAGCTCTACAAAATGTATTCAAAAACAAAAAAGGAGGGATGGAGCTCTGGTTACAGGTTGTCTGTATCTATCTGATCTCCCTTCTAACTCCTTGTCTAGCTGTTCCTCTGCTTCTCTACTTCTTTATTTTGGGTTCCCACCAAGCAAATTAAGTGAACTTTAAAAGTGCAAAAGGGGAACTCTTACACCCATCAGAGTTCTTCTGCAGTATAAACAAGTGTTCCACCTATGCTATATTCTAGCATGTTAGTTCCCATTACTATAATAAGAGTATCTTCCTATGAGAAATCACTATACTAAGAAGCTTACGGTGTGGTATCTTTCTCTGGCAAGTTTGATAAAAATAAGAGATCCAGGACATTAACAACAGGGTTCCTCATTCCAGAGATAGTCTTGTAATAAGTATTAATATTAATAAATATCTTTAGTTTTAATAATGTATACTGTCCATATTCAGTGTGCATGGAAGAAACCTACAGCACACAGAAATGACAGAAAAAAGCAGGCTTCTCATTATTATACATTTGTTTCATTTTAACCCTCACCAAACCTGACAGGATCTCTGTGAATTTCATAGTTAGACCATTGTAAACTGTTCAGAATTGCAAATGTATACACTGAGCTTTCCAAAGCAATAACATACTAATCCAGTGATTAGTCCTGCTGTTATCACAGTGTAGGTTGAAATTTTTTTTTAAAAAAAAAAGAAAATGCCCCAAACTTCCTCCTTTTCACAATGGCTTAGCCATCCTGCAGAGCATAATATCACCAGCTGATTTCTGTAAAGAATCAATATTTCTACTAGAGGTTATGAACTTTTTTGTTTGCCTGATGTCATCAGTGCTTTAGTACACAGTGCAGGGTAATGGCCAAATCTCAGCCTCCCGAGTTTACGGAGTTATGGTGTTCACCATTGACCAGCTTGTTAGATCCCTGAATCCCAAAACAGAGTCTGATTACCAGGTAATATATATCACAGAGGTATGGCTTATGGCCAGATATAAGCCAGATGTGAGCTGGGAGCTGCATATGTAAGTTAGTGCACCTACGTGCCTTTTTCTTTTAAGGGCACCAGAGGCACAGAGCTCTGTGTCAGTGATGTGTGACTTCCAAACCAGCCTAGCTCACAACTGTACCCTACAGAGTCAGGTATTGAACCTGTGGCTGTCTGCTGCTGTTCCAGTAGACAAGCCAAAACACTCCAAATGATTATTCTCAAAATGGACTGGATTGAAATTTAAAGAATGGGATCTTTTGGTAAAAAATCTATAGCGAGGTCTTTCTCTGTATTCATTTGTGCCCATTGCAAATGAAATGGCAGGGATAACTGTAGGGTAATGCGTACAGCATTTTCAGAAATACAGATCTACAGTACAACATACTAATGGGAAAGACTTTATTGTGTATTTCAGTGTTAATTACACTATGGGCTGAGAATAAAGATAGCATCCTCCAATCAATCCCAGCTTTCCTGGATATGACAATACAGGAAACATATCTGTAATGAAAGAGCAGGAGATTAGGTAGCTTAAATGAAAACAGTATACAGATTTCTCTTAAAAAAAGTTCAAAACCTAAAAAGAGGCAAAGACAAAATAAATTTTAAAGAATGTTATGCAAATGCAATGCCAGTGTCTTTAGTAAGGTGGTAAGTAACCAAATATGTTTTGTTTGTATTAAATGTTCTGTAAGTTACTGTGTTTTTGCATAATAAAACAGGAGTCTGAGGTTCTGTGTAATTAGATTGAGAAAATGGAATGAAACAACATTGTCCTTGTTTATTGGAATCATTATGCCAAAATGCTGCATTATGTATGTTTATCTACAGATACTGAGAGTGAAGTTGTGCTAACTATTCTTGTCTATAAGTACGTGGGTATTTTGAATCTAAGAAACAAACATACAATATTTTGTGGAATAATGATAAATAATGAGAGAAAAAGCTTCTATATAGAGCAAGATAGACCTCTAGTTAAGGTTATCCATCCACCACATAGCAAGCTGCCTCCTGTGTATACTAATTTGAGCCTCTTGTATCTGAACTAAGTGCTGTGTTTCCAAGGTCCCTGAGAGCATTCCTGGACCTCCATTGACCTGACCAGGCTCACCTGGGAATTCCACTCAGGCACCCTTTGCCATTTGTTCAGGAAACCCATTGAAGCTGAGCCCTGGGACCTGAGATATGCTGATATGATATGAGATATGACCTGGGACCTGACTTGTTGACTAATCACCTCCAATTTGTGCGATGATGGTTAGGCTGTTGGTGGAACCTGCCCCTTGGCAGCTCTGCAAATCCAGGCTTGGATCATTTTGCTCAGGTATGCTGGGATTGCATCCTTAGTGGTCAGGTTGTCACTACTGCCTAGGTTGTGGTCACCAAATGTTTATGACTTGCTCTTCCTTGTGGAGCAACCCCACTCTTGAAGCTCTGTTATTATGTTGACAACTTTCCCATTGAAATTACTGCATGCTTAGAAGTAACAGATGAAGGAAAAGAGGTAACAAGAAGCCTGGCTCCTTGGTAGGAAGCTTGTTGAAACAAAAAAGGATTGTCTTCTGAAGTTTGTGATTGACATCTCTGACTTTCTACACAATAAGTCTGAAGAGTTTGATAGACTTCTGTCATTTTTATTTAGGAAAAAATCTGTTTCAGTGCTTTTTGAAGTACAGGTAAACTTTCTTGGATGTAGCTTCACCATCTTTCAGAATCTTTCTGAATTCTAACAGACTTGGTGGCTTGTATTTAAAATGGGTGATTGCATTTCTTGTCTCTAGTATTGCTGCCTGCCAGAATTAAAACAAAACCTCAGCCTCCTTTATCTCTAACTCTTTGTGTTTTATCCAAAACTGGCTGGGAAGTTACAAATGCAAGCACTTCCTTTATCTGACTGGGGAGTAAACAGCATTTTCCCCTATACGAGTCAATATGTCTTGTGTCTTTGGTAATTGCCAGTGCATGTGTGAATTAGGATACAATTTTCCACAATATGTGATGAACTGCAAATCACTTGAGCCAAGCAAATTATCAATTTTCTTTTTACTGGCAATTGGCTTTGTTAGGGGTTTACATTAAGTGCTTTAAGAAATGTCAGTTTTTGTAAGGTTCTCCTTCTGAGTTTAATTTTCTTGTCATTGAATAATTACTTTCTCATACTTGTCTGTGTACTACTCCAACATGTTTAAAAGCTGCAGCTTTTATTCTTTATTGTTCACAGTTAGACAATTTAATTAGCTGACCTTTCTACTTTCCTTTCAGATAACAACATTAAGGGTTTTAATTATTTAGATTTTTGAAACATTTTCACAACCACATATTGATTCCAATTGATGTTTCTTTCTGACTAGTTTTAATTTCTATCAAATTTACCTCTACCTTTAAGTTGTTTTTTTTATATATTCATCTGCAAAGGACTTACTTCTTTTTATTATTGCTTCTTCCCCTGTTTGAGTCACTTTCTTTTGAGTAAGTTTTTAGCAGAAGACTGTCTTCCTGACTTCAGTGCATCGGAACTGCACTTTGGGAGAAAAAACAGGTGATTTCTTCTTGAACTGAAGATTTCTGGGAAAATCTCAGCTGCATTTACTGATTTTCTGACTCATGCATGTTTCCAAGTTTTTTGTTTTGTTTTTGGTTTTGTTTTCCGAGTTTTACTGGTTTCTTGATCTCCATTCCTCTTCAGCTTATGATTTTGCTTTACAGTAGAAACTGCAGCTCCATCAAATTGAGGGCCTCATTGTGTTAAGAATTTTGGAAATACAGTGTAAACTATGTCCTTGGACCAATGTGTATGACATTAAACGACATATCTATGATACAATGGACATATATACTGTGGATTTTCATTAAGGTCGATTGCGGTGCTCTAAAATATTCACACGGCTGCTACTACTGCTTTGAGTGCTTCACAATAGAATCTGTAACTTATCAAATATCTTCAATTATATGAATATTGAGGAATTCCAACTACCAACTTTATATATTTAGTTGCATATAAGACTTTATTCTGGAAAAAAACAGCATAAAATCATTCAGGTATTCTGCATCAAAAAGTAAACTGAACACCAGCCAAAACATCAAACTATTGAAATTATCTGTAGAATTTCCTGTGTGCTACCCAAACAACATTTAAAAACTTTGTTGGCTAAAATTCAGTAGATAGAATTATTTTACATTTTTTTCTTTTTCCAAATTTAAATCTTATAATTGTAGAGGATGACCAGAGGGCTACCTGATTGTTGATTGACAGAGCAGCCCTCCTGGTCATCACACTCAGGTGCTAATTGTTTGGTAATAATAAAGCTAATGGCCTAACAAGGGGGGTGGACCTTAAAAGGCAGGGCTCGAGGCACTAGAGTACCTTCAGTGCCTGAGCACCGGGGGAAGGAGTGGGATGTGCTCTGTGAGTTGGATGTTGAGATACTACTCAACCTACAATACCAGCAAGAACATCAAGTGCTGGGAAGGGAGGCTGGCTCTGTGCTCTCTGTGCACCCAGCGCTCTGGGGCAGCTTGCTGCCAGCTTAGGAATACATTGCCTAGCTTTGCCTGGATCCTGGACACATCGCCTTGCCTGGATCCCCAACATCTGGTGACCCTGACGTGATCCGGTAAGGAGCATTCGGGATCATAACAAAAGGTGAGGGAAAGCTATTGTTGGCAAAACCTTGACGAAGGCATTAGGCTGTCTATAAAAGACAGGTCTGTTTGAAAAAGGGTTATAAAGACCATACTAAACAATCAGGTAGCCCTCTGGTCATCCTCTACAATAATAAGCAAAAAAGCTCACCAGGAATGATTGGCATTTTAGTGAGTGACAATGGGAATGTCTGCTTTGCATTTGGAATCCTTTTCTCCAATGAGCAATTAAATTTGTTTAAATATAACAACTAAGCAACATTTGATCAAACTCTGAACACATAAAAATCTCAAAAAAAGGAACTTTTCAAAGTGGGTGAAATCTAGTGTTTTCTGGAGCTTAGAAGGATGATTGTGTCATCCTGATTCGTATCTCTGAGATCTAAGTAAATTGAGTCTTCGTAGAAAAGACGGCCAGATTGTCTGTCATTTTATCCCAACACTAAAAACTTATCCATTACAGAATAAATGGTAAGAGTGTTGTGGTGAATGTTAGGGAACAAGCTAAATCAGAAGTTTTAGATATAAACTGGTGGAAAAAAATGTGTGTTTGAATGAGAAGCATTGAAAAGTTATATGTGATATGAGACTGCTGTCCCAACTTATTTACAATCAAGTGCACTGAGTCCAACAGCAGATGACCCAAGACTTACCAGTTAGAGAGAAAATTTTTCAGAGGTGAAGTCTTTTCTCAGCCATGCTGAATATGACCGGAACAGGTTCCCAGGACACCAGACACCCCATCAGGGCATGTTGGAGTGTAGGGTAAGTGACAGTGGCTTGACAGTAACATTTTAAGGACAGAGGTTCTTGCTGCCTCTGACAAGGACGCT
Organism: Aegotheles bennettii; assembly: GCA_013398125.1. Lineage (NCBI taxonomy): Eukaryota > Metazoa > Chordata > Aves > Caprimulgiformes > Aegothelidae > Aegotheles > Aegotheles bennettii. The sequence goes on from VZRW01002134.1 coordinate 195,211, forward strand.
CAACTTCCTGCAGTGATTGCACTTTTTCATGCTTGGGAAAGTGAAGTGGAAGCTGAATATTTTCTGGTTCAGACTTTAATTGCATGTAGCTGAGAACTGGATGACTGAGGGTGAAGGTGCTTTAGCATTGGGGTGATCCTGGAGCAGCTTTAAAGGAGTAATTACCAGATGCCTCAGGGGTAGACAATGAAAAAATAGATTGAAGGAAAATAGATTGCATAAAAACTTTAAGGTGGGAAAAGTTTCTGAGTGTAGAGTGTGGGAGATGAAGAATTAGTATTGATGTCAGTATTTTCTTGGCTTGTCTATGACATTAGTTACAATAGAAATAATAAACAGGATTGTGTTCATCTGGAAAATTTTGTAGGTGGTATATCAGAGTTGTTTCCCCCTGGAAAGGTTGGGGAGTGAAGAAACTCATCTGTAGGGACATAAAAAATTGTCTTCCATGTTGAAACACTTGTATAGGAAATTACAGGGTTAGGAAATAGTACTCTGCAGTGATTTGCATGTGAGGTATGGATGGTTTTACTTTGTACTGTTGTACAGTAATATAGGAAGCAACTTTGACTAAGAATTGTGTATTTTAATGTCGATTTTGATGTTACAACTACAAATACAGAAACATAAATGCTCGTTATGGAAATTTAGCATAAGCCCGCACCTTGGTTATGTCATTGCATTTAAGACTATCCAGTCTGTGTATGGAATTCAACAGAAATATTCCATGGGTGGTTCTTCATTCTCCCAGTCCCTGCCTTTGCCTTCTGTGACTTGGGCAGCGTGGCTTGAGCACTTGCCAGAGAAGACTGAAGCAAAAAAGTCATTGAGTAACTCAGCTTTCTCCATATCCTGGGTTACCAGGTCTCCTGTTACCTTCCAGAGAGGGGCTACATTTTCCCTAATCTTCCTTTAATTCCTGAAATACCAATAGAAGCTCTTCCTATTGCCCTTGATGTCCCTGGCCAGATTTAATTCTATCAGGGCTTTAGGTTTCCTAACCTAATCCCCAGCTGCTTGGACAATTTCTCTATAATCCTCCTGGGCTACTCCCTTGCTTCCACCCTCTGTAGGCTACCTTTTTGTGTTTGAGTTCGTCCAGAAGATCCTGTTCATCTATGCAGGCTTTGTGCAAGACCATATAGATTTAGAGGCTCTGTCACACGGCCATGAATGTTTTATTTTGAATACTTGTCTACAATAACAAGATTCTCATTCTTGCAGGAAATTTCTTATGTATGATTTGTTTGTTTTTAGAGTATCATGTTACTTTTGCATAATTTTATCAAAAATCTCCAGCCCAGGTTAACAGGCAAAACTGACCAAATTATCTGGTCAAACAACTGATAAATAAAAAAGGGTGTTTTCCTCTTCTACTCAACCTCTTCTTAAAAAAAAATAAAAATGGTTGCTGTTTCCAAAAACAGCTTCATGGCAGGGGTGGGCTTTTTAACAAAGAAATCCTGTCCATATGGTTGTCAGATAAATTATCTTAAATGCAGAGACAAGAATGAACTCCTCATCAAAAAAGACAATTATACAAAACCATCTGAATCAGTCAACTACATAATGATTGTAAAAGAAAGCAGCTTAACATTCTGTTAGACAAATATCTTATTGACCACAGCCACAGCTGCTGTTACTATTACTGATGTTCTGGAAGGCTGGAGTCACTGGAGCTTTCCTCAGTGTCTGAAGCATCCTGATTCTCTGATTCTCCCTGTCCTATATATATTGAAGTAGTGTGTCCTTATTTACATAGGGTGAAGAGATCTCTACCTGGCATACCTCCAGCTTGAAACACCTGCAACAAATAAAGCAGATGTCCCAAATACTTACCAGTGCATTTAACTGTTTTAATGACCCTTTTTGGCTCAAGTCTGACTGATTTAGGATAGTCTGCAAATTAACTCCTGAGGTTCATTTTACAAGGTATTTCCTGCATTGCCATGCAATTCTGAAAATACATCAGAGGACTGAGGTACAATTGGGTGATTTGAATCTTCTACCTTACTTATCAGAGCCTCAATTCCTTTCTAAAGACAAAAATATCTGTTCAGGTAATCTAAATTATTAGTGTTTATAAGATGATTCATAAGCAGAGCAAATCAAGAATCAGGCTGGGGAGCTGGGCGGGAAGAAACATGATGAAATACAACAAGGCCAAGTGTGGAGTCTGCATCTGGGAAAGAACAACCCCATGGATCAGTATAGGTTGGGGTCTGACCCGCTGGAGAGAAGAGAAGGGAAAACACACCTAGGAGTCCTGGTGGACAGAAGGATGGCCACAAGCCAGCAATGTGCCCTTGTGGCCAGGAAGGCCAATGGCATCCTGGGGTGTATTAGCAGGGGTGTGGTTAGTAGGTCGAGAGAAGTTCTTCTCCTCCTCTATTCTGCCTTGGTGAGGCCACATCTAGGGTCCTGTGTCCAGTTCTGGGCTCTTCAGTTCAAGAAGGACAGGGAACTTCTTGAAAGAGTCCAGCACAGAGCCACAAAGATGATGAAGGGAGTGGAACATCTCCTTTAAGAGGAGAAGCTGAGGGAGCTGGGTCTCTTTAGCTTGGAGAAGAGGAGACTAATGGGTGACCTTATTAATATTTATTAATATGTAAAGGGTGAGGGTCAGGAGGATGGAGCCAGGCTCTTCTCAGTGATGTCCAGTGATAGGACAAGGGGGAACGGGTGTAAGATGGAATATAGGAGGTTCTGAGTGAACATAAGGAAGAACTTT
>VZRW01002134.1:197993-236987 GCA_013398125.1 Aegotheles bennettii
ATTCTGTGAAAAAAGAGATAAGAAACTAGAATAAAATAGCAGATATATTTGTGTGTTCATTACCAAACAGTTCAGATGCAAGTCCCCTCTGAAAAGATACAAACTCTTCACCCTGTAAATGAGCCATGGTTCATAAAAAACAGTACCATGATTTTTTCACTATGGAAATATAAAACAATTTCAAGTCCTAAAAGAAGGTTCTATCATGGTCAAGTATAGAAGCACTTTCTCACAATTGTCCACTTCTAATGTGAGTTTGCCAGGTCTTGGTGTCACGGTAGCCTCTTCAGATTGCTGTTGTTTCATGGGCTATTTGCAGCTGAGAGTATGCTATTGTAAGGAATGACATGTAATAAGTTGTACTAAAGAAGGTAATATTTTAATCCTTGGTCTAATGGCATTCCAGTAGTTTCACTAAAAGTGATGAGTATGTGACCATCAGGCCCCTTCTCCATGAAGTCTTAGATTAGACTTTCTGAGAACAGCAGATCATGCACTTATCTATCATGACCATAACTGGATACTATGTTATATGAGATTGTGAGATTAAAGGGTATTGAAATACTCTTCCATCCCAGATTGATAGAACATGGATTCCATCCAGTGGAATCAGAGATGTCCCACTGTTGCCTCAGGCTTCTGGTTAGAACAGTTTGTTATTTTTCTGTTAATTTTGTTTGAAAACAATGGAATCTGTTTAGAAATGTTCAATTTATCACTGTTATCTTAAACGTAGGTACTGTGGTAAGTATATACATATCCAATAATTCATACTATCAGTGTGTATGAATTTCTGTTGTGTTCTTTTTCACTGACAAGGGGTGGTTAACTTCTCCAGGAAGAGAAAGGGAGATACCACTGCTTAACAAAGGGAGAAGGCTTGAAACAAGTTTATGCTGTTGATTGATATGGGCCATAATTTGTTGTTCTGTCAAAAAGTCAGCATGCTAGTCATAGGAAATGATGAGCAATCTTAAAACTGATTGTAAATTGCATCTGACTGATTGGCAAAGTAATCAGCTGAAGCTGAGGGTATCAACACTGGGCAAGCAGAGCACCTTCTCCTGCCATCAGGTCATGCAGCTGCAGCAAGTTCAACAACAGCAGCAAATCTTTCAGTGCACAAAAGAGCACAGACTTCACAGTCCAGACCCATGCAAATACTTCACTTAAGTATCATTGGGTGTTTTGTTTCCCCTGTTACTTGCTCTTGGCTAGTATCCATCCACTCAGAGCCTCTTCAAATGCCTGCTTGTGTGCTTTATACAGCAATTTTGTTTTATTGGACATTCATCACAGTGCCAAGTTTCTGTGTAAAATTGCCATGTACTTATTAGGAGAGATGTTTGCACTCAAATTACACTTTTTTCTCAAAAGATTTCCCTGCCTTTTCACTTGTCCATTGAGTGACCATTAATGCGGAAGAAAAGCATGGGCTTCTGGGAAATGATTAAAAAAGAGCTCCAAGGTAATGATTTTACTGGGTCTATTTGATTTCTAGCAAATAGTTTATTAAACATGAGTAGACTCAATAAAATAATCATATTGGTAAGTTAAGTTCTGTGTGGGCAGTATACATGAATAAAAATATGTAATGTTTACCTTATATATTTCTGCTCTTGTCTAAGGTCATGGTTTATTTCTGCTCCAGATCCTAGCTGTTCTGTTCTTCCTGATTTGTGAGCAATGCCCTGGCACTGGTCACCCAATTCCCTGCTCCTGCCAAGCTCCTGGTTTGATTATTGGACACAGGCAGGTCAAAGATGGAGGGGATAACTCCTGTATCTGCAGAATATTGTTTCAAGGAAACTGTTGATGACATGTCACCAACATTCCTAGACTTCTTTATGGATCATTTACTTGTGCCTTCTAAGTAGTACTACTCTGTCCCAGTCAGAGGAAGGTTATGGATGTAGGAGATAAGCTCAGGCTAATGGAAATGTAGTGTCCTCTGTGTAGAACTGGAAGGTGCAGAGAGGCAGAGTTGAGGTCTCTGCTGTAAGTTACTATCACAGCTTTGCAATGGCTGAACAAAGTTTTGGAAGCCCTTGTTGAAGTTCAAGAGCATGATTTTCAGTTTCCCAAGCTGTGGTCTCTGACACCTGCTGGTTAATCATTAAATAGATTGATATGGGATAGTTTGCTGTGGTCAAGATGGCTGAGGTCTCCTTAGCTATCATCCAAGTACTGTGCCTTTGGTTGCCAACATCCACCTCCCTCATATTAAGACATCCAGCCTTTATTCTGTGACCATTCCTGAAGTGCATAAGCACTGCTTGACATGATCTTCAGTGCAATCCAGTGCATCTGTGACTTCATTTAGGTATAAGCCTTATGGCTTGTTCTGAAGGACTTGGTGAAATACTTCATTTCAGCAAGATTGCAGATAACTAAGGAGATTTTGCAGGGGGACATACAATGCCCAATCACTCTGATTTCCAGTCTGAAGTGAATGCTTATTTTACATGTCAGGACAAAGCTTTTTATGACATTTAGCTACCCATCTGCATTGTCAGAAAGGTTGTCTATTCTCTGCTGCTGGGTAATGTTAACATACTTAGTCAGTACAGGAGTGTATACACAGTTTGCCTTCATTCCTTTGCTTGTCATGTGGAAACACATAGTTGATAAGCTTAGCACAAGTGAGTGGTTGATCACCACTGTCACAAATGTCCTCTGAGTAGACAATGATGGCTGTGCCCTGCAAAACCTCTGTGAGATTGCAGGAGGGTTTTTTCATCCCAGATGGAAGAGTAAGGACCAGTATCTTCAGCATCTGCATGAACAGTTTCCAAATGTTGCCAGCAAATGATGTCATCTTTGCCTTCCATGTAGAGGGAGGTGATCAACAAGCATGCCACTGAGAACTCGGAAGCAGACTTGGTGGGATGGCAGATGGTGTTGAAGGGATAAAAAGCAATAGGTTGTATGTCTGTCTTTTTACTTTTCCTTTACCTTCTAGATGTGTTCAATCAATAATGTCTTTTGGGCAAGTGGGTTTATGCTCAACGTGCCTTCCCTTGCTGTTTGTTCTCCTTTTGACCTTGTTGTGTGCTGCTGCGCTGCCTGCATTTGCTGTTTCAGCATACCTTAGGTTATCTCACAGGCTGAACAGTTTATTAGAGACAAATGTGGCTCATGGGCTGCAATGTAGAGTTCTGTTGGTGAGAGGGGGCAGAAGGAGGGGTTTGCTAGCTCTTCACTTCTTCAGGTGAAGGTGAGGTTAGCAGGGGTTATGGATGAGCAGAAGATTGACAACTCCTGTCTTAGCTGCTGCCAGAACTTGCTGTGAGGCTGGATAAAGATTGGAGAGGCAGTGATGGTTAATTAGGTACTGTAGGGTAAAATCCAGCTGCCTCCATTTTGGCTAAGGAAACCTTCTTTTTCCCCTTCTGCCATCAAACAAGACCTCTGGTTCCATGATCCCTTACTACCACCACCTCATCTCTTCAGCTCTGATAAAAAAATCTGCCCTGACCTAATGCTTAGGTTTTGACTGAAACAGCCAACTCATATTCTGCTGCTCCATGCCCCCTAATTCCCCCAAAGACCCAAAGGGTCTTTGTAGCCCAGCTTTTTTATACATATGTGCAAACACTTGTTGTGGATGTGTGTGTTTTGACATGTGCTTTTGTGAAAAGGATGCATTTCTGGGAAAGAATGAACAGCATGAAATGATGGTGTACAGGCAAACAATTCCTTGTATTCAGAAGCAAGGATGAAAAGAGCTTGATCAGACTTGATATATTCACAGATAATTGTGCTTTTACAACACATTTCACTGTGTCAGTCATGTTGAATGCTTTTCAAGCATGTTATGAGGCCTTTGTATTATTAAGGTGTTTCTACTGCGTGTAGGTCTGGTGAGAGCTTGTTACAGATTATAAATTGATGCTTTTTCCTCACTACTACTAATTTGTATCTTCACTTACTTTAATAAACTGGGGAAAAAAATGCAGGCTTTTTGCAACTCTTTGAGTTTATGCTGCAGCACATTATTTCTTGAGATATGGGAAACACTTTTTGCCATGATGCTTCAAATCCCATCTTTGAGGACCTACCTAGACATGTCACGAAAAAAACCCACACTATTTCTTTCCTTTCTGGTATTGATCTTTCTGAGGCAGACATGCTTTAAGATAAACTAGAGCAATACTTGTGTATACTCACAATAAGCATTTTAAGCCCTGTATATGGAGACATGTTTATGCTCTGAACACTGTTTAATGTTGTAAACATGATAAAAATTTATAATCCATACAAAATTAATGTATTTATAACACGCATTTCCAAGAAAACTAATTTATATAGAAGAAGGGGTTATGAATAAAAAAATGGTAAGGTTTAACAAGTGTAATGTCTTAACTACCTTTTTGTGTCTTCTTTTCATTTAATAAATTTAGTTTTTCTAGTTATTTGTTATTGACATTGTTTGTCATAATAGCAAATCTTTCTATGGAGACAAGATTCCATGATTTATTGAACCATTTATTTATAAGGACCTTGCTGTGAGATTTCTAGTCAGTGGTTAAAACTGTTCTGTCAGCTAATTATAAATCCTTTAAAAATCAGTGAAGGAAATATTATCAGGGCCACATTTATAGCCTAAAAATACTAAACCTGGAATGTAACTTTAGACTGCATATCTCATGGTACTTACTACTTCTATTACAATGACACCCAGAAATTCCCACTGAAATCATGGTTTCATTTATAGTTCCTTATAAAATCTTACAAGGCCTGGATGATGCACACAGATTCCTTTCTTCTCTGTTCCTCTCAGCTTGCCCCTGAAAGTACACTACTGTCCTTCCCTCCAAAATTGTCTATACCTCTTTAGGTGTATATTTTGTGCGTCGGGGCAGATGATTAATAATAGGCTATGGGGCTCTTTTATCAGGACTATCTTTTATCACCCAAGGGTGCTGAGGGAGCTGGCAGAGGTCATTGCTAAGCCACTCTCCATCATCTTTGGTAAGTCATGGGCAACAGGAGAGGTGCCTGAGGACTGGAGGAAAGCAAATGTCACTCCAGCCTACAAGAAGGGCAAGAAGGAGGACCCGGGTAACTATAGACCGGTCAGCCTCACNCTTACAAGGCCTGGATGATGCACACAGATTCCTTTCTTCTCTGTTCCTCTCAGCTTGCCCCTGAAAGTACACTACCGTCCTTCCCTCCAAAATTGTCTATACCTCTTTAGATGTATATTTTGTGAGTCGGGGCGAATGATTAATAATAGGCTATGGGGCTCTTTGATCAGGACTATGTCTACTTGGTAAAAGACAAAGAATTTACAGCATAAAAACAATGATGTATAATATGTATACTAAAAATGCTAAATGTATGGCAAGTGAAACAAGACAGCATGTGGGATAGCTGAATAACTGAATAAAAAATACAGTGATATGGAAGGATGTCTAGAAAAAGAGGCATGGAAAAATGAAACATCTTGTTTAGGATCACATAGCAGGTCAAAGAACACAGGAAGAGCAAATGCAGGCTGTCTGATCCCCAGTCCAGAACACCAGAGTACACTGTACTCAGTGTAGCTTCTCATTGTTGCACAACAACGCAACAAAATAGTGATCAGATATTCCAATCCTGCGTCAAATTACTGAGAGAGAAATTCCCATGAAGGAAACCTGTGCATTTCATCCTTTCAAAACAAATTTGGCCCAGATGATTGCAATCAAATGAGAACTTTGTTGCAAATATTTTGTACTAAAAAATATTTTGGATAAAAGCCAAAATGGATGTGCTCCTAAGAGATTTCATTCATTTGTTTCTGTGTGTATAGATATATGAAAATGTGGGCTTGATTAGAGCAATTGAAAGCATTCCATCTTCTGCACATGTTTCTGGTTTTGAAAGATTTATTACTGGTTAAAAAGTGCAGTTTGGAAGTTGTCATTATAGAACAGTATTGTCTCCAGTGCCAGGTGCTAGGTAACTGTGTAGGGTGGTAGTTTTCTAGGACCTGATGTTGGAGCAAACACCATTTTGGTGCAGTATTACTCTCTTGTGGCTCAGGGTCACTTTTGTGTCATTGTATGAAGATCTATTTGCCTTTAGGGCTCAGTTGTTCAGGGCTACACACTTGGTTTACTAGCTTTTATCTGAAGAAGTTGAATTGGAAGTCATATTTTTAAGGAGTAATTGTGTCTCCTTCCTGCAACTCTATTTCTTCTGGGAAGAAGTCAACAGTGGAAAGAGCAGGTTCCCAGCTACTGATAGAATCATAAGATCACTTGAGTTGGAAGGGACCTTAAAGGTCATCCAGTCCAACTCCCCTGCCAGAGGCACGGACATCCCCCACTAAACCAGATTGCTCAGGACCCCATCCAACCTGGCCTTGAACATCTCCAGGGATGATGAACTCTGGGCAACCTGTTCCAGTGTTTGACCACCCTCATGGTGAAAAACTTCTTTTTTTATATCCAACCTAAATCTCCCCTCCTTCAGTTTAAAACCATTACCCCTTGTCCTATCACAACAAGCTCTACTAAAAAGTCTGTCCCCATCCTTTTTATATGCCCCTTTTAGGTATTGAAAGGTGGCAATGAGGTCTCCTCAGAGCCTTCTTTTCTTCAAGTTGCACAACTCCAATTCTCTCAGCCTTTCCTTGTAGGACAGGTATTCCAGGCCTCGTGTCCTTTCTGTGCTGAGGACTCCAGAGGTGGACACAATACTCCAGGTAAAGTCCTACCAGAGCAGAGCAGAGGGGCAGAATCACCTCCCTCAATCTGCTGGTCACAGTTCTTTTGATACAGCCCAGGATATGGTTGGCCTTCTGGGTTGCAAGAACACATTGCTGGCTCATGTCCAACCTTCCATCTGCCAGTTCCCTCAAGTCTTCTCAACAGGGCTGCTTTCAATTCATTGATCCTCCAGTTGATATTGATACCAAGGGTTGCATCGTCCTAAGACCAGGACCTTGCATTTCTCCTTGTTGAACCTCATGAGGTTTCCCTGGGCCCACTTCTCAAACTTGTCTAGGTCCCTCTGGATGGCATCCCATCCTTCAGGTGTGTCAACTGCACCACTCAACTTGGTGTTGTCCGTGAACTTGCAGACCGTGCACTCGAGCCCACTGTCATTAATGAAAAGGTTGAACAATACTGGTCCCAGAACAGAGCCTTCAGGGACACCACTTGTTACTGGTGCTCATTGTGACATAGAGCCATTGACAGCCACTCTCTGGATGCAACCAGCCAACAAATTCCTCACCCACAAACTGTCCACCCATCAAATCCATATTTCCCTAGTTTACAGAGAAGGATGTCCTGGGTGACCCTGTCAAAGGCCTTACAGAATTCCAGAGAGATGGCATCTGTAGCCCTCCCTTTGCCCACAGATGTAGTGACTCTATCATAGAAGGCTACTAGGTTGGTCAGGCAGGATTTGCCCTCGTTGAAGCCGTGCTGACTGTCTTGAGTCACCTCCCTGTCCTCCATGTGCCTTAGCCCAGTTTCAAGGAGGATCTGTTCCATGATCTTCTCAGGCACAGAGGTGAGGCTGACAGGTCAGTAGTTCCCAGCGTCCTCCTTACACCCCTTTTTAAAAATGGGTGTAATATTCCCCTTTTCCCAGTCTCTAGGGACTTCACCTGACCACCATGATTTTTCAAATATCATGTCAAGTGGCTTGGCCACTACATCTGCCAATTCCCTCAGGACTCTGAGATGCATCTCATCAGGTCCCATAGACTTATGTGTGTCCAGGTTCATTAAGTGGTCCCAAATCTGATCTTCTCCTATAGTGGGAGGGACTTTGGCCCCCCAATCTCAGTCATGTAGTCCTTCTGCTTGAGAGGTGCCTGAAGAGGGAATTCCAGTGAAGACTGAGGCAAAGTTGTTGAGCACCTCAGCCTTTTCCTGGTCTGTTGTTACTTTGCCAGTCTTGCTTGTCAGGTGTGGTACTTTTCCCCTATATTCCTTGCCAGGTCCAGCTCCAGTCACGTCTTGGCCTTCCTAACTCCATCTCTACATTTGGTGGGGAAATGTTAGCTTCATGTAGGAGCATTATACAACTGAATGGTAATGCATATGCAACCAGCTGATGTGGAAGGGGCTGTAGGACATATTTTTCTCCTGCTCTTGTAACCACCAATGTTGCAGAGAGGCAGTGGTCAGCCTCATTAGTCTGGCCTTGGTGTTACAAGACTGAGGGTTCTTGCCACTGTCTCTGACATTGGACTCCAACCTTGGGGCTATCATAACACATAGTAAATGGCAATGATAAAAAACCAGAATATTTTTCCACAAGAAATGTTGATTATAAGTAAACTATTAAAATTAACTGCCCTGCTTTTATAGAATCACAGAATGGTTGAGTTTGGAAGAGACCTCCGGTCATATTGTCCAACCCATCCTTTTTCTCTGCCCATAATCAGGGCCACCTCAAGCTGGTTACTCAAGATCATGTCCAGACAGCTTCTGAGTATCTCCACAACCTCCCTGGGCAGCCTAACTGATTAACATGATCATAGTGTAGTGCTGACCAAAGGTGTTATATAGAGGAGGCAATGGATGTTAACATGCTTGCACTTTCTGTGACATTTCAGTGAGGTATCCTTGGACTAGGAAGAATTAAAAATATCATCCATAAGAAAACCCTGAGAAACTCTACTTTCTTTTTCAGCCACTCTGCTCTGTCCCTTGAGGTGATAGTCATCTTCTCACAGAACCCACCCCCACAAGCTGAAGTAGAGATCTAATTTTCTCTGCACTTATGAAAAAGATGTTCAAATCCTCCTCCATGGCAAGGCTGCCTTGAGGAACAAGGCCATACCCCAACATTTTAGGTTTCTCAAGGACAAGAGCACTGTGAAGTCTTGCCAGATGATTAACTCTGCAGGAGTGATTCTCACTGGACTCCTACAGAGTTAAACCCAGCATGGTGTACAGTCCTGCTAATTTAGTAAATGCTTCACTATCCAAAGGTCTTACTATTCCTCTGGGATCTAGATTACTTTATTGCTTTTGGCCAGCATGACAATTGTCTAACAAGTGCATGCCTCATGAATAGTAGTATTTATCCCTAAAATGGCAAATCTTGTGCTCTGTATCTCCTGAAAGCTTTCTGACTCATAATCCTGCTGAACAAGAAGAGCTGCAGAAGCAGGAGTATTTGGGAAAAAACCCACCATGAAGTGAATTGGTATGTGAAATGCAGCTCCTCAAACTGCTGGACCATGGAAATGTCAGCAACAATTGGAAAAATAGCAGGGTTTATTAAAACTGTGCTCAGCTCACCCACATTAGCCTCTGTGCAGTGTGTTTGAGGTGTGCATGCAGCACAGAGGTTGACTCTTTCTGGAAAACACCAGAGGGCAAATCAGAAGCTGACTGCAGTGGCCTGGAGGTCAGATCAGGACAGAGGTACCATCAGCCATCTAAGCAATGTAGAAGTGTCAACCCATTAAGCTGAAAGAAGAGGACTGTGGAAATTTTTAAGGCTTGGTTCTGTATCTCTAGCACATGCACTCCCTGTTAGTTATAAAATTCATGACAAAGTGCTACTTCTGAAGATATTCATGTCTCTGATTCTGGACAAGTAGTTAAGAGTTTGAATGTGAGACTTAATAGGAGATTATTAGGTTCTGCATAATTCTACCAGAACTGAATCATTTTACAACTTGTTCCTAGGGCAATATATTTGCAATGCACAGTACCCCAAATTAGAAATCTATCACATACTGTGGTGAAATATGATGTAGCATTTCATGAGGGTATAGTACAAGTCGTAAGGTATCAAATCCATGGTTCATCTCATCTTCTATTGTCTTCAACAATAGCTGCAGAGAAGTAGCTATCAAAAATACGTGCTGAAAAAGATAAAAGGCCTGCTTACTTCCAAAAGACTTGCTATTAATAGCTAAGAGACAGTGGTTTAAATTATGAGGTTTTATGTTCCTACACAAAACTTGGATCACTAAGTCAGTAGTGTTGTTAGTCATAGAACTGTCCAGTCCTCCTTTGTATCATGCAGCTGTGTATTGCACAGCCTAATTATTCATTGTCTAGAAATAATCAGCAATTGTCCCTTCTTGTTTGATTGAAGGCCTCCTTTGTGGCAAGGGGGAATAATAGTCCCCATTCCTCCTGCCACACAACATTTGTTTTTTAACACTTTATTATGTCCTCTTTTGCTTAATTTCTCTAGGAAATAAAAGTATTGTTCACAATCTCTATTCATGTAGGAGGGCTTTATTTAAACTCCTAATCATTCTCATTATCATTCTTGTAGTAGCCCCCACCCCTATTTCTCTCTGTCCTGCAATTATAACTTCCCTCTCTCCTAGTTAATCTGCATACACAGATTACTTTTGACATCAGATGCTCAGTTGTCAATGCACAGCAGTATCTACTCCATTCACTCAAAACATTTATCAGATATTATGACCATCTGGCCCTGTGTAGGAGGCAAAATGGTTACAAGAAGCAGCAAAAAGTCTCAAAGACAGAGAAACACCATCACAATCCAACCACTTTGACCATACCCTCCCTTTAAGACTGACCTGAGACAGCTGAGCCATGTCTGATGCAGTATTTAAAGTGAAGCTCCCCTGCCCGTGCTGCCTGGTATTGGCTGCAGAAAAGCTGGTGTAATACTGGGGGCTTTCAAGTAACCCCTATTAATGTTTGTGGAAAAACTGAGGTACCCAGGGCAACCAAGATTAACAGTCAATTTCTACACCTGGAGATACCCAATCCCCTTAGCTCGCTAAAACCAGCAATATATATTGTGGCTTGTACCCATGTGGTTGTTTTGGTAGGCAGAAGTTTGACCATTCTCGGGAAACAGTTTGGCACAGAATGGGGAACACGGGCATATTTTGTCATTTCTCAGGTTGCCACATCACTGCATGGCTCAATACCCCTGTCAATTCAAGCTAATCTTGTTGGTTCTAGCTAATAGTCATAGTAAGGAAAGTTGTATATGAAAATTTTTCTCAGTCTAGACAGTGGCTGCGTTGAGGTTTGTTTCCATAATGTCTTGCAGAGGTTTGAATAACAGAATATGAAGAAAAAAATGTGTTGATATAAGAAATGATAAAAACTAACTGATACTATTTTCCCACTTCTTTTCAGTATAAAAATAATTCTATTTTTTTGTTTTAATGGTTCCCTAATTACTAATAGGCAACATAAAAGAGGTAAAAGAGCTTTAAATTGTTTTTCTGCTGCTCTCATAATATGTAAAAACAAATGCAAAGTATTTTAATGTACCAAAAATGGAAAAACAAGTATTTTTTGGAGAACAATTTTCATTATGTTTTAAAGTATTCATTGTGTATATATATGGTTTTAAATCTTTCAGTTAACACAATTAATGAGAACCACATACATGTAATTATTAATTTCCCATAAATTTTCACAAGATGTGGATTTTGATGGAAGTTTCGCAGTAAATGATGTGTCAAATTTCAGCAGGCTAAAACTTCATTTTTATTTTGTTATTTATAGCCCAATATCCAGAATTTAGGTGTTTCTTGGATGAATGATATTCTAGTAGGATGTGGAATAGACAATGAAACTAAATTAAAATAATTCAAACAATTTTGATGTTGTTTGGCCATACAAAAACTTTTCATTATGTATTTCAGGACTGTCTCCCCATGTTCTCCTGTTTATGACCTTATAAACCAGCTGATTTATCCCAAATAGAAACACTCATTTGTTACTGTAACTCAATATGTTTTAATATTCACCAATCATTTATCTTTCCATTTTTAAATGTAACAAGTCCTTCATGTGTTGAAAGCCAAAATTAAGTTGCAAAGAACCCAACCCAAACAAATTTTAACGTTCCCATGACCATGCAGTTCTGTAGACAGTTCTATTTTCATAACAAATACTTCTGACCTTCAAAAAGCCAAGAAGCATCACAACAAAATTCTTATTTTATATATTGCCTTTCAAAACAAAAACCCATTTAAATACTCTTCAGAAATTTAAACAATGTGTAGTATATATCAACTATCTTTGAATGTTTCTGATGTAAAATCAGAGTGGCCAAATGAAAAATAACACTTTATATGTATTTAACTATATAATAACACTTTAGATACATATGTATTTAACTTTATGTATAAAAATAACACTTTTCATATATATTTTTTAGTTTATATCACTAAATCTATCCTTTTTCCCTCAGTCATAGTTTTTTCTACAGTATCACATGTGAAAAGGTGTTTTCTGTACCATTTTGTGAAAGTATGAATGTAATTTCTTTCTAATTTCTCTTCTTAGAATTTGTCTAACAGCACTAACTGTCCTAGTGTGAAGCACTCGTTTTGTGGTTTCATTTTTTCTAATCATGATAATTTCTACTGCCTTGTACCCAGATTTTCTTCTCTCCTCTCTTTATCTAATTAAGCTATAATTAATATTCTCTATTCAGGAGAATTCTATGCAGGCACAGGAGTCTTCATAATTTACAGAATTAATGCTGGCCCCAGTGCATTAAAAATAAGTTCTACCACTGAGTTCAGAAAGGTTGAAATTCAGTCCATACATGTAAGAAATTAAGTCAGAGTAGTTTGACTGCTTACTTAGTAGATTTTAATCCGGAGCTTCTTGATGGCCATATCCCTTAAAAGATATCTAAACTTGATCTCAAGACTCCCAAGTTACAGAGAAAACACCACTTCTCAGATTAAGTTATTTTTCTGGTTAATTATAGTTAGTTTTACAGTACTGCCATTTATTCCTCATCTGAATATTTCTAGCTTCAAATTCTGCATGTTAAATCTTGCTGTTGGCTTTTTATGTATTGAAGACTTTTTGCTACAGGAAATTGTATTCCCACAGAGATACTTAGGGGTTTAATTCATTTATATATCAGTTTCTTCATAATTTTGAGAAATATTTTCTCTACAGTGTGACTCACTTAACTTGCCAGATACTATGAAGCACCATATGTAGGAATGGCCTTTCCCTCTTTTCCTTAGAGAAGTGTTTGAGTGGTAAGGGTCTCAATTGCCTGCATGTTGTCCCAGTGTTACTGATAGCCAACTGGATTTAACTCCATTCACCACAACTCTTTGAGCCCAGCCATCGAGCCAGTTTTTTACTCAGTGAAGAGTACACTCATCCAAGCCACAAGCAGCCAGTTTCTCCAGAAGAAAGCTTTGGGAAAAGATGTTAAATGTTTTACTAAAGTCTACGACAACATTCACCATCTTTTCCTCAGTCACCTTAGTTCAGTTAATTTTAAGTCTGTTCTTGATTTTCCTTTAAAGTTCAGCTTCCAGTTTAAATCAATTTCTAATGAATTAAATTCAGAGTAAACATGATCAGATCACAATTAATACTGATTTAGGATATTGTCCTGGCATGAGTCACAGATTTTTATTCCTGAAGGCCCATCATGCAGATGAACTGGATTTCTGAGCTCCTTGGAAACTGTTGTCATCTCCACATCATGATTTTTTCTTCATCATTATTGTAAAGTGAAGTGAAGGAGCTGATTGTACTGAAAAATCAATTGAGTTTAAACTGAAAGAGGTTTGGGATTGTGAGTGACAGATGCTCTTAAGTCTGGTATAAAGGAAGAAATAGCCAATTTTTAAACACTTCTGTCAATCCTTAAACATCGCTGATTAGCTGGTTTAGCTGAGCTGCTTATTGGGAGTCCATTTTTTTGGCCTCTAACTTCCTCCATGTGCCGTACACGGAACATTGTTGCCAAAGTAAGGGTTAGGAATGTACAATTTGAACCAGAGTTTATATCCTACTGTAGCTGTCTTTAATGCCATCATACAAATCTTGTGGACCAAATCCCATGTGAATTAGAAACCAAAATTACAGTTTCAAAAATAACTCAAGAAACAACTAACAAACCCTACTACGTTGCATTCCTTCATATTATCAAGCAGATTTGTGCTAAAGAACAATTGCTAGATCTTAAAACACTATTTATTTTGTCCCCCCTTTTTTTTTGTCCTGTATGTCTAAACCATTACTTTTGTACCTGCATCCCCACTGGTAGTTATCACTGTTGGGCCCATAGTCCATGTTCTATTCTCTCTTATTGAAACATTTGGAAGAATGGCGGCTTCAGGGATGGAGAGGGCTGTGTTTTGTATCTGCCTTTTTACTGAGAGGAAAATATAGAAATAGCAAAGTCCTGTTCTCATACAAGATTATATAATCATAAAAAACCCCCAGATTCTGTCACGTGTATCCATAAATGTAATAATATGGTATATAAATAGGATTGTTTTTAAATAGAATAGCTGTCAAAGTCTTCAGTCATCAACAGCTCTTTAAGAGAAAAGGCTGATTGAATAGGAAAGTCAGTCAGCAGCAATTTAGTATGAGGGCTAATAATCAGCACTTCAGTTTCATTCCTGTTTAGCTAAAGGAAGTCATTTGATATAGATGTCACTAGGAAGAGTACAACAGAAATATTGATATTTGTAGACCTCACAGACGCAGAAAAAGAAGATGCATGTATATTATAATGTTGTTGCACAGGATATTGTCCACATGATTACCAAGGGGGTATATGTAATTTAAAGAAAATGAAATGTATTCTCCCTCAAGTCCTTTCCCTCATTAAATTGAAATAAAAGAAGTACAACAATGCAAAAAAAGGCTAATTTCAAAATTTGAAGAAAATATTGAAAAAAAGATTATGATGTTGCAAACATGTAACAACATGTGCATATTCAATATATTGATATTAACAGCTTTATGTGTATAATGCAATTCTAGGGATGATTCATTGACTTGAATAAGGTAATCAGCAGCTCCTACTAGCAGTTTCAAAGGTTAATCTGCCTTCATTTATATCTCTTTAGCTGATTTATCATTTGTAGAGTTAAATTAGGAGCAAGATAAAACAGAAGTGTTATGCTGAGTGACAGTTTCTGGAACCTTGTGCTCACAGAAACACTGATTGAGCCCTGTTCAGGAAATACATTGCAAGGGCCTGGGTAACACCTGTGCCACTCCAAAAGTGCTGGAGCAGCTTTCGGTATCTATCTTCTGTAGATGTTGAGAAACTGTAGATCTTCTGGTTCAGTTCAGAACTAAAAGCAGCTCTGCTGTTACATCCTAGGGTGAGATATTAGTGGGGACTGACTCCTGAATTTCCTAGCATAAGGAACTTAAGAGGTAATTTGCATCACCAAAAGCTTTGGCTCTTCCATCCCAAAGTCCTGAAAGCTAACAGATTTCCCTCTGCCCACCAGAAAGGAAGAAATTGTGACCCAGTCTTTGAAAATTAGAAGATATATGTGTTCTGAAGATTAATCTGGAACTTAAAATTTGAGGAAAAGACATTTAAAGATAGGGCATTTTAAATAAAACAAATGGAATTTCTTTTCATTTCATAGTAACAAGGCTGCAGTCTTTTATGAGCTGTTCTTTTTCCCCTGCATGTGGCAATATCAGTTGTGAAAAAAGATCATGCTATGCTTAGGTAAAGAGCCTGAATCTGAAGTACTGTGAGAACTTCATTGTTCTTAGCATTGTCATATGTATATTTGCATTAAATTTTACTACTTCACAGTAATAAGAGACCTTCATTTTGTACATTCTTATTGGAAAGTGCATTACCCTCTTTGTAGTATATGGGAGTGAGTAGTACAGTGATCTTAATAAAAGACATTTATAGCTATCAAGCTAGTTATTTATTCTACTTCATCGTCCCTGTATCTGACTGCTTCATGGTAGTCTTTTAACAGTAAAACAAAAAATACAGGCTTTTGTCATCAAGATGTTGATGTAAATACATGATATTTTAGGAACAAGTAGTCTGCAAAGTTTCATTTAGTGGGAATATCCATAAGAAAACAGAAGGGTTTTTTTAGTAATTAGCAATTTCTACTGTTCCAAGATTAACAGTACAGTCAATTTTAAATGTATCACTATCAAGTTGTAAGATTATTTTAAGATAATATACCAGGCTCATTATGGAGGCTAGCAACTCTTGATGTTCTTGAGCATTTCATTTGATGTTGATAGAATATAATATTTTTATATTAATTTCTATTTATTTTATTTATTTATATATGCAATTATATATTATATTTTTATATGTTCAATTTTTCTTTTAGTATCATATTCTTGTTTCTTTCCCTCTTAGACTTTTTTAGGTGGTCAATACCCACATTCAGAACCATGGGGACATACAGGCAGTATTTTCAAAAATGATCTATACATTTAGAAGAGTTAAGTCTCAGGTACATAACAAAATTATAGTGATTGACAAGTCATCATTTATCAGATAAACTGATTGACATTGGATAAGCTGATGAGATCAAGTAAAAAACTTTTGAGTACCATATATGCTTGGATTTAAAATATTTTAAGAACCAACCAGAAATGTCGTTATGTCAGTTCAGAGCAGAGACAGAAATATTTGGATAATGGACAGTAGATAGGAGCAGGTATTTTGATCTTTTCTCCAAAGTCTAAATGCCTATAAAATTGAAGTAAATGGAACTATATTTATAATTCTGTATAAATATCTAGGTGACCCTGCTCTGGCAGGGGGGTTGGACTGGATGATACTTTGAGGTCCCTTCCAACCCCTAGAATTCTGTGATTCTGTGATCATGTGTCGTAACCTTACCGAAAGTTTTGGGAAATAAGCATCTAAGATACGATATTTTTTCAGCTTTTGTGAGTATTGGCTATTTACCATAACTTAATTTTCCATTATATCATAAGAAACCCATAATTTTGTAATGGTATTCGACTCTTGCACAAATAAAAACATTGAAGTATTATTAAACTTCCAATTATTAATCAGAATTTTTCTTACAAAATGAAGTTTGCTCAATACCTACCAATTTCATTAGCTCTACTAAACATCTTGAGCTTGACAAAACCTTGATGGAATTATAGGCTGAGTCCCACTGAAAGGTTGCCCACTTTCCTGTTGAGATACTGAAGTGGTTGGGTTTTAGTTTCTATAAACAGAGATCCAGAAAGCCACACCTTCCAGAGCCTACATTTTTCAGAGTGCCTCTTTTCACATCTTCACCAGAAGGATGTGTTACATGCCTAACAACTCTGGAAGTTTTAGATACATGCCACCTAGCAGAGTCCTCATTTTCCCACTTTTTGAGTTCAGTAATGCTTATTGTCCTGCCATCCCCAAATGGACATGGGACAAAGAATCTTTAAACTCTGAAACTAAAATTCACAAGCCATCCTGATAAATATAAAGCTTTGAAACTTCATAAGGTGGTGAAAGCAATTCTTGTTCCTCAGAATTTCCAAGGAAGCATAACCAGAAGTTCAAATTAATTTAATTCATTAAGAAGCTACTGTGCTGCTGAGAAAGCAGCAATTCACAATTTCTGTGGTTTCTGAAAACATTTTATGTTTACTGTTGTAGGTTTTTAAGTGTTTTGCAATTAGAATAAAAGAAAAAAACACAAAATATTAAACTGAAAATAATTATTTCCAAGGCTTGTGGGAATATCCTTGTGGCATGCAATGATCTTCTTTGTTATTAGATTTTTTTTCTCCCTAGAAATAAGGTGGTGATCATCAATTTTTTTGAGTCTCCCTTTGAAACTATCTTTTCTCTCCTGATCTGAGTTTTATATAATATAATTTTGTAAATGTTTGGGAGACAAAGAAAACACTATTTTCTTTCTTCCTTTTAATTGTTTCATCTTTGTACTACTTTCAATCCTTCCTAAAGAAAAAGAAAAAAGAACTTTGTAAATCAACTTGACTTGATTGCTGGACTACTAATGACCAGAAAAGATAAATTAGTCAAACTCAAATTAGGCTGGTGCTTAGCAAGTTAGAACCCAAGATACGAAACAGCAATATTGAGAGAATAATTTCAGAATGTGTTTGGCTTGTAACAGACTCGAATCATTATACTACTCCTTTTTAGACTCTCTGCTGATCATGCACTATGTGGTAGGTACTGAAGCACTAACTTTGTGTGATTTAAACTTTTCAGGGTTTAAATGAGTTCTTAGTACGTGGCAGATACTGTCCCCTTATTTCTGCCTGTTCCATCAGGGTTTACTTGCCTTTGATTCTTAGGGGTTTTTACTGACCTTTTTTTCTAGATGTCATGCAGATAACAAAAACAACAGCATGGACAAATAAATCCACAAGTTAATAGTTTTTTTCAGTTTGACACAACTGCACAGCATACACCTCTGTGAACAGGTGGCTAAGCCGTTCATAGGCCTATTTTCCTAATAGGAGCACCTATAGCTTTTTATTTCAGTGATTTTGATGCTTTTCATAAATTGAGTATTATATATGTACTGCAGTGACTGTCTTTGTCGTAATTTAGGGTGAGATTCACGTTATGAAACTTAGACATCTACTATGTATGCTAATCCCTCTATACTCTCTTAAAGTCAAAGAAGGCATTACATGTAGATGACTACAGCAAGTCAGTCACCCTCAGCATGTGGTAGTTTCACATGTAGATGTCTGTAATGTTGGTGCTTAAAACTAGACAAGATAAATCCCAGACTGGCGTTCTGTGCTAGGGAAAATATTTACAAGCCGAAGTTGAAACAGCATCCACCAGAACACAGACATGAAAAAGGGCCCAAATAACAGGTTTATCTGGGTATTTACATATATTCATTTTGGACTTCCAAACTCTGGCTTTTTCCTTAATACATATCCTAAGCAACCTGCAATAATGATGAAAGTTTATCTTTCTGTGCATCTTCAATATAATTTTAATCTTCTTTAACATGGTTCAAACCCATGAACTTTTTTCCTCCTAAGGTAGCACCAAGATTTATTTATTCGTATACTCAAACAAATTTCTATTCACCTATAAAATATAAAAAGAAAATGCTGGGAATGCTGAGATAATCTTTAAATTATTATCCTCCAAATGAAAAGGCAAGCCTGAATGTATCACCATCTTTTTATTACTTACTAGAAAGTTTGGTTCCACTACCTTATTGCATAGTCTTCAGCGCTGAGTAATTTCTGAGCTGAGAGGTAAAGCACCATTAAAGATCTGAAAATACACATTTCAGTTCCAAGGAGAGAGAACATAATGAATATATAAGAAAACTTTGTGTGATTTAGTTCTTAATAGTAGCTCAGCTGCAAGCCTTTAGAGATATTTGTCTGCCAGGATGTCAATAATCATGGGTTTTAATTTCCTTAAAGAAATGTTCTGTGGTTTGACCAGTCTTGGAGTCAAACCTCACATAAACTCTACAAGAAGTATTTTAAAATGTACTGTGTTGTAAGAACAAGACAGTGTTTTGAATAACATGGAAAATAATGTCATTCCTATTACCTTGATGTTAATGAAAAGGTCTGATTTGAGAAAAGTGTTTCCCATTTTCCTGATTGAGACTGGCATTGATTTCAAAACTTATGTTCTCCTCTTATTTTCCCTCTGAACCTCTCACTTGTTCCAAATGCTGGGAAATCTAAGATCTAAATTAGAATTAAGGAAAAAATGTCTGTTTCTGTTGTGTGTTATAGAGCATTGCTATTTTTGTCTTCATATGCCATCAACATTCCAGCTTTCTATTGTATATGCAAGGAAATAATGACCAATAGAGAATGTAGTCATATCCACATCATGACAAGACAGACCTAAGCAAATGTCATGGAGAATTCAGTAACACTCACTCTGAAGCTTACAAGCATCCCAATCATCGTACCCAACCCCACAGTCAGAACAATGAAAACTTTTACCTCTCTACATGTCTTCAGTATAATTTGTTTCCTATGGCTCAGATAACACTTTCCTTTTCAAGACTGAGCCACCTTTGTACTGCACTGCATTAGACATGAATTAGGCAATAAATAGAATTTAATTGTTTTGCTCACCCATCTTATTCAGGAAGTCACCTGTTTAACATATAAAAGCAGATAGGGTTTAAACCTTCAGAGAGGCTAGCTGTGAAGGTTACACTATTTCTGACTTACCGTTCTGTACTGTTTTAAGGTTTTTTTTCTTAGGTATAAGACCTTGTAGTATTGAAGAACTATTCAGTGAGACAAAGCTCACAGGGAAATCTAATATATTTTACTAGGTCATATCTGAAAAAAAATAAAATGACCTTTCAGATGGGCAAGCCCTTTAGGTTTGAAATGAAGGTAGCAACCTCTGAAGCTGTATATAGAATTATTTAGTTGTATTCACAGTTGTTGTATTATTCTAAAGTCTGTTCTATTTCTTTGACCATGCTGCTGCCACACATACTTAGGTGTTCAGTTTCCTTTCATCTGTTTTTAGTAGGACCTTTATAGCTTCTCTTTGGTTTTGTTGTCCTCTTTTGTTGTTAACTATATGGTCTGCAACAGACATTTCTTCAGTTGAAATACCAGGTCATGCAGAGAGGATGGTAGCTTTCAGGGAGAATTGTGATGCTATTTCAGTCAACTGGGACAGAATTTTTATGACTTGACTTCAGACACTTATGATTCTTCTCATCCTATGATAGGCACACAAGCTGGACGGATGATTCACATCCCAAAAATGATTATTTTTCTCCATTAACTGCAACTCAAACTGGTGCCTCAAATGTAGACTTCTGGATGGGATTAAGCTCTAGATACTAAATGTTGATGTCTGCAGGTAAGTTAGGTGTCAACTCCAAAATGCAAAACGACCAATGGAGTTGCCTTAGGGTGTCCAGGAAATCTGTATGAAGCTGTCAAAACTGACAGAGAGCAAGGGAGATTTAGATTTTGCAGAGTGGCAACTGCATGTCTAATGGAAGCCCCTAGGGCAACTAATTGGCACCAGACACTTGCATTTAGGCAACTGCATTGAGCACATAATGGCACCCAGAGGATAATTCAGCTCAGTCTACAGAAGGTATCTGTGGTGAAAATCACATCCCAAACATACGTGTCTAGTACCTTTGAGATTCACCATTTAGGTAGTTATCACTCAAATATATAACTCTCTTGCAATTGCTGTGCCAGCTTTTCATGGATGTCTGATATCCTAGGGCATTATAAGACCTCTTATGTGTGTGTAACTAAGCCTCATGATGAACTATCTTTAAATTTAGAGGTTTTAATCTTAAACTGAATTCCGCCCCTAAAAATAGGTGAGATTAGTGTTACTTTCTAATCTTTTTCACCCTCATTCTACTCTTCTGTAAAATGAACATAATGATACCAAGCACCCTGACATCAGGATGGTTTCTTAAATATGTTATGATGTTGTTATAAATCCATTAAAACAATTTCATGAAATGAATGAATGAAAGCAATTCCTGCTAGCTGAGGAACCAGTAGAGTATTTGTAAAGTGCTCTGAAACCCTTCAGTAATGGGTACGATAAAACTGCAAAGTAATATCTTCTAACTGATCTTTCTTAATTAGACACTAAAATTGTAGATTTAGATTTTCTCCCCCAAAAAATTTCATACAAAGTTAAACATTTTAACTGACTTTACCATTTAAACATAAAATATGCTCTGTTCTCTCAGAAAATGAAAAGTCCTTAGTGCCATGAATTTGCTTTGTCTATGCATTCCAGCAGTAATCAGTACAACAATTACCGTGCGATGAAGTCTAAAGACATTCCTGAGACAATACATCATAACAGAGCAGCACATTCAACTTACATTTAATAGACATGATGACACTTATCTAGATGCAGGGAGTGATAGGATATGGGTAAGCTGCATGAGATATTTAAAAGCTTCAGCAAGGCTGTATTGTACATGCAGAGAAAAAAATAAAAAATTCCAGAGTACTAAAAAGAAAGTCACATTTAAAATTGCCATTTAGCTGTCAAAATACGTCCTGCTGCTTGTCCTACCAGTCAACAGAATGCACATTTCATACATATCATGCATGAAAAGCAAAATACTTTGAAATAGATCACAGACCTACAGCACAGGCCTGTTTCCTCTGGAAGCAGATGACTGCCATTTAACCATAGTTCAGTTAATGACTTCTGTCATTGTGCAAATCAATGAGGCCTCTACAATGGTTCATTTTATTTATTTTCCCTTTTGAACATGAGCAAGTATAATTGTATTCTTTAATTAAACCAATTGTAATTATATTTAACATGCTTAAATGCAATATTTTTGTACTATGATGTACAGCCTTAGACACACAAATACTACTTAATAATATAACAAGCATCATGTTAATCTCTCTGCTCCTTTCATCAGCCTTCCAGTATAAGCTATTTTATTCATCAAGGCTGCTGAAAACCTTCTAAATGTAAGGTCCTTCTAGTCGGCAGTGAACTTTTATTTCAGTAGGGAAATAACTGGTAACAACAATGGCCCAAAGACAGATTATACTCGCCAAGAGGGAATTTATTTCTGAGCAAGGGGGTAAGACATTGTAGATATAATACTACCTATATAATGAATCCCATGCAATTGGCCTAAAATTGTATGGAAATCCAAATAGCTGAAACAATACAGCAAGATCTTAATTCAAAAATACTTCCCTAAAAATATATCAGATAACAGAGAATAATATCATACAACCATGAAATCATAGAATGGTTTAGGTTGGAAGGGACCTTAAAGTTCATCTAGTTCCAACCCCTCCTGCCATGGGCTGGGACACCTCCCCCTAGACTAGGTTGCTCCAAGCCCCATCCAACCTGGCCTCGAACACTTCCAGGGAGGGGTCAGCTGCAAATTCTCTGGGCAACCTGGGCCAGTGTCTCACCACCCTCATGGGCAAGAATTTCTTCCTAAATCCAGTCTATATTTCTCCTCTTTCAGCTTGAAACCGTTACCCCTTGTCCTATTGCTACATCATGCCCTTGTAAGAAGTTCTTCTCTAGATTTCCTGTAGACCGGAAGGTTGCTATAAGGTGTCGCAGAGCCTTCTCTTCTCAAGGCTGAACCACCCCTGTCAGCCTGTCTTCATAAGAGAGGTGTTCTAGCCCTCTGATCACCTTCGTGGCCCTCCTCTGGACTTACTCCAACAGCTTCATGTCCTTCTTATGTTGGGGATCCCAGAACTGGACAGAGTTGCTGGCTCATGTTGAGTTTCCATCCATCAGTACCCCCAAGTTCCACTCTGGCCTGACCTCTCCTGAGACCCCAAATTATTGGATACTGTAGAAGCATTCTGTGGAAGGATTGCTACATGTTTACCCTATTCCAATTCCTCACCACATCTTCACTTTTCATTATAGTTCAAAACAGGATATTGGACTAGACAGACTTGTGATCTTACATAGGAGGGCCATTTATGGGACAGCAAAAGACCATTTCATTTTCCTGAAGTGATATTTACAAATTATTTAAAGGATATTAATTGACAGCATTGTGTCACTATCAGTCCTACAGTTCTATATATCTCACATTAACTAAATGCAACTACTTTTGAAAGCACTGTGTAGTGTTCCTCTACTCACTCCTGAAAAAGAATATTGCAACCTATAGTTACAGAATCACAGAATTCTAGAGTTGGAAGGGACCTCAAAAGATCATCTAGTCCAACCCCCCTGCCGGAGCAGGTTCACCTAGAGTACATCACACAGGAACGCATCCAGACAGGGTTTGAATGTCTCCAGCAAAGGAGACTCCACAACCTCTCTGGGCAGCCTGTTCCAGTGCTCTGTCACTCGCACAGTGAAAAAGTTTCTCCTGATATTCACATGGAACCTCCTATGCTCCAGTTTGCATCCATTGCCCCTTGTCCTATCATTGGATGTCACTGCAAAAAGCTTGGCTCCATCATCCTGAGCTTCACCCTTTACATATTTATAAACCTGGATGAGGTCCCCCCTCAGTCTCCTTTTCTCCAAGCTAGAGACCCAGCTTCCTCAGCCTTTCCTCATAAGGAAGATGTTCCACTCCCTTAATCATCTTAGTGGCTCTGCGCTGGACTCTCGCAAGCAGTTCCATGTCCTTCTTGAACTGTGGGGCCCAGAACTGGACACAATACTCCAGATGTGGCCTCACCAAGGCAGAATAGAGGGGGAGGAGAACCTCTCTTGACCTATTAACCACCCCCCTTCTAATGCACCCCAGGATGCCATTTGCCTTCTTGGCCACAAGGGCACATTGCTGGCTCATGGTCATTTTCGTGTCCACCAGGACCCCCAGGTCCCTTTCTCCTACACTGCTCTCCAGCAGGTCAGCCCCCAGCCTGTACTGGTGCATGGGGTTGTTCTTCCCCAGATGCAAAACTCTGCACTTGCCCTTGTTGAATTTCATTAAGTTTCTCCCCACGCAACTCTCCAGCCTATCAAGGTCTCGCTGAATGGCAGCACAACCTTCTGGTGTGTCAGCCACTCCTCCCAGTTTAGTGTCATCAGCAAACTTGCTGAGGATACATTCTGTACCCTCATCCAGGTCGTTGATGAAGATATTGAACAACACCGGTCCCAGTACCGACCCCTGAGGGACTTCACTAGTTACAACCTCAATCTGTGCAAATCATCATGGCTCAGCTGGAAATTAGTGCAACTATAATAATATATATCTGCTGAAGATGTGGTTTCTGGAGAGAAAACAACCAACCAAACAAAACAAAAACAGGTAGAAAGCTTTACTGATGTCTCACATCTAATTTAGATTCTCATTTAGGCCTTCTTGGCCAAGTTCTTTTGCAGTGCTACTTCCCTGAAATTAATGGAGTTATGCCAGCAGGGAATTTGAGCTCTTATTTTTGGACCAGAGATTCTTGTTTTTCAACAGAACAAAACATACTTCTCACAGTTGAAGCAACACTGGAAGACTTTTGATTTTATAGTAAATTCCAGGCTGGACAAAATAAGCTGGCAATGAAACCATGACTGGTTATTGTTCAAACTTAATTATAGTGCAGACCAGTTGCTCAGCTTTCCTGTTTCATTCTGTGAGCAACAAGTTCCAGATAGGGAAATCTTCCAAGTTGGCTCCTTCACCAACCAGGAGACTTTGCCAGTGGTTTAGTTCTCATTCTGAAAATAAAGGATGTCAGAAGCCAGCCACTTCTAGCATTGCTCCATGCATTACTGCTCTGTCAACTACTTCTCTTGTGATATTTGTCAGTGTTTTTGTTGAGACTCGAGTATTTATTTCATTCATTGAACAGAAGCTCTGTAAAGATAATGGTGAGTGCATGAAATAAGTCTGCAAAAGCAAAGCCAGACACCAACACTGGCCAGCAAAGGACGAAACATATTAGATACCAGTGAGATGTGTTTTGTAAATTCTCTGAAGTTTCCTAGTAACTCAAGTTGAGATGCAAGATATAGCATATGTGAATAAAGTGACATTTAGATGAAGTTTTAAGAGTTCCAAGTAAAGAGACAAGGCATTTGTTCTCAAAGATTTGATGGCAAGTTATTTGACTTTCTGGATTTTGACTTTGCATTTTTTGACTTTCTGAATTTTGTTAATCAACATTTGTGTAAATGTTATAAGCATTTCCTCATGATTTCTTAACAAAGTTATCACCTTCTACAAAATCTTGATATCCAGTTAAATTCTAGTGAATCTGCACACTAGATCCATGATACTCCTTTTTCCCAGCTGGTTAGCTGTAATAAAGGGATTTTAGTGTTTTCAATAGTCCATAGAATCTTAGAATCATAAAATGGTTTGGGTTTGAAGGGACCTTAAAGATCATCTAGTTCCAATCCCTCCTGCCATGGGCTGGGACAGGTCCCACTGGACTAGGTTGACCAAAGCCCCATACAACCTGGTCTTGAACACTGTCGGGGAGGGGCAGACACAGTTTCTCTGGGCACCCTGGGCCAGTGTCTCACCACCCACACAGTAAAGAACTCTTTCCTAATATCTACTCTAAATCTACCTTCCTTTAGTTTGAAACTGTTCCCCCTTGTTGTATCACTACATGCCCTCATAAGAAGTCCCTCTCCAGCTTTTCTGTAGGCCCCCTTCAGATACTGGAAGGCCATTACAAGGCCTCCTCAGAGCCTTCTCTTCTCCAGGCTGAACAACATGACAGGGTCTGGGTTATGTCTGCATCCATGATATGTTGATTTCTTTCAGTCCTTCAATGAAAAATGAATTTTAGGCAATTACTGATGTGTTTGTGGAAAATGTTTCTATCTTTCACAGAAGTAACATAAAACTAAGTTTCTTACTACAATTATTTAAGGGATGGGGGAAAAGATGTCTCTCTCCTTGTTCCTCACTTTCCACTGGGGAAGAGTGCAATTGAACTAAACAGCAAGCTTAGAAGGCAAAACTTCTGCAGTTGAATGAAAATGTTTAGGAGGCTCAAACTTGGTTATTTTGCAAAATTATCTTGCTGTTAACTTTCTTCATACAAATTTGAAAGAAATGATTAATTCAGAGAGGTAGCTTGTTGTGACTCGGCACACAAGTCAGCTGATATGTTCTGATGCTTTTCTTTGAAAGTCTTTGTTCTGTTGTTGATAAATGACATTAGTCACTTTTGATTTGTCAAATAATGTCAAGATTGAGGGAATCTGGAAAGGTTCTTTCTTTCAGATCAGCCTTTTCTCTCCATTTAATTTTCTTCTACATCCAGATTTCATGAGCTTTCTACATTATTCACACCAATTTCAGTATCATATCTCAAATAAGAGAGCTACCACATCTTAGAAAACCTTCTGAAGAGCCCCTGAAAGGTTCAGGGCACTGATGAGGGTTCTCTGGGCTTCTGTCTGCCCACTGTGTGTCTCTTTAGAAGTATTAGAGGAAAAAAATAGTATCATGAGAGATAACTAAGGAATGCACATGCACTATTTTAATAAGAATATGATTAAAATTCAAGAAGAAGGTTTCAAACCAAATGAAGTTGTTTGTCAGATGCAGTGTAATTAAATAGTGCAACAGGATATTGGGGAAACCAGGAACATAAATAGGTTCCAGATGAATCAGAAAATTCATGGAAGATAGGTCCAGCAGTGACTATTAAATATGATGATCCAAGTGCAAATTCTGTCTTAGAAACTCAAAAACTGCTGCAGGCTGGAGAAATATGCCAAGTCTGCTTATGTCTTTATCTTTTTATAGGACTATTATTACTAGATGCTGTTGGTCCTCTGATTCATAGCATTATTTTTTATATTTTTAAGTAAAAAGCTTAAAACTATAATCTGATCCAAATACTATGAGGAGATATTTTAAGAGTCAAATGTTTCCTTTATTTCAAGAGAGAAAAAAAAAAAAGAAAGCTAACCATACTGAATATCATTACACAGCAAAATAAATAAATAAATAAATTTGTAAGTTTGGACAGAGATTCAAACTATTTGGCTTTCGGTGAGACAAATTCATCCATCCATTTATGGTGAAATATTAATGCAAATCTGAATTTCAGATCCACAAGCATATCTTCTATTTGTCAAAATTTCTAAATCATCCTTGTATGCATGTATATCAACATTCTACTTTGAGCCAAGATTTTTTACTTATTAGGTTGCTAATGGTTCAAAATAGGATTGCTTCATGGTGAAGAAGGTATTGCTACACATCTTAACAGTATTTCTTTTATCTGTAACTCTTCATTGGTTTTATAGAATATTATTCACAGGGAGAATAAAATGTTAATTGTTAGTTTTTACTTTAACATATAAACCCACAAATAAGCAACAGAAAAATACAGATGTTTGTGTAATCTTCTGGGATTGTGCTTGACACAGAGAAGAGGATTGATTTAAAGGTACTTGATAGATGCTATAAATAAATGGAAGTATTATAAAATATTATTGTATCTCTTAAGAGTAGCTCTTTTATAACAACACTGAAAAAAAAGATAAAAAAAATCTTAATTTCTGGCAAAGAGTGTAAGGACAGCATGAATGAAGGATATAATAAATTGTGCATATACTGGGCACAGTGAAAAAAAACAAAATCAAATCTAATTTCCCAATATCTCTTGTAAACAAAGTGGTAAACTAATCGTAGCTGATTTTGGGAAGAAATAGCCACGCATATATATATTATTAAGAGAGCTTTATCTGAGCAGAAACATTATAACAAAATATTCTTTTCTAGTATTTCAGTTCTTAACAATGTCATAAAAAGAGAAGAAAATAAGGGGGTAGAAGTAGCAAATAAAAAGCAATAAGCCTTTTGACGTCTCAGGAGTATTTAAGTAATACCTAATATTTAGCCCTTATAAACAAAAATCCATGCTGCAGAAAAAATTATGAAAATTTGCTTGCCTAGGCAAAATATATACTTGTCTAGTTTTTGCTGAAAAGATTGGCACAATAATAATGGATAATATTTGGTCTAGTACCTTAATAATCATATTTAACCAGACTAGTTTATTTTCCTATCATAAAAGAAAGTAGGATTTCATAAACTGGTATTTTTAAAGGGGAGTAACATTTAGATTACTGAGTTGCCTTTGTAGACTAAGCAAATAAAATATTGTGACATACTATGTGAGAGAGAGGGTTGTAAAATTTCTGACCCTTCGTGTAGACATCCATTTTGTTTGTTCAGTGTGTACTTAGTGAACAAGCAATGTGCTTTAGCTTCAATAACAGGCAATTAATATGTTGTCTCTTAGCTATGTTCACAAATCAAACCTTTTTTTTTTTATTTCTTGGTAGTGCCCCACTTTCAAAGGAGACTAGCAATTATCTTTGACCCTGAAAGTCTGACCTACCTAGTGTGACAGAGTGAATCCTGTCTTAAGCCACTACCCAAGACACCAGTAAAAATTGGTCACCTACCACATATGACCTTTAACTAAATCCATAGAAGACTGCAGTGGAAATCTTGGGAGCTATATTAAAGTAATTGTTAAGACAGGATTATCTTCCAGAGGCAGGACAGGATATGAGCATTTTGTTCTGATAAGGTTTATCTATCTTCATTTAAAATACTAATACTGTCAACAAAATATTTTTTTAATAGCTATTCTTTATTGGCAATGTTAAGATCTTTTCCCAGTTCACAGCCAGTCAGTTTGCAGAGAACCAAAAGTTAACTAACAAAGCCTGTTATTGTGCTGACATTATTGGTGATGCTATAAATGCTTCAGGTAGACTAAAAAGGGAACTGCAACTTGTTTCTGGACCAGTCTCTCTGCAGTCTCATCTCCTCTGGCAAGGAGCAGAAGGGTTGTTAAAATCATGAAAAGCTTCATTTACAGCATGGTAAAAAGAAATTAAAAATAAAACCACCAATGATTTACATAGCTGCTTCTTATTTTTGTCAGGACCATACTAACAAAGTGGTACAAAACTAGAGAACTGTCTAAGAATCCCTCTATGGACTGAAATGAGTGTGACAATGGTGTAAATTTCAAGAAGTGAGCCTACAGGAAAGATGGAGAGGGACTTTTTACAAGGGCATGTAGTGCTAGGAGGAGGGAAAATGGATTCAAACTGAAAGAGGGGAAATTTAGATTGGATATTAGGAGGAAATTATTTCCTGTGAGGGTGGTGAGACATTGGCACAGGTTTCCCAGAGAAGTTGTGGCTGCCCTTCCCTGGAAGTGTTCAAGGTCAGGTTGGATGAGGTTTGAAGCAACCTGGTCTAGTGGAAGGTGTTCCTGCCCGTGGTAGTGGGGGTGGAACTAGGTGATCTTTAAGATAATTTTTTGTCATGTTTTATGACAGCAACTCTAAAATAAATATTAAAAAGTATGATGAGCAGTTAGTTCCTCTCCTAAGACAGAAAGTGACTCCTAGTGTGAGAAAGCAAAGGTACCATTAAAAGTGTTTTGGAGAGGTGAGATTGGAAGGTATTTTCACATGTCTGCACCAAAGTTTCACAAAGGTAACAACAGAAAAGAGATTCTGCTATTGATGAAGTCTTTCAACCATGAAAGGTGGGGTACTGGGGAGATGAATTGTTTCTTGGTTATTGTAGTTTTGTCGGTGAAAACTTTCTGAAAATCACGATGGTTTTATACTTACAGGCAGTGCCTTTTAACCTATGGACTCCTCCAGGGATGACCTCAAAATTAGAAAAGGATATAAAATGTGATTTATCATCACTGTTCTGTCAGTTTTTTTGATCCAATAAATTGGTTCATCATTCTTTTATTTAAGGAAAGAAACAAAACCGGGGAAATTCCAAGAGAAAAAAAATTAAAATTTTTGCTAGAAACTAAATGTAGTTGCTAAGTGCAACCATGCACTAATTTGCTGCCTCATATCTAAATCTCAAACACTTAATGTCAGGGGAATTAATGGCTAAAGATATCATAATGCTTATGCTGAATACATTATAGATGTAAGAGGATTATTCTGATCAAACAGATGGAAATGCATATTTCATCACACTACTACAGCCTTAACTCCAGCCCAAAATAAGCAGTGTTTTTCCATCAGTGATTTCAGAATGTAAACAGAGCATAGCACACAATCCTGCTGAAAAAGAAACAGTTATGGCTGAGATTTTCAAAAACAGACAATGGATCTGAACAATGGTTTGACTCCCTGGGCTTTGTAATATCCTTCTGAAAACTCTAGTCTTTGTACACAGCTAATATGTCTAAAAGAAGAGATAGCTCTGAAATTTATCAGTTCATAAAATTACTTTTCTCTTAACATTTCTAAGCTCTCTACAAATGTGCTTGACATTTTTTACTGACTGATACAGTACTAAATTTTTTCTCTTGCCAAGATAGTCTTAACATTTGAACATGTAAGGCATACAGAAACTTCCCTGAATCAGGACTGAGGGGCTGCTTCTGGTTACTCAAGGTGACTCTGTTTATATATTATTAATTATTTCTCTTCTTTTCCATATTTCCTCTTTTATGATTCGCAACTTGCTTTATCTCTAATAAAGAGTTTGAACATAAAAATATAAAGGAAAAGATATTTTAGGGAAAAACAGATAACACAGCTTCAAGTAACCACTTAACTAGTATGTAGTCTTACAAAAATATATCTTGAGGCTTGAAGAGTTATTTTAAAATAATTGACTCATAGAATCACAGAGTCATAGAATCATTTAAGTTGGAAAAGACACTTAATTGCATCCAACTGTAAACCTTTCACTACCAAGTTCACTACTAAACCATGTCCCTAAGAGCCACATCTATTTGTTTTTTAAATATTTGTTTTTTAAATACCTCCAGGGATGGTGACCCAACTACTTCCATGGGCAGCCTGTTCCAGTTCCAACCCTATCGATGAAGAAATTTCACCTAACATCCAAGCTAGACCTTCCCTGATGCAACTTGAGCTCATTTTCTCTTGTTCTATCACTTGTTACTTGGGACAAGAGACCAAAACCCACCTTGCAACAACCTCCTTTCAGGTAGTTGTAGAGAGTGATAAGGTCTCCCCTCAGTCTCCTTTTCTCCAGACTAAACACCAGTTCCCTCAGCCACTCCTCAAATGACTTGTGCCCTTGACCAGCTCTGTTGCCCTTTGGACCAACTCCAGCACCTTGATATCTTTCTTGTAGTTAGGGGCCTAAAACCGAAGACAGAATGTATATAATAAACTTTATAATATCCCTTATTAAATTAACTATTCTCAGGTTCATAAGATAATAATTATCACAAAATCACAGAATCCCAGAATCCTAGGGGTTGGAAAGGACCTCGAAAGATCACCTAGTCCAACCCCCAAAATGGATCATCTTTATCTTGACATGTGCTATTAGATGCTTTTAATTTTCCCCATTACAGCCCAGAGAGGACATCAAGAAAATTATTTATTTGAGCATGGAAAAAATGCCATCAACCTTCCATTAATCCATTTCCTACACTTGTCTCAGTTGACAATAAAAGGCATGTCCTTATATATAGTAAGATCCCCTCACACTCTTTTTAGGTATTATAGCAAAGTTTTTCTTAGAGACCTTTGAGAACTCTTATAAATCAGCCTGTGGAAGAGATCCCAAGCACAAGAGAGGTGGGTTTTTTTAGCATCCAACAGGCAGAATAGTATTCCGAATGCTCATCCGGAAACAAGACAATGCACCTTGTAAAACATTATGCCCTCTGAAACAAGGAGCAGGCTCAGAAAGTGCAAAAAGAAGTTAGAAGTGTAAACTCACTTTCAAAAGAAGATCATGAAATAAATTCCGACACTGCAAAGCTACATCATGTTTCCAAACTCAGTTTATCTGTACTTGAAATTGTTCAAACTACTGGCACTCAAAATCATTCATAGAATCATAGAAAGGTTTAGGTTGAAAGAGACCTCAATGATCATCTAGTTCCATCATCATGGGCAAGGACACCTCNTAAACTCTTTAAAGATAATGTGTTAATTGAACCAAAATATCTACGTACAGTAATACCTGCATGTAGTATTCCAGAAGAGAAAAGGAATACATTTATAAACACACTTGAATTTATATCTGTCTATCCACTTGTTCCAGACATCCTCCTCACCGTGAAATTCATGACTCTAAGCAAGGAGTGACAGCACACAAGTGATTCTATTCTGGGTATCACATACCAGCATCATAAAATTGAAGAACAAGCTAGGAGGAACTCAACCCTTCAAAATTCCATGTTATTCTGACCTAGTTTTTATTTTGTGTATAGATGAAGAGCTCACTTGATTCCATAAACTGATATCTTCAGAAAAAAGCATAAAAAATAAGAGCAAGAATACAGCTAAAAGAGTCAACAGTGATATTCAAATATAATTTACAGACATTTACAGTAGTTTCTGTACCTTCAGTATAGTGTTCATATTTATTCACCTCTTGTAAGTACAGTGGTGTATAGAATGTGCCATTAGTAAAATACTCTGAATTTTACCACCAACATGTAAGATATGTTTAGACAATGCCAACTGCATAGGAAATAATAAACAGGAAAAGAAAAAAAAAAGAAAAGAAAAAAATGTATACTAAACATTTGTGAAGAGAAACACTGTCTTGAAGACCTTTCCTCATCCATTGTTTCATAAACTGGGAATTTGTTTATTGTCTTTTTAATTGTCGGTAAAGGGAGCCTCAGCTACACTAGACACTTTGCCTTTAGATACTGAAGTTAATGTAAAGGCCAATATCAGGCTGTTATCTTACTCCCAGCCTTATTTACAAAGGCTTGCAAGAGGATCCAGAAATAGGAATGGACTATCTTCTTACTAATTTAATGAAGTGGTATTATTCAACTGGGCTGGTTGAAAGTCAGGACATCTAAACTGGTAATACAAAGTTAATCATCTGACATGCTGCTATTGAACAGATCTGGCTAAGTCTCAGCTTGAGTTCAGTAATAGCTTTTTGATTATTCAGGTCCAACTGCAAAGGAGTCATTGCATTATCAGTGTTACTTCCTGGTTCCTGTGGGTTTTGAAACCTATTCCTAGAGCAAATGAGAGAGGAAAATATGCTTTGAAGTCACTCTTCTGTCTCTGCTGGAAAAGAAAGTACTTGTAATTTCCTGTAATGAAGGACTAATACTCTGTACATAGTGGTCTAATTAACAACTTAGAAAAACACTTTGCCAGTACTTCATAAACATGTGGGTGAGGACAGGAATGAGGTAGGGTAGACAAAAGTTAGGTCTTGAATTAACATTCAGGGGTGTAACTATTTTATGCAACACTAATTATTATATGTGATATTAAAGAAAGAGGATAGAATTAATTAGGCATCTTTTAATATTGAATTAATGAGAAGTTCTGAAGTTCTTGCAGCCATCTGTACCGCTGAATAAGTACAATGCTCAGTTTTCTTAGGAAAGCTATCATAATTGTGGGCCAGATGAATCTAATGCAGTATCTTGCCTCCAGCCATGGTCACTGGCAACTAGTACAGAGGCAGGTACCCAATCACCATAACAGACCACTGCGGATTTCCAGTTGTGAACATATTTATCAAGGAGATTCACTGCTGTCTTGAAGATAAGGCTGACTGTCCTTAAATCTTTATCCTACGTGGTGTGAGTGCACCTTTTTCTCCTCTTATCTTTACAGAATTCAGTTATGCTCCAAGTAGCAGTTTTACTTTATGATAAGTAACATTACAGTGTGGTTCATAAACAGACAATTGAAAAACTCTCTGTTTTTCAGAGATGTTAACTGATTGCTGATGTAGCCAACCAGTTATGTTCCCAACCAGTTGTCAAAAGTCGTATCATGTCTTTCTATTAGTTAACTTTGTAAGTAGAACTGGCAGTCACAAAAATCACTGCAACTGATTTTGTTCTCAGCCATACATGTCCTTGTGGTATAAGATGCTATACTGTGCCATACGTCAGCTTATAGAGGGACTGCCTTAAATCCCAGCAGCCATATATTAGAAATTGTCTTCTGTGATGAAACACCAAGGCTATAGGCTTCCATTAGGTAGGAGAAGTAAAAATACCATCTACTTTTTAGGAACTCTTCAATTTCAAAAGAAACTCAACACATCTAGAAATCAAATTTGTTTTGAAATTGTTCATTCCTACAGTTTCCTGTTGGAATAAACACTCATCCTGCCACAAAATGAAACTCCAGCTAGTTTTCTCCATCTGTTATATTACCATTTTGCAATCCCTCATTTGTCACTATTTTCTGTATTTACTCCCAGCCGTGCCTAAATTGCTTCAGCACTGTGAGATTGATAACAAGGAGTCAGAGGAGCGTTTGGGGATTTTCTTTCTCTTGCTCTACAAGACTCAGAAACTCTTCCACCAGAAACTGAACAATGGGAATTTTTAAGCTATTGTTCACATTTCTTTGTATCAGGTATTCTCTACAGGGAGGGGAAAAGAGGTGAAGAATAGGTAGGCGGAGAAACTGGGAGATATTTGATGATTAGCTGGGACAAGACAGGCGAGGGGTGTGGTTATTGTGAGGTGAATCATGCCCCAGGGGCTTCATAAGGCTTCATATATGCTTAATGCTTCTAATTCTCCTGGGCTGTAATTATCTCAGGATAGGTAAAAGAGCTATTTTTAGAAATGTCAATTTTCTTGATTTATTGGAGTTTAAGGGCTCAGACAGCATACTCAGGGAGTGGAGTTTAGCGGCCCTGTAAAGGCTGAAACACCAGCCATTTTGCAGTAATACTCTGAGAGGAAGGAAAGTCGATTTCCCCAGGAAGGCCAGAATAACTTCTGAGACATTGATTTATGCCTAGTAAGTAGCTCTGCTTTTGTTTTCTTTGTCCTACGTGGTTTCTTCGTTTGCCTTTCTACAACCACATCTTTAATCCTTAGAACCAGTACTGTCCTAAGTGCATCACTTGTAGGGATCCC
The DNA here is from genome assembly GCA_013398125.1 of Aegotheles bennettii. Lineage (NCBI taxonomy): Eukaryota > Metazoa > Chordata > Aves > Caprimulgiformes > Aegothelidae > Aegotheles > Aegotheles bennettii. The sequence continues at coordinate 233,018 of VZRW01002134.1, forward strand.
CCAGTTCCTTTCCAGCTGTGTCTCTGTATTCCTCTGTTCCTGTATCTCCCCAGCCTGCTTCAAAGCAAGTTTATACCTTTAATCAAACCCACTTCTATGTATTTTCTATCTGTTGCTTGTTATTTGCATCCTCTGTGATTTCACCATCCCCAAAACAACTGCTTCCTTGACCTTTTTTGTGTTTGGTACCAGGCTGGGGTTGATGTGTGGAAAGCAGACAGTAAGGACAGGAGAAGGAATCTCAGCAGGGAAAGCTGCTGAGACTGTAACCTGTGCAAGCCATGAACACCTCTCTGTTGTGCACACCTTTCATTGCGCTCTTGCCCTCAGCCTGTCCTGTGGCCTTGGATTTGATATTTATTACATGGTGTATTTACTGAGTTTCCCTTTATGTTCTGAAAAAATGCTCCTTTGTTCCTGAATACACACACACACATTAAAAAAAAGGAAATCCTGCACATTGTTAAGTGCTGAAATTACAGACTAAGAGAATAAAATCTCTATTCAGCAGGTGTTACCTGTGTCACTGTGTATTGTAGAAAAGAGATCTCTCCCTATTCCTGGTTATGCACAGCTGGTTGATTTAAGGTGCAGGTTCCACAACAGAACAGAATATCTAGAACATTATTCGTTTGTTTCAGGTGTAATTAAGTTATTGTTCTGTCTGGGTTCCCTGCTGAGTATTTATTCACAGTGTGATCTTGGGCAAATCAGTCAGAGCGCTGATTCAACAAACATTTCAATACACTTAGCAAGGCAGGTCTAATCATACACCTACATGTTTGATGAATTCATAATTCCAAGAAAGTTGCATAATACAGCATCTTTTAATTTTTTTTTTCAGCATAACTTTATTAAAAACACTGGAGTTGTTCTGGATATTTGAAATCTGTTGTGTGCCTTTCCGTTTACCAGGAAAAATCAGAGGTTTGTGTTAGTTAATGCTGCTATTCCAATGTTTACTCGTTTGCACATACACTGCTAAACATTTTTCTTTCATTTCTTAATCCCACCCTTCCCTAGATCCTTTGTGATAGTAATGCAAACAATAGGTAGTCGCTTTTAAAACTAAATTAATACTCTTTAATGAGAAATATGCATAAGAGAGCATGTGTCTCCCTTAGATCTTAAGAATGGACATTTGTGCCTTTATTTTAACTTTCTGTGGTCAGAGTTGCTCCATGGGATACAGTGGCTTTATTATTTGGGAAGTTCATTCCCCCATGGGAGAAAAATTTATCTCATCAGATCAAAGCATACAGTGTTTCCTTCTTTTAGTGATTTTGCTTTATAATTTGGCTGTCTTAACCCAATATCAAATGACAAACCCTATTTCATTTTTCATTATATTCATTATATGTCTGCATATTATTATAAACAAAATATCCATATGAGCTGTTTTCTTCAGACAGAAACCCACTGCATATATTGCTGGGAGAAAGAGATTATAAAAATGGTTGAGTCTTAATGACCTACTGTACCACATTTTACACATTGTGTAGCAGAATGGCTGAAAGCATTCACGTGATGTACCCCTCTGCTGATATTTGAATAGCTCCTGGGAACCCACTTCAATGTCATCTGCAAGTTTGCCAAGCAGACCTTTATTGATCAAAATGTCAATTATGGTTTCTCATATGCTTACATTAATTACCCAGTCCAAGAAAGTGTGGCAGAATGAAGGCTATCACGGCTGATATTAGGCTGTCAGGCGATGAATTTGTAGCTCCTTGAGAGCACAGAGAGATTCATTTCAAGGATAAAAAAGCACTGAAGATTTTGCACACAGCAGCTATATGTCATGTTCTGATGTCCAAGCTCTTTCCAATATTTTCCCTATCAGAATAACAGAAGTTCTCAGGCATCATTAATGAAATCTATAGCCCAGTCTCATGTGTGAATAAAAAAATTAACTCACAGAGCTCAGAAGGGGAATTAACTCTATGAATTAGTAGGACATGCAGGTAAAATCTGACACTGATAGTGTTATCCACTTTCACATACAGAAGAAAACTTGTGTTCTAGCATAAAACCTTAAATTCCAAACCAAGTTCCTTTGAGTAGATGTTGTCAGTTTGTTTTTATATTTCTATTTATTTTTAATGATCTATTAGTTCTTCGGATGTTTCTCTCCTAAATGAATAAAGGAAAAATAAATCTAACTATGAGTTTAACAAGTATATTTCATGCATCTGACTAAACTTTTTAATGAAGTTAGTTTTACTGTTAACCTTGCATAACTCCCATCCAGTAAATAACCACAGGCATTCATACAGAACACACTGAATTTGAATGGTTAGCATATGGGGAGTCCTGTTGACACAACAGGGTTTTTCTCTTGCTTGAAAATAAAAATGTGGTGAGTGTTGTAGATTCAGGTCCTGCTGTTCTGTGACTTTCTAGGACAAAGCATGAAAAACTGGCAGGAGAGCAAAGAACAGGAAGGAATGTGCAGCACCTCAAAGCTACTTTTAACTCATCATTTATTTAAAATCACCCCCTTAAATATGCAGCTCAATCTAATTTTTCATAATCCTATTGGAAGTGCAGTACTTTGTCAATCTGTGCAGTGTTAGATTATCAAACCACTAGAGACAGGCTGCTGAAGAAGTTTATGAATCTATTTTGTAAACTATTTATCACCCTGGATGTAAATATAACATGGATTTTGTTACTGATTTAAAAAATTGCAAATTTAATAAACAAAGTTTTCCCGAAACTAAATCATTCAGAGCTTTCCATTAATTACAAAAATAACTATATGTGGGTCAAATAAAATGTTTACATTGGAAATTAACTATATTTTTAAAGATTTTATATTAATTTATACAGTAGGAAGTAATGAAGTCTCTCCAACAGTCCATGTCCTTCTCACACAGTATATTGAAATAAGGTTTCATACCCCTAACACAGACCTAGATATTGAAATAATAAACTTTTATATCAGAAGGTAACACTAATTCTTCCAGGTATTAGGGAATTCAAAGCCCTGGGATGGTTGGTGAAAGAGTCTGGGGCACAAGTTATTTTCTCTTCCCTCCTTCCACTTGTAGGTGATGACGTGGGTTGGGATAGGATCCAGTCCACAAACATCTGGCTCCAAAGCTGGTGCTGCAGGCAGGGCTTTGGGTTCTGTGATCATAGCTGGTTTTATAAGACACCAGGGCTGATGGTAAAATGTGGGAAAAGCTGAACTACCGGAGGGAAAAAGGTTCTGGGACAAGAGTTATCAATGCTCATTCATAGGGCTTTAAACTGGATTTGAGGGGGAGGGGGCTGTAGCTGGGGTTGCACTGTTGGGGCAGTGTTTTAGCACTAATGAAGACCAGAAGGCTCCCACCCCCCTAGGGTGCAGTCAGTGTGCTCAGCTGGTTCCCTGCAATGCCTGTGCACCCATGCACAGTGTGGGGAATGAACAGGAGGGGTTAGAGATGTGTGTGTGGTCAGGGGGTATGGTCTGGTGGCCATTACTGGGACATGGTGGGACAGCTCACATGGCTGGAACGTGGTCATGGATGGCTGTGTCCTTTTTAGGAAAGACAGGTCAACAAGGCGAGGTGGTGGAGTGGCTCTTTGTGTGAGAGAGCAACTGGAATGTGTTGAGTTCTGTCCTGGGGTGGATGAGGAGCGAGTTGAGAGTTTGTGGGTGCAAATTAAGGGGTGGGCTAGCATGGGTGATACTGTTGTGGGTGTCTATTACAGGCCACCTGATCAGGATAAGGAAGTTGATGAGGCCTTCCACAGGCAGCTGACAGCAGCATCACAATTATAGGCCCTGGTCCTCATGGGGGATTTTAACTACCCAGACATTTGCTGGAAGGCCCACTCAGCCAGCCATCCTCAGTCCAGAAGGTTCCTCCAATGCATTGATGATAAGTTCTTGATGCAAATGGTGGATAACCCAACTAGGAGAGGAGCACTGCTGGATTCTATACTCACTAACAAGCAGGGTCCAGTTGAAGCAGTGATG
>VZRW01002135.1:0-41478 GCA_013398125.1 Aegotheles bennettii
AAGGACACACACACACACAAAAGGCCACGTCCTGAGCCTCTCCCCCCCTTTCCCCCCTGTATGTGGGGTGAGGAATGGAGGAGGGGTGCAGGGAGAAGCCCTGAGCCCCCCCCCCGCTGTTGTTGCAGGCCATCTCCTCCCCACAAACACAGCCAGCCATTGTGTGCCAGCCCTATCCATCCCTCTCCTCCGCCCCCTCGGTCCCCACTTGGAATTGGGGGGGGGGAATGATAAGCTGCCTGCCTGCTCCTTCCCCTCCGCCACCTGAGCTGTGCGGGGTGGAGGGGTGGGTTATGCACTCCACTGTTTTCTTTCGAGCTGCTCCTCCTTCTCCTCTCCTCTCTCTCCAGCAGCAGATTTCCTTGCCAGCCTCTTAATTCCTGCTCCATGCGATGGATGTGGGAGGGCCCGGGCCGAGAGAGCAGCCTGGGGAGGGCTGCGAGGAGGCGGCGGTAGGGATAGAGAGGGGAAGGTGCTTGTTGCTCTTGGTCTCTTGTCTCTATTATTGGTTTGGTGGTTGCCTCTGCACTCTTGCCACATAGGGAGCCCGTGGAGCTCACGGCGCATGCTCGGCAAGGCCCCATAGAAACTTCCTGCTGCTGGAGGAGCTCAGCTCAGAGCTGCTTCTGGTCCAGCAGCCCTTGCTTTTCCCCCAAAACACACTCGCTCTCACCCCCTTCCCCACCAAAACCACCCTTTCGGGGGGAGTGCGTGGTTAGATCGTGTACGAACTTCCCCGTGCAGAGGAAGCTGCTTTTTGTGCTGTCAGTGAGGTCCTAACAGCCACTGCTGGAATATAAGGAGATGACATTAATTTGCTGCCTCCTCGTCTTGCCCGCTGCCTAATCCGTATGAAAAAGACAGGTGAGATCTCCTAACTCCTAAAAGCAAGGTGAACTTTATGGAAAATAGGGATGATTTATGTTCCGTTTGCCAGCGCTCCTGTACTTTTGATATTCTATAAAGGAACCATTTAGAAAAAGCATTGTTTTGTTCAACTGTTGCAAAACTTACTCATAAAACCCACCAACGCGCTGAAAAGTCTGAATTTTGAATGCAAATAATTCCTTTTAAAGTGGTATCTGTAAAGAAAACCAATGCTTTTTACTGTGTGACACGATGTAAGTGGGTGTGTAAGAGTAATTCTCTTGTGTGAACTGCAGAATAAATTAAAGTGAAAGGATGAGAGAGTGTCCTGTGTTTTAAATGTGTGCAATCGATAGGTGAAAAAATCCTGATAACTTGAAAATGGCTTAGTGGGGGGATTAATCAATAGGACAACTGCTTAACACTTTTTAGGAGAGCTTTCAGGTGACTTGCATGATGGTTTTGCATGGTGGGTTGATTTGATTCTTGCCAAATTTTTAACCTTCCCTCTGGATTGCCCCTCCCGTTTGGCGGAGGGATGGGTTATCCTCACTGCTTCAGAACTGTCCCCCCAAATGCCAGCTTCTGGAAATGGGATCTTTAAAGTATTTTGGGTTTTTTTTGCTTGTGTCTGGTGTAGATGCTGCGTTTTCTCATCTCTGAGAAAGTGTGAAAACCAAACTCGGGTGATTATTGGGTGACAGGGGGGTTCTTTTCCTTTGACACAACTCGCTGGGCTTTGGTTTAAGGTCCCAGTAGCTGTCACCTGGTATATTTTATGCTTTTAGAAAAATGTTTGCACTGGCTGGATTTCTCTATGACTTTTTTTTTTTTCAATTAGTCCCCAAAGTGGTGTTTTTAAGGGTACAAGTGATAAGCTGCTAAACATTGATTGAAAACTGAACTGGTCCTTTTTTTTCCTGAACATCTGTTATTTACCAACTCTGTCCTTTTCTTTGGATTGCAGAAGGGATTTTGATTTCAGTTCTATACAGTTAGTTTCACTTTTGATACCAGCCTTGCTTGACAGTGGATTTGAATTGACAGTAATTCATAACAAAATCCAAGCAAATAGCTGCAAATCCTCAAAGTGGTTTTTTTTTAAAGCTTGGTCTGTATTCTTAGAAGTTCAGAAATCTCAGCTGCCAGGTAAGGACTAATTGGAACTCCTCTCCATATTAATTAAGGGAATTGATGGTTAGGGGGTTTTGTTGATTATCTTTCACACTGTTTTGATCAGCAGTTTCAGCAGTGGTTTTGGTGTGGTTTTTTTCTTATTTTAAAGGTGCCCTCTATTTTCTTGTCTGAAGGAAATTGGAAGATGCTAGAAGTCATTTTCTTTGTATCAGGAGCCTTGAGGAAAATTAGGAACTCAAGTTTGGATGTTGTTGAGTAGTTGTATAATAGCCATATTTTCTTTCCTGTTAGTAATTAGAACAAAGAGCTTGTTGGTTGTTGAGGAAGCAAGGTCTGACCCCCCTTGCAGGAAGGGATGCTGCGTGGATGCCGAGCAGATGTTGACAGCTAGGAAGCTATCAGATATTTGTTAGTGGGATTTTAGATCTCGCTAATGTTCAGGCAGCACTTGAGTTTGCCATGTTACCTCTTCTACCTGAGCACTTCAAAACAAACAGCAATGGCAGCAGCACACTAGTATGAGTGGTTTTCCTTAGTAGCCTGACTAGTTTAGATACCAAACCAGCCTGTATTAGATGTTTTAACTGTGTGTGCATGGGTATGGTCTTGTCTTCAAGTGCATAAACCAATTTAAAATGTTCTTTGGGATTTGATGGGCAATGTAAACCATGCTTGAACAGGAAAATAAGTGTGTGGTGTTGATTTTGTCCGTTGCTATTGAATGGTGGGATAAACTGGTAGCCATGGAAATAGCCTGCTTCTTAGGAAGGCTGTACAATAAAATAGCTTAACTTTCCGGCTGGTGGTTCGTTTGGAAGTTGCAGCTATTCAAACAGAGTAATGAGACCTGTGGCTATCTGTTGAAGATTTTATTTTATTAGAAATAATAATCTTGGCTTTAAGGATGGTTCTCCTTGCCTTGCCTCTACAGTGTTATGGCTCGGGTTGCAGTTGTGACCACCCTAAACTCCTTTGGAGCGAGCAGGGTTGTGTGTCTGCCAAGATGGTGGCAGCATTAATTCACAGAATTTGCTAGTTAAAGTAAATGTTTCTCGTAGGATTTGTTAAAAAGCAACCCAATATACGATTTTAACTGGAGCTTCTGAGGGCTGGGAGGTGTGATCACCCCCGTGTTACTGCACTTCTGGATGCAAAACTAAGGTGACAATACAGAGCATCCTATAGCATGCCACAGCACCAGGTCTCTTGCCTCTGCTTGCTCCCAAAGACAAGAACAAATCATCACAGGGAACCAATGCTTGTTCCCCTTGTTCTAACAAATATATGCTATTTTTTTGAACTAACAGTTTTGCTTGCACCAGAAGAGCATCTACAAATTTAAGCAGCAAATGTGTGTGATAGAGGGGAGTAAGAACTCTATCTGTGTGTAGGGCTGTGTTTAAGGAACCATGATATCAAATCACAACCTCCTTTGTGTTGGTAAATAGCTTGAAAGTCAGTATTAATGTTAATTAAGCACTTGCTCTCTTGTGAATGAAAATATTAGTAGAATGTTAGCTCGCACAACAGAGATCTAATTTTACACATGACTACGCAAAACTCTTGCTGGTTTGCCAGGTTCCCCAGCGTGTGAATGGGAGAGGAGGTGAACGACTCCTTCCAAAGGGTGTTGGGCTGTGCTACCTCATCAGTATTTGCAGGCTTTGCTTAGCACTGTGGGGTTTGATTAGTTCTGGATTGGAATGGTATCCATGCTCTGCATATTCTTTTAGTGAAATAGCGAACTTGTATCAGAATCTCGCTGGTAAGGGTTGTGCTAGAGGTGCTTTGGAAGCAGCGAGTGTGTTTTGGTGGGAGGGTTTCCAGTGTAAGCACTCTTCTCTCTCCTCACCGCAGCTCAGACTTCATCTCTGTTGCCTCTTGACAATCACCCTGACAGATTGCCCCAGCCTGGAAGTTTGTCACTTAATTACGACATGAACGTGTTGACTTTGCTCTGAGTTTGATAATAAAAGCACTCTTGGTGTGGTGTCTCAGGTTGAAGTGGTGTGAAGAAAGACACGGTGAAATGCAGGTGCCTGGTAGTAGCCCCATTTTTGTAAATCTTCTCTCTCCCCTTTGCAGTGAGAACTGAGGTTAACAGCATGTAGCTGGTGGTAAATCTGTGCAAGCCATTTAGAGTCTATTTAACTTATTTTTCAGTAAAGAATACCTGACACTACATTGTAGAACTGAAAAAAACCCAGAGTCTTTGGAGCTACTATGCCTCAAGGCAGTAAGTTATGTTTTATGAGTTTCTTCATGTTTTGTAAATTTTCCAGGCACCTGACATCATCTCTTTTCAAATGAATTTGGGTGCTGAAGTCATTTGTTTCTGTGGGCTATGTCAGGTTTTTTTTAATCATCATTCCAATACCTCTGGAAAACTTCACATCATTAAGCTTAAGGGTTCTTACCATTCTCTGAAGAAATGATCAATTAACCTTGTCTTAAACTGCTGTTGAATATTTGTAGGGAAGAAATACACCTGAAGCTCTGTAGCTGTTTCATAGAGCTAGAAAAAGCCAACCATGCCTAATGCCGAGGTGTTTAACAGACTTTGAAGCTCAGGAAGAGGTGTGTTCCTAATGAGGAGGGTAGTGAGCAGGGTGTTCCGGTGCTGGGATTGATTTCCCTCACGTTTAATGTTGGATATCAGGCGTGTTTGTGTATTGATCAGAAGTTACCAGGTTTGATGTGACTGGTGAAGTCATGATCCATTGTGGTAACATGTAATACCCCCAGTTGGTTGGTATTAAAAGTCAGCAATAAATGTGACGTGGAAGTGCTGTCAAACATCACTTAAAATGTAGCAATTGGTACTGTGCTCCATTTATTAACTGGTTTCAATGCAGAAAGGTTAATTCATGTGGTGTCCTCTCGTGTGAACAAATGAATTCTGGCATCCAGAGTTGGTTGTGTCTGTAGTGCTGGACGGGTGGAATTTATTCTTGCACTAGATATTGCTGAATCTTCCTCATTAAACATATTAAGTGTGTGGATATACCGATATTACAAGCTTCCTTCTGCCATAAAGCTGTATCAGCTAGTCAGAGGTAACACTTCTCATCTTGTTCTTATCACACCCTTCCGGGTACGGGTAAGAAATTTAACTGCTGCTCTCAATCAGTCAAGTAGTTATCACCTTGGTGCAGGCTGAACTTCCTTGTGTGTATGTGGAATACAAGTAGATCATTGCTTTCCTGCCATGCCTAGGGACTGAATCGAATGCTTAAACATTTTGGTCAAAGCCATTAATCCACCTGTAGGTAAAATGCTGTGGTTTTATAAACTACTGGATGATAAAAGTATCTAGTAAACTTCTGTGTGTATTGCTTCTGTGCTTGTTCACTTTTGAGTACGGTGGAGGTTCTACACCTCTAGCTTGTTTAAATTTATGAAACTCCATGTTTCTAGCCATCAGACTGGTTTTTTTGAAGGCAGACTCCAGCAGCTTGGAGCAGAAATTCTCTTAACAGCATACAGGTTAAATTCTGAGAAAGTGAGTAGTGAGGGCAATAGTTCTTGTACCAGCTTCATGGTAAATAAGTCTCCAATGCAGCATAAACTCCTCTTGCCTACACTGAAGTCACTTTGGGTTAATGACTTTGAGGTCAACATTCCTTATCCACATGTGCTTCTCAGTTACTCATTTAGGAACTGAATCAGTTTACCTTAGAACTACCTTGTAGTAGAGTATGGATGCACGTCCTTGTTTTAACTGTTTGGGTAGTTGTTCTGTGGTGAGACTTCACATCTTCGTGAGCGTTGAGCTGGCGTGTGAGCTCACCTGAGTGTGCTCTTGTGTTTGGACTGGCAATGCTGGTTTTCAATAGACTCTGCATGGTCTTTATGGTCCTGTGTAGAAGAGAGGAAAACACTGTGCTTCTGGGGAAACAGGGAGTTTGGTTTCTTACCAGTAATGCTGCCCATCTGAAAGATGACAGAATGCCATGTGCAATGGAAAAAAAGGACTGAGATGCTGCTCTCCAGGCACAGATGAGCCATGGCAGGATATTTGAGGCCTCCTGCCAAAGCTCAGCCCTCCCAGGAATGACGATTCTGTTGGACCATGTGCTTCCATCGAGGAGGGCTGGGATGCTTTTGGTAGGCAGCTTTGTGGAATTCCAACACGCTTTGGATGGTACGGAAGTGGAGGAAAAACTTCTGCCTCTAGTTCTAAGTCACAGTCTGAAGACTTGAGGCCATGGTCTAATGGTTAGGAATATGATGGGATAAAGGTTGGACTTGATGACCCTGGAGGTCCTTCCAACCATAATGATTCTATGACTTTCTTCAGGACAGGTGTGTAGGATCTGGGAATGCCAGCGGAATTTTAACATCATTCTGAGATGATGTTAACTGAAAGAAGCTGTGTTGTGATATATCTGGATCAGAACTGTATAAACATCAGACTGAGCTGTGTGTGACACCGTCATCACGTAGAAGCTGGAAGTTGTTTTGTCCATCAGCGCTGCGCCTTGCCCTTGGCCCCAGTCAACTTGAGACGTGTTCAGAAGCTGTAAGAGCTTCCGTGTTTGTCGTTCAGAGGATTCCTGAGTTTTCAACACCTACTGTGAATGCAATTTATCTCTAATTTGGGATTATTTCCAGTTAGTATTGCCTGGTGTAAGAGCAGTTAGCAGGTACGTGTGTGCAGTTATTAGTGCCCACTGCCTGGTACCACACACTTCTGAGCCAATCCCAAAGCTGACATTCAGATTAGCTTGTGTGTGACCTGTGCTAAACTGAAGCTCATGGGGGCTTCTGGAAAACTCATGGTGTTGTTGAGATGTAGATTAAAACAGAATAACTATTTGTGGTGTATCTGTGCTCTTCTATAGCTGGTAGACTGCATCCCTCAGTCAGAAACCTGGTAGATTTTTGGAGGAAAGAGAACTTAGTGACTTGGTAATATCCTAAGGGAAGCAGAAGACAACAACAGAAAGGCTTCCTTTGTGAAGGAGAGGACAGGAGCTACTGGAAGACTGAACTGGGTTAGGTGATGGGAAGGACAGTACTCCCACCTGGAGTTCTGTATCCAGTTCTGAAGTCCCCAGCACAAGAAGGACACGGAGCTGTTGGAGAGAGTCCAGAGGAGGCCACAAAGATGCTGCGAGGGCTGGAGCAGCTCTGCTCTGGAGACAGACTGAGAGAGTTGGGGGTGCTCAGCCTGGAGAAGAGAAGGCACCGGGGAGACCGTAGAGCACCTTCCAGTGCCTGAAGGGGCTCCAGGAAAGCTGGAGAGGGACTGGTGCCAAGGGCAGGGAGTGATAACAGGGCAAGGGGGAACGGTTTTAAGCTGAAAGAGGGGAGATTGAGATTGGATGTGAGGAAGAAATTCTTTGCTGTGAGGGTGGTGAGAGCCTGGCCCAGGGTGCCCAGAGAAGCTGTGGCTGCCCCTCCCTGGCAGTGTTGAAGGCCAGGTTGGATGGGGCTTGGAGCACCCTGGTGTGGTGGGAGTTGTCCCTGCCCATGGCAGCGGGGTTGGAAGTAGATGGTCTTTAAGGTCCCTTCCAACCTAAACCATTCTGTGATTCTATGGGAAGATGATATATAAATATCCTGCTGAAGAATATTGTGGCTATGTGGTCACTGGTACCTCAAAGCCAGTTGCCTTGCAGTACCTTCAAAGCCTGCCTTCTGACATTGGAATCTCTCTCTGGACCATCCAACTCAGCAGTACAGCTGCATTCCTCCTGGTTTATGGCAGCTGGAGTTGGAGATACTCAGAACTTCATGTATGCCTGCCATAGTTGGGACAAATGTCCTTTGGTATCCTCACAGGACAACCTCAGCTGTGTTCCTCTGGGAGGATACGCAGGTGTACCGGCTGGTGAGAGCACTGAAGTTGCATTCCAGGAATACTCCTGTGTGAGATGACCCATCCCATGGTGGGGAAGCAGCCAGGCTGCCTGCCCAGGCTGTGGCTGTGTGGAGCACCCTCCCCTCGACTGCTGGTTCTCATTGTTCCCTACGTGGGCTCTGGTGCAGCAAAATGCATTGGTGGCTTTGGCTGTGGAGCTCGGTATAACAATCTGCTTGGTTCCAAATGTTAAAATCATTGAGAAATAATGAAACTCATACAAAGGTGTGTGTATTTTTTTGTTTCCTCCAGCTGTGCAGTAAGAGCATGATTTGTTCCAGTTGTGGAACAGCAAGGTCTGTATCTGTTCCTGACACTAAGGTGATCTTCCCACCCTGTTTCATTACCGTTTCTCCTCTTCTCCCTTCTCCCCAGATCAATGAACTCCCCTTTGCTTCAGTTGTTCTACAAAGCTCCACAAACGTTGCAGCATTAGCAAGGATTTCTTGGTAGCCTCTAGCATTTGTCAGTCTCTCATATGCAGTTTGCTGTCGGCCTCACGCAGTTATTTCTCTTCCCCAAGAGCCAAACAAAGCTCTTAGAGCTCAAGCGGTGGTGAATTTCTCAGAACTATGGCAGAAATTGTGACCCCGTTGATGTCTGTAATGGTCTGGGGAAAACAAACAATTTCTCAGAGTGAGGGAAGGTGTATTTCTAAAGATCCCTGTGTTTCAGCAGCTGTGGTTTAGTATTTGATTTCTTTCCATTGTGATAATTTAGATCCTGTAGTACCTTGGAGAAAAGCACTGCTTACCCTCGACCTCACGGGCTTGATTGATACTTGAAGAGTAGATTACAAGCAAGTTGCACCTCGCCACTCCCAGCCCTGCAGATCCCCTTGTCCAAGAACACAGTTGTTATCTGCAGCTTTTTTGGTTGTCTGAGGCAGTACTACTCTGTCCTAGTGGTCAGTTCTAGTTGGCAAAGTCCTCAACCAGTAGTATACTGAATGAAGCTGGTTAGTTAGGTTTGTGTGTGAGTAATCACTCCATTTCCTACTCCACTCACGGTCCCTCTGGTGCTGGCCTGGCTGTTCTCCAGCTCATCTCCAGCTATCCAGTAGCACAAGTGCCAAGGCACGCTCGTTGCCTTTTAGTGTTAATGACTGCCAGGATTACAGTGGTTTCCTCCCGAGAACAAACGGCGATGGCTCACAAAAGCCATATTAATTAGTGGATGATAGGAGTGTGGAAATTTTAGTTTGATCCCAGAGCCTGTGGTGTGGCCTTCTTGTGGTTATCAACAAGTTGCAAGAAAGCATCCGAGGTGGAGAGCTGCAAGAAAAACAAGAAAAAACACCCAGAAAGCCAGTGTTGCCTGGAGGTGGTGGTTGAAGGGGAGCTGGTTAAAGCAGGGTATGAGCCTGCAGTGTGCCCAGGTGGCCAAGAAGGCCGATGACATCTTGGTCTGCATCAAGCACAGTGTGACCAGCAGGAGCAGGGCAGGGATTGTCCCGCTGTGCTGGGCACTGGTGAGGCTGCACCTCAAGTGCTGGGGTCACTTCTGGGCCCCTCACTTCAAAAAAGCCATCGAGGGGCTGGGGGTGTCCAGAGAAGGGACCAGAGCTGGGGAAGGGCCTGGAGCACAGGGCTGATGGGGAAGGGCTGAGGGAGCTGGGGGTGTTCAGCCTGGAGAAGAGGAGGCTCAGGGGGGACCTCCTGGCTCTCTGCAACTCCCTGAGAGGAGGTTGGGGTGAGGGGGGGGTCGGTCTCTTCTGCCGTGCCCACAGGGAAAGGACAAGAGGGGACGGCCTGAAATTGCAGCAGGGGAGATTCAGGTTGGCCATGAGGGACAATTCCTTCCCTGGGAGGGTGATTGGGGGTGGGAATGGGTTGCCCAGGGAGGTGGTGGAGTCCCCGTCCCTGGAGGTGTTCAAGAGGCGCCTGGATGTGGTGCTGGGTGCTGTGGGTGAGTGGGGATGGAGGTAGGGGTTGGACTGGATGAGCTTGAAGGTCTCTTCCAACCTCAATGATTCCAGTAAGTGGCAAAACTGTCCCTTGAAATGTCTGTTTAAGCTCAGATGAATTCTGTAGCAGACAGTGTTTGCTGACGTCCTGAATCGCATGTCAGCAATGAATGTTAAGAAAGGTTAGCACCAGGTCAGAAAAATTGATAGGATAACAAGGGAGCTTTTGGAAGACCTGATCTCTATAAGAAGGGAGACCAGAAGAACTGATCATAAGCCAAAGACTAAAAACACTGCCTGTGTCCTCGATGCAACGTGCTAGCAAAGCTCATGGAGGTCTCAATGCAAGTTTGTCTGGCAGACAGGAGAGGGATGGTGAAGGTAAGTGTAAGGGCTCAATGCCCAAGTGTTTATGCCAAGCAGAAGTTGTTTGAAAGGTGAAAATCTAACCCTGGTGAAGTCCAGGAGGAGAATGTACTCATAGCTGGCAGTAAAAAGGAGGAAGCTGGGAAGTCCAAGGTGAATTCGGAGAGCACGTGGACAGAGTCTTACACAAAAAGAAAAAAATCTTGGAAACTTGGGTGTCTGAAATCATTAGCTACAGTACAATCATTGAAATCAGTAAATTGCTGAGAATTTAAATAACTTCTTTGCACAAGGTGTCGTTATTAGGCTAATTTGTGATATCTTTAGTTATGCTGCCTTTCTGGCAATAAAGATGAAATATGATAAAAGTGATGTGTTGGGAAATGATGCACTGGAACACGCTGATCATGTGAAAACTTGCTGAGCTGCCAGGCTTAGGCACTCGCTTGGCTTTCTGAAAAGGTCTAGAGATGCAGCTGGTGAAAATGGACCAGCTCGTATTGGAGCACAGAAGTGGAAAACAGTGGCTAACACATCTTAAAGAGTCTAGCAAAGATTTAGGGAATCAAAAGCAAGGAGCTTTTACAGCTGGTTCTGATAAACTTTATGGAATTGTAATTTTATAGTTCTGATAGTTGTATTGGTTATTCTCCAAAGAAAAATAATTTTGCTGGTTTCTTTCAAAAGCATGGGTAGATGGATGATGCTTGACAGATGCTTCACGTGTAGATGCAAAGTCTTTGAAGGAGGTCACTGATAAAGTGATTGATTTATGTTCCACAGCAATCTTGCCTGATATGACCCAAATGGTAACTCTGGTGCCCAGCCCTTTCTCTGATATTATTCTCTGTGGCAGGAGGAACCAAGAGAGCCACAGGGTGCTTTTAGCCATTGCAGCCAACAGCCCAATATGTTCATGCAAACCTACATTACCAGTGGTCTGTGTTCATGCTGTTGATTTTAAGCTGGGACTAGCAAAGGAGTGGATTTGCTTTGTGTTCATCCCTGATAACCCTCCCTGGCAGAGGGTTGGAGGAACATCAAGGAATGCATCACTTAACCGTCCCAGTTAAGTCAACCACTGAATGTGAGTCAGCATCCAGATAGGTCATTGGTTGAGAGGGAAAGCAGCATCATAAACCTTAAAGTGATCAACCCACTGGAAGGTGGTTGGGAAAAGTTTTTGGTTTGGTTTTTGGTCATTGTGGTATAAGTAAAGTTGAATTCCTCAACTTTTCTTCATGGCATGGGCTTATTTGCCAAGAAAACAGGAAGGAGAGGAGTCGTTTCAAAAAAGGTCAAGTTGAAAGCTGGCTGGTCCAAACTGGGGGGTGATACTGGTGGGGATAAAACACTTGGGAACGGGCAATGAAACTACACATGAAGCAGTTATTAGTCTGCATTGAAAGGGAAACTGTTTATGACAGATACATCCCAGAATATTTAAAATGAGCTGTTGATTCAAGAAAATATTCGAGGTAGTATTGTGGTGGGTCAGAGGGAAGCATCCATGTTAACATGGAACTGGAGTTTAAGAATTAGCAAAATACCAGATAGCACAGAGGGTGGGCTGGGAATCACCTGTACAACTTGGAGGATGTTTTTGTTTGGCTGTGTGTGTGTGTGTATCCCATTTTGTCACTGTTTGTTTGTCTTCATCTTGATGTTAGTGCTCAGTTGTGGCTGCTCCATCTCGAAAGGTAGATCAGATAGGTCTGTAGGCTCAGGAGGACCCTATGAAAGTTTCTGCAAAAAAGAAGTTTTAAAATAAGGATACTGTTAACTTCAGAGGGGATATTTAAAAGCATACAAAGAAAAGCTCCTAGAGATTTGTGTTCCTTTTATATTGTAAAACCAGAAAAACGGTGTATTGACTGACATTTAACAGTAATTCAGATTTAAATGCCTTCCACATGTTCCATAATTAAGTGATTGCTGCAAATTATCACTGAGGCCAGAGCTCAAAGATTTAGATATTAATGAATATTGAGTTCTAGTGAAAGTATTTAAAAATAAAACGAAGAACATGAAGTTTCTTGCTTCTAAGTTAAGCCAGACTCGAACTAGAAAGAGAATTTAAAGGTGACCTGGAGGCAGGTGCCGGGGGGGGTTCCTTACCCGGGTCCTGGAGCAGCAGATGATGGTCACTGTCATACCACGTGCTGGATTATTCGCATGGTGGTTCAGGATTTTCTTACCCAAGTGCTACATGTAACAACATTTTCTACTGCTGAGGTTTGTGCTCCTTCCTTTCTACCTGTTTTGTGCCACAGGGGAAGGGGAGGATCTTTTGCTGTCACAAGTGTTATGTTTCTTCAGATACTGTTGTGTTTTTGGGAAGGGTTTGATGGGAAGGCTCAGGTGTGTGTTGTGTTGTGGCGCTTTCCTTCTGCTGCAATGTGAGCCAGGCTCTTCCCTGATAACATCTACGTGTGGTTGTTTAGCTTGGAGCATTTGTATCAAACGGGAGATCTGAGTGATGGCAATGTGCAAATGGTAGCTGCAAACTCATCGTCCCTTCAGGGTGTTGCCCTCATCTATCTTTGGTCTAATGGTTAGAAATATGATGGGATAAAGGTTGGACTTGATGACCCTGGAGGTCCCTTCCAACCATAATGATCCTATGATCTTGGTGGTGGTGGTGGCAACCGAGCCTGAGGTGTGGAGAGGTAACAGCGCTGCCGCTCTGGCAAACTGGGCTGTGGTGTTGAGTTTGTCTGGACAGACAGGAGATAACGTCCACCCCAGAGAGAACAGTCTCAGCTACCCCTGTGAAGCTGCAACAGCCCCAAAGTCATAACTGTTACTTGCAATGAAAGAATTTCGTTACCGAGGGTTGGGATGGTGGTGGTGTTAGCAGATCAAAGCATGAGTTTGCTCATAGAAGTTTGTACTTAAGAGTTGAGCATTTCAAGGAATGAAACTTCTGCGAATCCTCATTTTGTATGAGGTTCAAGTATCAGCTTGTATAAGGACACAAGCAGTTATTTTAAACCCAAGCTCAAGAACATTGGTCAGAAACCACACCGTGTTGTTATGTACTGCTAGGGCTTTGTCAGGCCATTGTCCTCGACACTTTTGCTTCTCAAATTTCTATTCTCACTTGCTCCCTGGGTTTCTTTAAAAATAATGGAGAAAAAGTTGCTACTAGCTGTGAAACCATTTAAAACAAGCCTCAAATTCTGTGCTAATTGGATTAAACTTGTAAAACTTTTGGTTAGTGATCATGAATTTGTCTGTAGAATGACTTCTATCCAGCTGTGTCACTGCTGCCTTTCACAGAAATCTTTGTTGGCTGCTAGAAACATTGCTCTCATGGCTGTTTTGCCCAAGTCTCTGAAATGTGGTTCCTGGATATCTGGTATTTTTAAAAAATATATATATATACTGATATTACCTTCGAGCAGAACAAACATGGGATTGCTCATTTCCAGCTGTTGGGGAAGTGTGTTCTGCATTGCAGAATGATTCGCGTTGGCTTCACCTTCAAAGTTTGCTTGTGCTGATCCTTACAGAACCTTGTGCTGCTGTTTGGAAAATACCCAATGCTTACTGAGTAGCACTCGATTTTTCTATGCAAGTTACTCACTGTTGAATGTTTTGCAAGCTAAAATGTGCATCTTTGTAGCATGGTTACACTCTTGTACTGCTTTAGGGTCCAGTAAACTAAAATTGTGATTATTTTTTTTTATTGGGAGATGTAAATTTGCAAGAGCTGGTTTTCAAGAAGAGATCTCTGTGGTGTTTGAGGAGTATGGAGAAGCTGCCAAGAAACATTCACCTATTGGTATCGTTCAGTAAAGTCTTGTAAATGAGAGATGAAATGGTGAGTCCTGGAGTGAAAATGCAACTTGTTTGGAGTGCAGGTTGCATCACCAGTGACTAGAGAGAAAAAATGTGGTATTTTTAAAGTTGAACCCAAAAAAAGGGCTGAAATAAATTGGTAGTGGATCTCATTTGGTGCATGGAAAAGGATAACTCTGGGTTTTGTTGGGGTTTTTTGTTTCATTTTGTTTTTTTCCACTGAAGACTGAGGATTGGTAACCTCTAACCTTGGTAATGAAACTTGTTTTAGAGAAGTGATTTTTTTATTCGACCTGCTCTGAATTTTTTTAATACTGCCTTTTTACTCAAGGGAGACATTTGGGAGAAAGTGATTTTGTGTTGTAATCAGCATCCTTCTTCTGTTAATACTTCAGAAAACTCTGAGTACCTGAGAACTTGGCTAAGTTGACACCAGGGTGGTGTTGCTAGTAACTGAACAAAGTAAAGAATTAAAAAGCATTTAAATTTGTCCTTGTTTTTTTGTATAATGAACTAGAAGAGGACTTGTATTCAACTTAGCCTTTAACAGAACACATTAAAAGAAGCTTGTTACGTGAGTAAAGCTAAATGAAGCTGAAGCCTTCTTAACTACTGATGTATGCAACTGTATATTCTTATGTTTAATATTGATTTTTCACTTATTTCACTGCACCAAGGATACTTTAATTTAGTTTAATATAACAGAATATGTGCTCTTGAAGTTAAATGCTTCTGTGCTTAGAGAATTGATTTTGCCTGCCAGAAATGTCTGTGCATGGATCAGCCTTGTAAACTAAGGTCAGATCTGCAATGGTAATTCCCTGAAGGGGAACATAAGAGTTCAGGTAATGGTTTAAGAACAAAATGTACCCGTCAGTAACTGGTGACACTCCTGTGTCCTGAAGACCTTACATTGATTTTCAGTGGCAAAACTTGCCAGACACTCTACAACAGAATTAATGTCACCAAATTTATTTAGCAGAGCTCAGACGTTTACTTTAGGATGAGCTGACTCTTCCTAAAAGTGTCTTTCCGTGGGCTATAAATGGATTATGTGGAACTAGCTCAGGTGTAAACATCTGCATTTGCTGAGGGGGATCCTGCTCTGCTGCTGCCCTTTCCAAGATGTTAATGGCAAAATACTTAAAAAATTCTGGGAGCTGAGAGCAGGGACTAAAACTCGGGCTTTTTCACAGGAATTAGGCTCACACTTCCTCTTCTTGTCCTGTCTTTGGACCTTTGAATCTTCATTTGTTTCCTAACTGCTTGCCTGGTGGCTGGGTCATCCTCCCAGGAGTGGGAGTTGTAATTTTGAGCCTTCTGAGAGTGAACAAAGGTGTTGAATTCGGTTTTGCCATTTCTTGAATGACTGTGTAACTGCTTGGTGTTAGATCAGAAGGTAAACATTGCCATCCCAACTTCCTTCACCTGCATCCTTCCCGGTAAGCATGAACTTCATTTTCTGTAATGCCCAGCAGGTGCCTCGGTCTGGACTGAGATCTGGGTGGAGATCTTCATTTTCATAGAATCACTGAATGGTTTGGGTTGGAAGGGACCTTAAAGATCATCCAGTCCCAACCCCCCTGCCATGGGCAGGGACACCTCCTGCTACACTAGGTGGAAGTTTTGCTACTGATCTCTGTGGAGAGGTGATGCCTTGTCAGATGGGTGCCACTTCACTATTTCCTATTATAGAATCATTATGGTTGGAAGGGACCTCCAGGGCCATCAAGTCCAACCTTTATCCCATCATATTCCTAACCATCAGACCATCAGACCATGGCCTCAAGTGCCTCATCAACCCGTTTTTTGAACACCCCCAGGGACGGGGACTCCACCACCTCCCTGGGCAGCCCATTCCAGTGCCCAACCACCCTCTCAGGAAAGAACTTCTTCCTAATCTCCAACCTAAACTTCCCCTGATGGAACTTGAGGCCATTTCCTCTCGTCCTGTCATCAGCAATTGGGGAGAAGAGACCAACACCAGCCTCACTACAACCTCCCTTTAGGTAGCTGTAGAGGGCAATAAGGTCTCCTCTCAGTCTCCTCTTCTCCAGGCTCAATAACCCCAGTTCCCTCAGCTGGTCTCCATAAGGTTTGTTTTCCAGACCTCTCACCAGCCTCGTTGCCCTTGGTGAGGGGAGTTGTAGAGTTGAAGAATCCCATCTGATCAACCTGCTTTTATTTTTTTCACTAAGGCTCCTAACTCAGCTTGTGCTTTCTGTGAGACACCTTGATGCCTAACACAGGGCACCTCACATCCTCCTACATCTCTGCGGTGTGGGTGAGTGCATTCTGCAACATGCTCCAAAGGTTGGCTCCCAGTGCCCAAACTGGGCATGCTGAGGCCATCCACTGCAGCTCTTCCCTGCCTGGGTCTTCATCCAGTGGAAGAAGCTGCTCAGATCTCTGTCCCAGTGTGTAGTGAAGCCATGGGGTGTGTACTTGCTCTCAGACGCTGTGAAGCACTCCCAGACTCCACTACTGAAGTCTGATTGTTGTGATTACTTCTCACTTTTGTCATGCCTACTCTTTATTTGAGAATTATGAGGCAGTTCAGTGCTGGGGAGGGAAATGAGGAGGATTTTCTGCTCATAGCCTAGAAGTCTCAGTGATATTAGAGGCTGAGGCACCTCGGCAGGCAAGAGAATCCCAGAGTCATCCTAGAAGATGTTATTTCCTGATTTTCCAGAATGAAAGATGCTGCTGTGTCTTTGCTTTTATGGGCTGTGGTCCCAGCAGTTCAGAGTTGAGTGCTTGCCTGTGCATGAATTAAGGATCAACAAGTTAAGTGTTCCTGCTTTTAGATACTTGAAACAAGTGATTTAACTGTGAACAATGGCAATCTGTTACAATTTCAAATGTTTTCAGTACCTGTTTCTCAGTGCAGTCTGCTTGTTTCCACACGGCTGTCACAGCCTGATTTTTCTCACTCGCTGTTCACAGGTCTGGAGTTTGTGGACCAGAGCCCATTTTTTATTCAGTACATTTTTTGAGGCAGTAGACTGGGCTTGTATTTGCTGTCTTTCCTTTCCTGGGCTATTTCCAGTTTCCAAAATAGAACATGTGCTATTTTTTCCTGCATTGTTTTCAAAGTGATTTTCCTTTTTTTCTTTTTTCTACCTGCACTTGCCTATCTTTGCACAGTACATCGTGCTTTTTTCCCTAAATTTTATCCTTTATCCTAACATCACTCTTGCTTTTGTTAACCTTTCTGCTGTTGCTTAATGTATTAGCTTAAAAAGCCCCCAGAATTGCTAGGAGAATGAGACAGAGAGGACTTGGGAAAGATAAAACCATCTTTAACTGCTAAAGGGCTGCTGAAGAACAGCTCTGTGGGGATTTTGTTTGGATCGGTGTGGTTTTTAACTCTTATGACTTTATAAATCTCAGTTTCGGGTACAGTGGGAAGGTGACTGATGGTGGTGTGGGCATGAGAGAGCACAAGCAGAATCAGATTGATCTGTGGGCAATGGGAGAGGATAGAATAAAAATAATGGGGGAGAAGGGTGCTCAGTAACAATTTTGAGAAATAGGTGATATATTTTAAATATTTGAAAGTAATCTAGTTAAAATTAGAGCTGGATTTTAAGGTCACATCCCAGTTGCAGCGAGGACTGATGCAGTGGAGCCAGTGTGCAGCTCTCATAGCAAGGTCTGTTGGGCTGATGACACAACTGACTGAGGAACTGGAGGTGGACAAGGTGTTTTGGTCCCACGCTGGTCACAGCTCATCCACAGGCAGCAGCGAGAGGTGGTGTGCTGGGATCCCTGCATGGGCATGGAGCTTATCCATGAGATAAAACCCTTACCTTTGCTGAATGATGTTGGTGCTGTGTACTCTGAACAGCCCAGGCAAGCAGAGAGGTGTTTGTGCAGATAAGGTTTATACAAGTTTGAGAATATCATTCAGATTTCTGTGGTTTTGTATATGTTCCATCACTTTTTTGCCAAAACCTTACACAAAATGGCTATTATGCAAGAAAAATTCTATGTATTGTTACTTCCCTGTAATGCAAAACATGGTCAGGTTGTTATGTTTGTGCAGATAAGAGGTGTGAAGGTACTCAGAGATTTGCATGGAAATGATGTAACTGCTGAGCATCCAGATTTCAAAGCACTTTCCTAGGATAACAATGTCATTTAAATGTGAGCGTGGTTTGTTTGTTTTAATGCCTGCCAAAATCTTTCTAGGAACAGGATATAAAACTGCTGGTTGGTGACTTGTTCTTTCTGTTTTGATCCTCGGGTTGATTACAGCATGTGTGATTGCTCTCTTCATTCACTCGGGAGGCAGAGTGCTTACATGTTTTCCTCTGTCCTATGTATCTTTTTTTTTTAATGGGCACACGATGTGGAAGGATATCACACTCATCAAGTGACTCAGCTAGAAAATAAGATACTTTTTTAAAATATATTTTGCTTTGGAAGAGGAACTACTGCTTTCTCATGTTGGGAAACACTGTAGAGGTCAGATGCTTCAAATTTTTTTTTATGCCAAGCTTCCTGTATGAATATGGGTCTCCTCATTGTCACAGATACTGCTCAGAGGTTCACTGTAGCTTCTTGCCTGGTTCACGCAGGAGGTTTTGTCCTTCCATTTATTCATCATGCCAAGCCTCATATCAAAGCCATCATTTTTTTCTATGGTCTATAAACTACTTAATAACACATCCCAACTACAGAGATCTTCCATTTTCCTTATACTAAGAGTTGAGATAAGAAACAAGTTAGTTCCTAGAGAAGAACATTTATGTTGTCTTTAAGCAGTGCTGCTGCTGAAGGAGATCCTATCTGCTTTTTTCCCCAAGTGTTCTGCTGGCTATTTAATGGACCAGATGAGGAACTTGTCTTTGAGTGAAACTAATACAGAGAAGGCTGAGGTACCCTAGGACTTTTTTGCCTCAGTGTTCACCAGCAAGTGCTCAAGCCACACTGTCCAAGTCACAGAAGGCAAAGGTGGGAACCAGGAGAATGAAGAACCACTCATGGTATGGGTAGATCAGGTTTGAGACCACCTAAGGAACTTGAAGGTGCACAAGTCCATGGGACCTGATGAGATATGTCCATGGGTCGTGAGGGAACTGGCAGATGAAGTTGCTAAGCCACTATCCATCATATTTGTGAAGTCGTGGCAGTTTGATCAAGTTCACACTGACTGGAGAAGGGGAAACAACCAGCCCCGTTTTTAAATAGGGGAAAAAAAATCAGAAGAGCCGGAGAGCTACAGGCCAGTGAGCCTCACCTCTGTGCAGATCATGGAGCAGATCCTCCTGGAAACTATGCTGAGGCACACAGAAAACAAGGAGGTGACTGGTGCCAACCAACACTGCTTCACCAGAGGCAAATCATGACTGAGAAATTTGGTGGCCTTATATGAAAGGATTTCACAGCTGGTGGATAAGGACAGAGCAACTGATGTCATCTACCTTGACTTGTGCAAAGCATTTGACACTGTCCTGCACGACATCCTTGTCTCTAAATTAGAGAGGCATGGATTTGATGGATGGACCACTCCATGGATAAGGAATTGGCTGGATGGTCACACTCAGAGTTGGGATCAATGGCTCAGTGTCCAAGTGGAACTCAGTGACAAGTGGTGTTCCTCGGGGATTGGTGTTGGGACTGGTTCTCTTTAACATCTTCGGAGACATCAAGTGCACCCTCAGCAGGTTTGCTGACAACATCAAGCTGTGGGGTGAGGTCAACACGATGGAGGGAAAGGATGCCATCCAGAGGGACCTTGACAGGCTTGAGAGGTGGGGCCATGCAAACCACATGGAGTTCAACAAGGCCAAGTTCAACGTCCTGCACCTGAGATGAGGCAATCCCAAGCACACAGGCTGGGTGAAGAATGGATTGAGAACAGCATCGAGAAGAAGGACTTGGGGGGGTTGGTTGATGAGAAGCTCACCATGAGCCGGCCATGGGTGCTGGCAGCCCAGAAAGCCACCAGGATCCTGGGCTGCATCCCCAGCAGCGTGAGCAGCAGGGCCAGGGGGGGGATTCTCCCCCTTTACTCTGCTCTTGTGAGACCCCCCCTGCAGTGCTGGGTCCAGTTCAGAAGCCCTCAACATAAGGACATGGAGCTNTAGAGCACCTTCCAGTGCCTGAAGGGGCTCCAGGAAAGCTGGAGAGGGACTGGTGCCAAGGGCAGGGAGTGATGGGACGAGGGGGAATGGTTTCAAACTGCCAGAGGGGAGATGGAGATGGGATGGGAGGGAGAAATTGTTTGGTGTGAGGGTGGTGAGAGCCTGGCCCAGGGTGCCCAGAGAAGCTGTGGCTGCCCCTCCCTGGCAGTGTTGAAGGCCAGGTTGGATGGGGCTTGGAGCAACGTGGTCTGGTGGGAGGTGTCCCTGCCCATGGCAGGGGGTTGGGACTGGATGATCTTTAAGGTCCCTTCCAACCCAAACCAGTCTGTGATTCTATAATCTTTGAGACAAAGTGCTGGGTACCTCAGACTGCTCACATGGCATCACGGTCCCCTTCTGCAAGGGGTGCAGCTGGGTGGTTGTAAGCCAATTCTTGCTTTAGGGCTTGCCTGTGAAGGGAATGAAGTGCACGAATTGTCTGTGCTGGGCTGAGTGGTAAATTTGCAGTGTAGTTCACAACTTTCCATCATCAATGCTCGAGTGGATGCTCCTGCATTTGCAGGTGCTTCTAATTCAGGACGTGGTGGGAGCTGCCCTGTGTTCCCATTGCCCCCTGCACAGGGTGCTGGCAGCTCGCACACATCAGTTCTGTGCAGGTTCTTGGGAGCTGCCTTCCCTTGGTGGAGAAGACGTGGAGGTGGGAGGTTATCAATGATCCCGTCCATCTCTGCTGTCCCCTGCCTGGCACGGTTGGATTTGGCAGTGAAATGGCAGCGTGCAGGGGGGATTTTGGTCGCAGGAGAAGGGTGAAGAGCAGCAAGCTGGTAACAGAAATATTTGCCCTGTGTATCTTATGAGTCACTTCTTTTCTTCCACTTGCCAAAATAAAGTAGCACGGGAAAAGGTTTTACTGGTGTAACTGGGAAGACCTGTTTGTGTTCCTGGAGCATGAAAACCACCAGCAGCCTTTGCATCCCAAGTGTTTCTTCTCATTTCCTTCCCCCGGGTCCCCACAACACGAGGGGCTCAGTGTTACACCTGGAGGAATCCTCTTCAGCTTCAGGGACTCTGATCTTCCCCTCCCAGTCCCATACAAAGCTTTTTTATTTGTAATCATTTTTTAAGCAACAAGTTCCCCCTGTCCTCCCTGGAGACCCAGGACTTTGTCACCTAGATTTTCTCTTTCGTCCTTGATTTCAGCTTCACTTAGGGGAGTGTTCAGCCGTGAGCATATTAATTTTGCAGGGAAAATAGGTGGAGGTGAGATGGGGTCATGGTTACATGGGGAGGTGTTAATGGGTACCCACAGCCGAGGCTTTAATCTGAGGCTGTGCAGGTGGGTGAAGTTACAGATTTTCTAACCAGGTGATGGGGTTTCCACGTGTTCATCCTTTATCTCTTCTGTTTCAGTTTTGTGTCTTTCCCAAACTTATTAGGAATGTGTGACTGGTGTTTGGGATGTTCCCAGAGATGCTGGAGCAGATGTTGTGTGGGGTCTGGAGCAGAGTCTGTTCTCCAGGGAAGTGCCAGACTTAGCTGGTGGCCAAACTCCACCAGAAGCCCTGTCATTGTGTGTACAGTGGATTCATCCTTTCTGACTCGTGGCTTCTTCCTATGGAAAGACTGTGTTTTTGAATATCTAGCAGATGGCACCCTGGTTTATTTATATTTGATTCTTTAAAACAGTTTTTGTTTTATAATAGCACTGTCTCAATTCCTCTTAGCCCTATTCCCAGACTCCTGGTGTCTTCTCTACCACTTGTATTTTCTAGCAAGCTTTTAGAGAACTCCTATATTGCATCCCAGAGAAATCAAAGTTTTATACAAGTTTGAGAATATCATTCAGATTTCTGTGGTTTTGTATATGTTCCATCACTTTTTTGCCAAAACCTTACACAAAATGGCTATTATGCAAGAAAAATTCTATGTATTGTTACTTCCCTGTAATGCAAAACATGGTCAGGTTGTTATGGAAGCTGCTGAAACGAGTGGTACAGCTCCCACTGAATGGCAGTGATAGTTTCCCAAGGAGATGATAATTTACTGTTATTGTTTGAAAAACCAAACGCCACCACAACCCAAAAGTATTCACATCTCAAGTTCATTGTCTTTGCTGTGTTACAAGTAGGATTAGAAGAGTGTTGTAAAAATGATCCTCGCTGATCTCCCACTTCAATGAACTCTTGTCAGGAATTCTCTCTGTGTTCTGAACAGAAGTAAGTTAATTTGGAGTCATGCAGGTTCAGTGTTTAAAAGTCATGTTTAAAAGTTCAGGTTCAAAACAAGGTCAGGTTTAAAAGTCATACAGGTTCAGTGTGTTTCTGAGATGAAGGTGTGTTTCTTTTGTTTCATTTAGTAGTGCATTTCTACTCCTTGCCAGATAAGTGTTCTGGGAAAGGATGAATTTTCTACTGTGCTTCAGCCTTCCTGCCACCCCTCCCCGAGCTGGTCCATCTGAGCAGGTCAGGTGCACACTGCTGCCTGTGATCTGTATGTTATCTGCAGGTACTTTGGTTGCAGTACAGTTAATTCCTCAGTCCCAGAGGTTCTCCTCCTGCAGTAGCTCAGGCACTCCAGCTTCACGCCCTCCCCAGTTCCTGCCTGCAAACTGGACATGGGTTTTCTTCTCTGAAACTCCCACCTCATTCCTTAGAACAAGGAGGACAGTGTGTGATTCCTAGGGAGCTGGTGAAAAGCCAGCCTGGAGATATGGTCATTGTTACAATACACACAGAACAGCTTAAAAAGGGTAATTAATAATCAGAGGGTTATTTTGAAATGTTTTGTGAAGTTTATTTATGGAAATAACCACATTGATGCATCATCAAGATCCTGGAAATGCAAGAGCTGCAATGCTGGCATCTCGGAGGAGCAGCGAGGTTTCTGCAGGTACCAACACAAAGCACAGCAAGTGCTGACCAAGGGTGTGCACAATTACTGCCCATTTTTTGATTTTTTGACATTCTCCATTTCTCCTAAGACTAACGCTCTGGGGAAGAGTTTTGTGGTGACTGGGGATTTGATTATTTGAAACAAATCACCTATGCTGCTTCAAACTAGGATTCCCATCAGTGTGTATCCATTAATGAGAGATCTGATTACTAAAAAAAAAACAGGAAAAAAACAGCAGAACAGAAGCTTTGATCCAGCAAGGTTGTGAATACTCTGGCTCAGTTCCATCTCATGCAAACACAAGCTGAGGTTTAATTGTACGAGTTGACTCTGATAGAATTGCTCGTGTGTATGAAGTGCTTTGTGCTTGATTTTCTTAGTGCCAAGTGCTCAGCACCTACCGGGGTTATCACCTTTGTCTTGTTCCTTTTAAAACAGGTGGTAGCTTAACATTTTGGAGCACATCAATTTTCAGGAAAACCAAGGAGATGTGTTGGGTTTTTTCAATATGCAGTGGTAATGGACACTATGAATGGAATAAAAGGCAAAAACCCAGAGCTAATCTAGAGTTGCTCACCAGTTGTTTATATTTAAGTGATCTCTTTTTGGCTACCTGGCTGCTCCTTCATGTATTTATTGAAGAAGTAAGTTTGTGTATTACATCTCTGGTTGCAAACCAGCAGAGATGTTCTGCTTCTGAAAAAAAACCCCAACATTTTCATCTAACTGGTACTTTACCAACTCGCTATGTTCACCTGAAAACAGGCATTTGATTGAAAGATGTATCATTTAGGTGGAATCAAGTTAAATATTGAAAAGATTCACACAAATACTGTATAAATAAATAGAATCTCAGTAATGTCTAGTTTAGAACAAACACGTTTGGTGTCCCAGCTGTTTATCCTATGTCAGGTAATGCTACTGGGCCAGCAGAAAAACTGTGATCATAAATGATTGTAATAAATGTTCCTGGGTTTTAAACTTTTGGAGCGTGTGCGCACAGAGTAATGAAAATGCTTTCAGAAAATAAAATTGTATGTGAAGAGCAGAGAGATTAAAAATACTTGAGAAGTTCATTATTTATAGAATCATTGCATCATCGAGGTTGGAAGAGCCCTTCAAGCTCATACAGTCCAACCCCCACCTCCATCCCCACTCACCCACAGCACCCAGCGCCACATCCAGATGCCTCTTGAACACCTCCAGGGACGGGGACTCCACCACCTCCCTGGGCAACCCATTCCCACACTCAATCACCCTCCCAGGGGAAAACTAATTTCCTTATGTCCAATATGAGACAATTACTTCAAGTTTTTCTCAACAGATTGCAAATTGCAGGCTCAGGTCGCTGGTGGAGAGTTGTGGTGACAGTTACCAGTTGTAAAAAGTTATCTGGCTTCTAAAATTGATGTTCTGCAAACTTGCCACTTGGTGGAGCCAAATTGATTTATAAATCAGATGTGAGCTAAGAAGAGATGTTGGAGTTGTGTCTGAGGGGTGTACGCTGAGAGAGGAGTAAAATTTGGTTGGAAACCTCTGATTTGGTGACAGCACTGGTACAGCTGTGCCCAGCAGCAGCTCTGACCTCTGTCCTTCAAGCCCCAAATCTCGAGTCCTTCTCTGTCCCTCCAGTACGAAAGAGAGTAAGTATATAGCAGAGCTACATCTGTGAGGTCAAAGTTGATGGGACATTTCTTCCATACCACACACCCAGCCAAGAATAGTTTGGATCAGCCATATTCCAGGATGGCTTGGGGGTTTCTGGGGCCAGCTGCAGGTGTGCTACTTGCAGTGGTGTTTTTGTAGGTGTCCAACTGATGTAGCTCCTGTAGAGTGGTTGTTTTAATGCTGCCAGAATTCTTACATATTTGTAACTGAGTTGTGTTTCCTTGAGTTTAAGGAAGGGCAATGATCATTGTAAATATAAATCTAACCAGAAAGACCCATTAACCTTCCTCTATCTCTCAGTTGCAGGACTGCTGTGTTTTATTAAAACTTCTCAATATGTTGGTGTTATCGGTGTGTAACATTGAAGTATATTTGCACCAACTTCATAACTTCTTTTTTTGTTTTTCTCTCTTTCTCTCAATACTGCAGTTCCAAAAGAATTGGTGGAGCTTCACTTGAAACTGATGAGAAAGATTGGGAAGTCTGTCACAGCAGACAGATGGGAAAAATATTTGATCAAGGTACAATATGCGTGTTGTGTTATTCTGCAATGCTGGGATGTGGTGGTGATGAGCTGTTGTGTCAGCAACCCCTGGAATGAATTCTAGTGAGCCTTGGGCTGTGTTGTGGCCAGCATCAATGTGCGTGCCCAGACTTCAGTTGCATAAGAGCCCAGCTTAATTTTCAGTCTGCCTGGGCTGGTGTGAAAACATCTCTGAAAATAGACGATATCTTCTGCATGTAAGAGTGTCCACCTTCACACCTGGTAGTAAAATGCCAGCATTATGGCCATTAAGACCCTAAATAAAGACATTTTAGTAGCCTGCAAATGGGTTAAATTGATCAGGGAGATTTACACAGTAACAATTCCTTTGTATATCAGTCTGCATATGACTTAATTACTGTGATTTGGTTGGTATTCATACAGGTATTAACCACATGGACTTCTTGTAGTGTGTGTTAATAATCAATGAAATCGTTACAGTGATTTATATCCACATGGATTTATATCAGAATGGCACAGCAAATGTTATGTATCAGTGAGAATACAGCATCCCGTTGCCTTACATAATTCTCTGTTGGGATTTTAATTGTGACTGTGCCATTGTATGCAAATAGTT
The DNA here is from genome assembly GCA_013398125.1 of Aegotheles bennettii. Lineage (NCBI taxonomy): Eukaryota > Metazoa > Chordata > Aves > Caprimulgiformes > Aegothelidae > Aegotheles > Aegotheles bennettii. The sequence goes on from VZRW01002135.1 coordinate 25,720, forward strand.
TTCAGTTTAAAGAATTTACACTGCTTCAGAACATAAAAATATACAGATATTTAAATTTAATAGGTTAACATTTCCCCTCTGGATATATTCCATGTGCCTTTCAGTCCCCCAGAATGTAGTCCAGATGTTGTCTGTACAGCCGTGATCACAGAAACATGGAATGGGTTGGGTTGGAAAAGACTTTAGAGATCATCCAGCCCCAACCCCCTGCCATGGGCAGGGACACCTCCCAGCAGACCGGGTTGCTCCAAGCCCCATCCAACTTGGCCTGGAACATCTCCAGTCAGAGGACAACCACGACTTCTCTGGGCAAGCTGTTCCAGATTGCATCTTAACTAGAAATGCAGCATTATGGGAATAGCAGCGATACAAATGGTGGCCCTTGGCAAGTCCAGCTGCAGTTTGCCCCCTTAAGTGCTATCTGTGAGCTTTAGAGACACGGATTTGTTTTGAGGTTTGTGTAGTCTTAAGATGACGTTTTTAGTATGTCAGGAAATAACCTGCTGAAGGGCCTTAGGTTAAATCTCTACCTCTTAACCAGCTGCAAAGTATTTATGATGATGCTTTAATAACGTAATAATTTATGGAACTTCTGTGTACTTGTGTATGTTACTGAGTCCTGTGGTTACTGAATTGTTTTAAATTCCTTAATACACCAAAAAGCCATTGCAGCAAGCTGAGAAAGCAGAGGGAGAAAACAAGTTTACAAGGGAGTAGTTTGGAAAAATCTTCCTTCAGCAGGCACTGAAAGGATGGGGAAGCGGTAAGGAAGCCCTCCTGCATGCTGCTGTTCACACCAAGGAAGTGGTGATGAATTCTGCTTTGTTTAACAGTCTCTAGAGCCAACTTGAAGCTTATTCTAGCCAGCGGTTCAAAGGAACCTTGAAGAACAAAGGGTTTTGAATATAACTAATTAGAGAGGTATGCTAATATTGTCCCCGTTTCAGAGGGGTATGATTAATTTAGAAGAACAACGGAATATTGGGAAATGTCACAAAGGCCAGGAAGAAAATGAAGAGGTGTGGGACCATTGAGAGCATCCTTGCAGTGTTGTTTGACACGTTATTGACAAATTGAGGCCATGTCCACCTGTTTTTCCTTTGTTAGAAACTACTAATGTGTTGCTTTGATAAAAACAGGGTTTGATGCATTCCAGGTGTGACCATTTTATTTTCTTATTTAGGAGGAAACTAAGTGGAGGTCATTCAAACTTGCATGCTCTTAATATTTATGCATGTATATATATAATTGATATGTTTTGTTTACAAGCTGTTTATAAGTTTATGCTTTATTTCACTGCCATGCTTATAATGAGCATCATAAAAAATTGTCTCCAAGCCATGGCTGGTATTTTGATGGATGAATATATTTGGGGATAGGAAGTGAATATGGCAGTTGAGAGTTCTTTCCCTTCCCTCTTCTGATGGCCAACCACCCAAGCTGGCCCATCAGCATACACACTCATCTGTTTTTGAAAGAAAATGACTGTAGGGCTCCAGGAATCTGACTTTTCTCCTCTGTGCAAGGAATATATGTGGTCTTGTATGACCAAGGTAAAGAAATGGCTTGTCCTAAGTGTTTTAACAACTAAGAGGAGCTGTCCAGGTTAGCTGTTTTTTGAGAAACACATATCACAATCACAGAACATCCTGAGTTGGAAAGGACCCTCCAGGATCATCGAGTCCAACTCCTGTCCCTGTGCAGGACACCCCAGGGTCACACCATGTGCCTGAGAGCATGATCCAAACACTGCTTGAGCTCAGGCAGGCTTGGTGCTGTGACCACTGCCCTGGGGAGCTGTGCCAGTGCTCAACCACCCTCTGTGAGAAAAACCTTTTCCTGACACCCAACCTAAACCTGCCCTGATTCAGCTCCTGCTGTCACCCCAGTCCTGTCATTGGTCACAGGAGTGCAGAGATTGGTCCCTGCCCCTTCTCTTCCCCTTGTGAGGAAGCCATGGACTGCAATGAGGTCACATAGTTGAGTTAATTCAGACTGCACTGTCTCCTGACAAAATGCTTTACTTGACTGTTGTCAAACATATTTTACGTTGTTATACAGATAAGATTTCTCTGGACTCATCTGTCTGGAACCTTCAGCTCCCAAATCAGCACGTTCTGAGCACGCTGTCTTTTCTGCCCCCATTATTAGAATTCAGGTGTCTGTAGTCCCTCCCAAGCAGCCTCCCCCCCTGTGTCTTTCACCTTCCTGGTTTTGTTGTTTAAAGTGAACGTTTGGAGCATGCCAATAGTAAGTGTCTGTTGCCATTGTAGCTGCTTTGGAAATATTTGAGATGTTTCAGTGTCTCTTGCAGGGTCGGGAGATGCTGACCACTCTTTAGCACGCAGAAGCCAGCTGCTCCTGCTAGCAGGAGGGCTTTGATCAGAGTGAAATGTCCCCTTGGTGAAGGCAGAGATAACGTTTCAGTGAGCCTGAACCAACGAGAGCTGTAGTTCAGGGTTGTGACAGTGCTTGTCAGGAGAAAGCACAATCATCTGGTTTTTAATTGTCAAAATGTAGTCATTTCAGTTTGAACAGATGCTTCAGCAGCTCTGATGCCTCTGAGCTGTTGCTCTGACAATCACACACTTCCACAGCATATGAAACTTCTCATTATTGCTTTCATATTTAATGAGTAAGTAACGAACAGTGACTGGCACCTGCCCTTAGCAAGGGTTTTGATACATGGTTTCCCAGTGTTCTTCACACTGCATCATTGAAAATGAGGGAGGAAGCAGAGGAATGTTGTTTTGGGGGTGAGCAGCAATTGTGTCTTGCTATGAGCTTTGGCTTTGAATCAGAGAAGTACCTGGGTGATGTTCCTGGACCTCTGAGCAGGAACAACAGCTCTCTAGCAGGATTCATTGTGACCAGCAGCACTCTCCTCACTGTTCTCTGTAGCTCCTAGTGTAAAGTCAGAGTATGTTTTATGGTGTGGCTGAGCTGATGGAATTGCAGGCTTACCTTTTGGGTCACTTAAGAACCGGTGTCAGTACTAGGGATAGTAGAGAGCAGGTAGCATGGCCATGGGGACAGAGGAAGGGTAGTGGCACCTCTCTTGGTTGTAGCTGGTGTGGAGTTTTACAACACAAATGAGCTGATCTGTACCCCTGCTGATGAAATTCAGGGTAATTTCTGTTGCCATCGCCAGAGAAAGCTGCTTTCAGGTGTGATTTACGAATTTTCAAGTAGCTCAGTGACTGTATTTTGTGTTTAATAATAACGTGGTGACTGGGAGACGAGGCTGTTTTGATGGAGTCCATTGAGCAGGACTTTGCTTCCTTGCAGTCTGGAGCACAGCAGTACCTCGTGTGCTCACTTGGACAGCCAGGATTCGACACTGGCACTTCAAAACAATCTCCACTGAAGATGTAGCTGTGATTTAGCTTTTACCTCCTTCTGATGAGTGTTTCTACTAGAATAGCCTCACCGATGGAGATCCCACTGTGTGTCCTCAATTGATGAGCAGCTCTCCTCTGTTCATGAGTTGTCTGAGTTGTTCAGGAGGAGAGGGAATTCCTTCTCCACCGTTATTACGGGAGCTCCTGCTGATGCAACCTATTTATCCTCTTCATGTTCTGGTTATTTTTCCCCACGTTGGTGTCATTGAATTTAGTGGCTGTGAACTGAATTTTATACTTACAGCAATTTACACTTATTTTAATATTTTACAATATTTATCAAGCAGCTGGAAGCCCAAGATACGTTCTCAAGAATCATAATTCCACAGCGTGCAGTGAGTTACCAGTTGTGTGTTATTTGCAGTACAGTTGTGAGACTGAGGGGGTCCAGAGAGAACTTGGCAGCTTGTGTGCCTGAGTGCTGTAAGGACACGTGATAAGGAATCACATCTTCTCAAGAGAGCTTGTATTCTAAGTAGACAAGTCAGAAATAGAAAAATGGGAGGTTTTGCACAGCAAAGACAAGGATACCTTCCCAGCTCAGAGTTGTGCTGCTTAATTTAAGAGGTTTAGAGAAGCTGGTGCTGATCAGGGCCATGAAGATACATGGTTCCTTGGAGACTTGCCAGTGCTTCCCAGTGTACTCCAGTTTATCTTTTATTTTTGAGGCTTTCTGACTTGTAATCCTGAATACGACATGTGTAATTGTTACTGCAGTAAGGTACTATTCATATGAAAGCTAAAGTTGCTGTTATCCACTAATCCTACCAATCTTGTTTTCTTTGTGACAGATATGCCAAGAATTCAACAGCACTTGGGCTTGGGAGATGGAAAAAAAAGGATACCTAGAAATGAGTGTTGAATGCAAACTGGGGATTCTGAAGGTACACATTCATCAGCAAAGCTTCTAAATGACTTTTTATTCACTCACTTGAATATCTTGGAGATTTGTCTTTCTCACTTAAACATCTGGCAAATTCAGCTTGACTGTACCATAAATGGATATATTAAATGTGGAGCTGCTCTGGTGGCAGACATGATATTCATGGGATGGGATGGGCCCAAACTGAATGTAACACTTTGCCTGTTTTTCACACTTTGTGTAAAACTTTGCATGAAAATTGTACTTACTATTTTGTCAGTAGCTATTTGTGCAGTACAATTTTTAAAATGTTTATTAGCTTGCGATTAGATCTGAATTAGAAAACTGTCAGGGTTGGTTCAGAGTTCTGTGTGTGTGTTACTGTAGAACGAGATCATTTGTAGTATGTAAAAAAATAAATAAAAATAATCTTTCTAAGCTGGCCAGGAAAAAAGTCTCTTCCTTAAAACCAACATAATCTGGAAACAAACCCAGTAGCTGTAACTCACAGATCAATAGAGACACTTAAGAAGAAATTCCAAATTGCACTAAAAGGAAATGAGCTGATTTTCTTATTTCTGTTTATATTTTGATGTTTTAACAGTTCTTCTGCTCTTTCATATTTTCAGTATCTCTGTGAATGTCAGTTTGATGACAATCTAAAGTTTAAGAATATAATTAACGAGGAGGATGCCGATGCCATGCGCCTTCAGCCCATCGGTCGGGACAAGGATGGCCTCATGTACTGGTACCAGCTGGATCAAGAGCATAATGTCAGGATGTACATAGAAGAACAGGATGACCAGGATGGATCCACATGGAAGTGCATTGTTAGGTATTCCTTTTTTGTTTTTCCTGTTTTTTAGGGGTTTTTAGCTATTTGTGACTGGGGTTCAACAACTTATTTCAATAAATCTGTTTCTCAGTGAGTAGGATCCATGACAGTGGGATTTCCTGCCTTCACATTTCTGTTTTATTGAAAAACCATGCACAGAAATAACTCACTGATCTGTTGGTAATAGCCAATGTGCAATTTGTTTTCTGCTTAATCAAGCCACAATGGATATATGGACAGGGTACCAAGAGAAGCACTGGCCTGCTAAATGCCTTCAGAAATGGAGGAGGACTCTTCTTTATTTTCTGCTCTATTGAGACAATTGCAATCATACAGTTTTGTTCTTGGGGGAATTACATTGCAGTTTTAACTTCATGGAAGTACGAAAGTGTTGACAAAACAAAATAGGCACAAAAAAAATCTTCTGGAGTAGAATTCAGCTCATAGCACTCAAGATGAGGTGCGTGACATGGCTGCAGATTGATGTGCACATGACCCTGTGCCCCTGGGTCTCAGTAGTTGCTGATTGGTCTGATAATATTTTAATGATATTTTAGCTTCAGACTTATGTTTTTTTGTGATTCATTACATATTTTTTACTTTCCTACTCTATGCAGAATATATGGGATCTTTCTTACTGTTAAAAGAGTTAATTTGAAGTTTTTTGCATATGTACCAGTTAACAGGTTTTAGTTTATCTCCACATAAACTTCTTTAAAATTTGATTAGTTCCATTAGACTTTTAAACTGGACTCAGCAGAATCAACTCTGGCTTTAAAAGTCCATAGATATGTAAAAATAGATCTTAAAAAACACCAAATGGTGGGGTCGTTTCTTTATGCAAATACAAATTTTTATATCTGCAGCTTGTTTACATCTCCATAGCTCTGGTAACCAAGGGAGTCGTACAGAACAGTTTAAACCACTATAAAAGGCCATAAAACAATAGCATTGCCACCAGTGAAACGGAGACAGCTGTTGTGGGTGAATAAAGTAAATGTGTCTGAACAAACCAGTCTGGAGCCGAGCAGTGTTTCTCTCTCTTCATGCATTATAGACTCCAGAGAACAATGCCAAAAGCAGAAGAAATCGTGGCTCTGTTGGGCAAGTTCTGACACTCCACAGAGGAAGAACACAGTAATGCACTGTAAAATCTGGAATGGCTCTGAACCTCTTGAGATTGCCCATCTCGGGGTTGTTGCACTTCCAAGCTTCCTTTTTATTCTCTGTAAACCTGGGCAAAGCAAATTGCTGAACGTTTGCTTTGAAAAAAGAAGTGCAAGAGCCTTATGAATGTAGTTTATTATGAAAGACTCTGCATCACTCAGATTCATTATAATTAAGGTGTTGTTTTCCCTGGTTAGGTGTCCAGTTTAAATTTGTTACAGCTCACTGAAGTTACAGCTCACTGAGGTTCACACGGAGAGATGCACAAATGTTTTCTCACTCTCAAGTATTTTCTCACTTAACCCAAGTAGCTGAAGTTTTGTAGACGTCTTTGTGTTGTTTACTAAATGTGTTTAGGAAGAGTACTTGCAAAAAGTATCTAAATTACTTAATTGCTTTTGAAAATTTCCCTTCAATGACGTGGTTGCTCCTTTGGTGCACGAGTTGAAAATGACAACTTCCTCTCTGCTGAGGAAAGAAAACAGAAATTGCAAAAAATCACAGTGAGGATTACAGAATAGCTTGAGTTGGAAGGGACCTTAAAGGACATCTGGTCCAACTCCCCTGCCGTGGGCAGGGACATCCCCCACCAGACCAGGTTGCTCAGGGCCCCATCTAATCTGGCCTTGAACATCTCCAGGGATGGGGAATCCACCACCTCTCTGGGCAACCTGTGCCAGTGTTTCCCCAGCCTCCTGGTGAAAAACTTCTTCCTTGTGTCTAACCTAAATCTCCCCTCCTTCAGTTTAAAACCATCACCCCTTGTCCTACCACAACAGGCTCTGCTAAAAAGCCTATCCCCATCCTTCTTATAGGCCCCCTTTAGGTATTGAAAGGTGGCAGTGAGGTCTCCCTGGAGCCTTCTCTTCTCCAGGCTGAACAAGCTGAACTCCCTCAGCCTTTCCCCGTAGCACAGGTGTTCCAGGCCTCTGATCATTGTTGTGGCCCTTCTCTGGACTCGTTCCAACAGATCAGTAAGAGGATAATAAATAAAAGAATAATAATAACAGCTTGGATCCAGATCCAACAGGACTGGTGTTGAGATAGATAAAATCCTTCAAAAAAAGTGATTTTATTTCAGTGTAGGTAAGTTGAGAGGCTTCTGATGGTGAAGTTGCAGCTGCTCTGGTGGGTCAGGCATTTCACTGTGCTTGGGTATAAGGTTTTCGGGGCTGCATCCATTTAAGCAGATGGTGTTTGTTTATTTTTTATGAATCCCTTTGGGGTAAGTGGCTTATCAGACACTTGTGGTTTTTCTTCTGTCATCTAGAAACCGCAATGAGCTTGCCGAGACCCTTGAGCTCTTGAAAGCACAAATTGATCCTGCCCTGTTGAAAAACAACAATTCTCAGCAGGAGAATTCATCACGTGAAAGCCCGAGCATAGAAGATGAAGACAGCAAAAAGGGTGAAGAAGCATCTACACAAGGTTTTCTGCCTTCTTTTCTCAAATTTTAAATGTTGTGCTGTGGCAGTGTTAGAATTTTTAGCTTCATGAAAAGTTACTGTGTTAGATTAGGACTTAAAAAAAAACACAAAAAAATGTTTTTCTTCAAAGTAAATCAAGTAAATATTGAATACTTTGAAATTATAAATATTGGAGGGATTTTTAGTGCATATTTAGGCTTAAGAGTTTGAGAGCTGTGTGTAAATTGTTTTTAAGTAACCTTACTTTTGCTGTACATTTTTTATGACACTGTAAATACTCATCATTGTACGTTTTTCTTGAGAGTTGAACTGTTGCCAAACTCCTCCTGTTCTAGCAACATTAAAATTTTAAAAAGAAAAACAATCTGCTTGGGCAATGCCATGGTTGAAATCATTACAGTATTGGGTGTGTTGTTTATCTTTGCCTTTGAGTTTGAATCAAAAAACATAGGTTGATTCCTCAAAACGTTGGAATCTACATGATTTGTCAAGAAGACGAGGAGCTAAAGTTAAAACAATTTAAAATACTAAAATATTTTAGAACTGAAGTGGTCTGTAGCTGCCTCCACTGTTCTTATTAACAAACAATCTTTTTTCCTTCCTCGTTATCATGTCATTGCACGTATTTAACAACTTACCTGACTTGTTGGTTTGTGCATTGGTTTTACCAAGTATCAGCTTGAAGGATTTTGTGTTACAAGAATCTGATCTTTTTTAGGTTATGAAAAGCTAAAATCTTGTTATCCCAAGGAATTTTACCCCAGTTGCTGCTTGGTATTATGATTTCTTTTTTAAAATACAGGCAAATATTTTCACAATCAGAAACAAGATTTAAGGATTCTGCTGTGTTAGTGTGTGTTTCTTCAAATCTATTTAAGTTTCTTCAAACCTATTTAAGTTCGTTTGGTATATGGAGTTAGCCAGGGCCTGTCTCAGCACTGAGTATTGAAGAGAAACACTTGCTATTTTATTCTCATTCTTTGCAACAAACAGTGTAGAACACAAGAAATTAATAAAACATGCAGATAAAATTTGAGCTGCTGTGGAAGCATTACAAGATTACTAGGAGTTGTAGGAAATTGTGATGAACGTGGGCAGAATTGTCTTTCAGTCTAAGGCATTTCCAGTGTCCAACTGTGCAGGTGTGTGACAGCATAACCTCTGCTGACACTGCAGAATTAATTCCAAGTATTGACATTGCCTTTGTCTCGCTGAAAATTGGTCAAGCCAGCAGAAATCATCTGATTGATATCTCTACTTCTGACACGGTTTTACTTTACGCTGAATTCAGAAGGAGCCATTTGAAAACATTTTAATCAATGCCCCCAACGTAGATAAATCCTCAGACCCTGGTCCCTGCTCACCTGGGCCAGCGCTTGCCTTAGGCTACGTGTTGATCCAAAATCACCCCTGGTGATTAAATACAGTTCCATGTATTTAATTAATAAAATTATCTACATGGGCAGTAGTCTCATTGCAGTCAGTGTATTTACAGGGCACTATGTCGCTCCTCTCAGTTGAGAAGCTGTAGTATTTCTTCCTGTTAGTCCAAGGACTGCACTCAAAGCCCTTCTAAGGTACAGTGAAAACATCTTGGAAGACCTGATACTGTTCGCTTTGGCGTTGAGCTAGTTCATACAAAAATAGGGCAGACTGACCCAATGCTTACATGTTGGGGTTTTTTGCCTGATGGGTTGACTGGATTAGTGTTGAGGACAACTTGTGCATCGACTGAGTCATTCTGTGTCCATGAAATGCTTCAAGCAGTTTGAGGAGTTTGACTATAGAACAGCTGTTGGTTTTCAGTCTAGAGAATTTTGGGGATTCTGGCAGTGCTTGGTGTTAAAAGTTTGGGAAAAAGCAGGAGGTGATGGGAAGAAATGGTTGAACAAAGTTTAGACAGAAAGAAGTGAAGGGAGCATGGAAGAAAACAGACACAGTAAAAAAAATCCCATTCTTCTTGTACAGAGAAATGGCTTTAAAGAGGCAGCTTTTACATTGCAAGGGCTCAGAGTGGGGACCACTTCTGTGAAGAGCTAGAAACCATCCTTGAGCCTTCAAAAGGTCTTCTGGGGCCATAGAGATGCATCCCTCACTGCTGCACTGACTGCTGAGACTGACTTGGATATGCGCTTTGTATTTGAAAATATTATAAAATTACAATTACTGTTTTCCAGAATGCTTATTTTCTTTAAGGTGACTGAATTAGCTATCGTGCATTTCCCCCTGTATATTTCTAGCCACTTTGGGAAGCTCTCTCTTGGAAAAGAATTGCACTAGTGTGGAGGGAGAGGGGTGAGGTACGAGTAAAAAAAATCATCTTGTTGTTTGGAGTTACGGTGTGGTGGCAATAACGTCTTCCAGACGATAGAAGATGCTGCTGTGGTATATGTAGAGCTGTTATATTTGCTTTTTTCTAATTAGTTCTATCATTAGCCAACTCAAAAATTATGGTATAATAATAATAATAAAAATAATTCATTAAGAGGCTGTGGTAATGATAAATAATAGGCTTAAGTACATGGTAACGGGGTAGGTGTATGGTTTCTTCTGGGTGCTGGAACTGCACTTTAAGCCCTAACGATCTAAAATTGACTTAGCAAAGCAGGCACGACCTCATTCCTTAAGCTCTGAAGGTTTTTCTGGTGTGTACTGCTCACTGTGCTCATTTAGAAACAGCAGATGGAATGAGTGTAGAACATTGTTATTTGTGTTTTGGTAGTGCTTAGGGGATGTAGTCATTGTCCAGAGAAACCAGGTGAATTTTGTGAGAAGCTATAACATTGAATATTGTCTTGTTTCTCTGAACTGTTGAAATACAGTAGTTAAGTATTTCTTGAAATAAAAACATGGACAATCGGGGGACTGATTTCTATGTGGAATGTCACTTGAAGACCATGGAATCTTGCACCACATTCTGGTTTGTGAAGTAATTCAGTGAGACTTAAGTCGCTGCTTTGTGTGCTCACTACTTAGATTTTAAGGATCCTCTGGAGGAGGAAGGGACTGAGGAGTCTGTATAAAGAAGGGTAAATCTAGAATTCTGCTGCTGGCTTCTGAAATTTAGTATATTGGTATATAATTAAACTGAACTATAGCTAAAAATTGGCAACCCACTTTTTTAATGAACGTTAGACAAGCCAGACTCCTCATAAATCCATGAGAGAAGATGATGGATTTGCAGGGGACTTCAGGTCATTGGGTTTTTCAGATCTGCCTTTGTTTTAATGGATGCAATTTGTAATCCTGTAGGTCCCCTGGTTGTTTCATAGCTGTTTCTCTCTGTTAACAGAAAATCAATTAAAAATCAAAGAAGAAAAAGAGGAGGTGGAGGAACAGCCAATGGAATTGGAAAGCCTTCCTCCTCCTATGGTCAAAGACGACGAAAATATGAAAATTGAGAAAGTGGAAGAGAAAGAAATTATAAAATTGCCTGTAATAGTAAAATTAGAGAAACCTTCAGAATACAATGAAGAAAAACAAACTGTCAAAGAAGAAAGTGACTCCTTTAAGGAAAATGTCAAGCCTGTGAAAGTGGAGGTGAAGGAAAACAAAATCGAACCAAAAGACTTAAAAGAAGTAAAAAGTTGTACGGACAAAATAGCAGTTCATGAACCAGAGAGGTTAGAATTTTGTGTCAATGTCAAAACTCCCCAAGAAATTGTGGAGAAATCTGTGGAAGAAAGTGAGAAACTTAAAAATGACCAGCAGGCAAAAATACCACTTAAAAAGAGAGAGATCAAGCTGACGGATGACTATGACAGCCCAATAAAGGGGCCTCTCTGTAAATGTGTTACTCCAACAAAGGATGTCTTGAAAGAAGAAGGGAAACCAGAAGAAGAAGCTTTTAAGAGAGTCCCTACAATTACTGCTTTATGTCCTGATGGGAAAGTGCTAGTAAATGGAGAGGTTAGCTGTGAAAAAATAACCCCGAGTGTCATACAGAATAATAAGTCAGAACACTCTGTGAGCACAAAGGAAGACAGCAGCTCATTGAAAGAGAGAAATGGAAAGAGTGGGGAGAAGGTATCGGACTCCCTAAAGGTATCAGACTCTGATAGTAAAATTATAAAAGTGTGTGAGGTTGAGAAAAATGCAGTAACTGTGGTGAAAGAAATAGGGGCTGTGGTCTCTGAGGTTTCTAATCAGAAAGTGCCTTTAAAGGAGGAATCGAGTCCTGTGGAAAAAGAGTCCCTTGACAGCACAGCTACTGAAATGGTAGTGGAAGGGTCTTCAAACTCCGAAGACTGTGCCAAAACAGCTGAAGAGAAACCAGCCATGACAATAGAAAAGGACAGACTACCATCACCCAAAGAATGTTTAGAGAAGGTAGAGAAGTCCACGAATGCATCTGCTCCTGCAGAACAGCCCAAGCTTGCACTGTCTGATGAAGAGACTTTGGCCAGTAAAGGTGAGTCTGAGAAGAAACCTGATTCTCCAAAAGCTGCTGAGACACCTCCTTCGTCTACTTCTCCCATTACTTTAGAGAAGCCTGTTTCGGAGAAGGAGGGCTCTGGCAGTCAAACGGCTCTACCTGAGGAGAGCAAAGCAGAAGAAAAATCCAGCCCTGAAAAACAAGATGAAGAGCCAGAGGCTGCCAAGACGGAGCCAGATGGATTAGATGGTGCCCATACTTCTAATCTAGGGGACTCCTCAGAGAGTAAAAAGGAATCTCCACTACCTAAAAGCAAATTTAAATATAAGCTAGTTTCTGAAGAAGAAAGCTGTGCAACAGATAATAAAGAAATAACTTCTGAAAGGCAGAAAGAAGGGATTAAATTAACAATCAGGATCTCCAGTCGGAAGAGAAAGACGGAAACACCGCCAGAAGAGGTCAGCATTGGCCGCACTTTGAGACGATCTCCAAGGATATCCAAGCCTACTCCAAAAGTTGTGGAGACTCGGGATCAGAAACCTGACAAAAAACGACATGAGGAGGAAGAGGAGAAACCTGCAGCGGCACAAAAACCGGAACGAAAAGAAGAAGCAAAAAAACAAGAGAAGGAGTCAAATTCTAAGGTTAACAAGGTAATGCAGTTTTATTACCCAGGCATAACGAGTACCCACGGTGTTATTTGTAAGGAGAATATACACTTAGATAAGAATATTAAGGATTTTTTTCCTTTGGTCAGCTTTTGCATGGAATTGGCTTTGCAATCCAGTTAGTGGACTCAACAAATCTAAAAACACCCCCAAAGAGAGTGTTGAGTAACCAGTTTATAAAATCTGTCATTTAACCTAAACCGAGTAGACCAAGTCAACCCGAGTGAATTCTTGTAAGGAATTAAATGATCAGAGCTGAGGCAGTGGCTGAATGGAGACTTCTAGCTCCTGTGGGTTTACTCAGTGGGTGCTTGGTGGTGTCTGGTTGGTCAGTTTGAGGATGATCATATGCCACAAAGGAACCAAAAAACGGTGAAGAATAAAAATTATTATGATTTCTGTTTCTAAGTGAAGCTGAAGTTATTGTTTTGGTGAGTTCAATTTAGCTTTTTTCATACATGGGGGCTACATTTTAGTTTCAATGGTGGTGTCTTTTCATGATAAACTTTCCCTCATGCAGCATAGACCTTAAAATATATGAGGTGAATGCAACACAAGCAGCTGAATGTACGTATCTATAGTGTGCTTCCAAGTCTGTCTAGTTGTAGAGACCTTTTATTGATTTATCTTCCATTTTTTCTGGATATGGAGTATGTATGAGAAACAAGGAACCAAGAGTCTGTATTTTTAAGTGCACTCTTTTTGTATCTACTTGAAATCCTGTTAATTTTTCCATTGCTACACATTTTCTTCCCAATTTTTGGAGTCCTACCAAGACATTCATTTATTTAGCAAGTTTCATTCAACGTACTTCTACGCTGAATAACCTTCGTAAAATGACCAAACAGTTGATTTTGCAGTGGATATGAACACCTATACTGAAAAATTGTCATATGCATAAAGAAATGAAGGGTAATTTTTTCATTTAAAGATTTTCATGTATAGATTTTCATTAAAAAAGAAAATAAATTGAAATAATAGTGGCTATATGTCCTACAAGTAGTTTTAATTTTGAAGTACTGTTGCTGTGGGTGTTTTAACTTGATCTCTTTAAAAAAAACCCAAAACAAAACAAAAAAAACCCCAGAGGAGTAAAGATATTTTTCTAGAGAGATTTTAAAATAAATATGGTAGAGAAGAAGTTTGAAACCAGTTAAGCTTCTGTCATTTGATTAAGATGGAAAATACCCAATTCTTTATAAGCTATTTTATATTTGTTTTCTTTTAAAGAAGGGTTTTGTAAAAATAGATCTGAAGCTATGATGACATATGATGAAATCTAAACTTAAACTAATGCTATCATGGGTTTAAAGTACATTTGCTACTAAAGTTTAGTGAATGATAAAACCTGTAAAGAAGTAGATATTGGTGCTAGGAACCTGAAACAAAATTTTACTGATATGACAAAAACTGCTTTGGTTCGAGTCCATCCTGCAGGAGAAATGGAATATTTTGTACATTTTAGTTTATTCAGCTCATTCAGGTCAATGAGTAGTTTAATCAAATCGAAAAAAATGGGGTTTTGAGTTGAAAAATCTCAGAGTTATTTTCCTTTTTCAATGTCTGCAGGGCAGAGGGGGTGGGAAGAGTTGTGAGATGATGATGTCTGTGAGAAACGAGTTTCTTCTGTTTGGTGTGTTGCTTTAAATATAAAATATCCTTAGTGGGGGAAGTAGTTTTAACTAATGCAAAATAATATTCTGAATTTTAAGGGAAATCTAGTTTTCATTTAAAATAGGATAGTAAATATGATGGAAAGAGGCAGATGCCCCATCGATTAGCAGAAAAGAAGCATCAACTGGATTGGTTTTCACTTAAATAATGGAGAAGTATAAATGTGAAATAAGAACTAGATATAAGTTACACACTTGAAAGGTGCAGTGATTTTATTTCAGTAAAGTGTGCCCATCTTAGGGAAAGCACCAGAAATACTGGATTTAATACACTTGTTAGAGTGCACACACATTTCCTGAAGTGAAATAAGACATAAACTGTACATGGGGGGAGGAGGAAAGATTTTCTTTGCATTGAGGAAAGGTATCATCAAAAAGCTTAAATGTGGAATTACCATGTTCACGAGCAAGTTTATCTTGTCAAAATAAAAAATAAAAGGGGCTGAGTGATAAAGTTGTCTTCCTACTTTTAAATCTTAAGATCTCTGCAGGCAGGCAGGGATTATTCTCCCTTTATTACTTTTTTATATTTATTATCCTGTATCTAAGGCTCTTAGAAACACAATCTATTCATGGAGACACTGCTGCAAATGTTCTGGTTGAAACTAGTCAATTCAGTGTAGAAAAAGGTACTTTTGAAGGTCTGGGAAGAAACTCTGAAGCATCCTTTGTGTTTTCTCTCTGAAATGGTGTGTCTCAGAGACGCAAAGTCCGGTGGACGGGTACACGAACGCGAGGCAGGTGGAAATATTCAAGTAATGAAGAAAGTGAGGACTCAGACAGTGAAAAAAACTCTGATGATGAGGAAGAAGAGGAAGAAGAGGAGGAAGAAGAACCTGCACCTGCTGATGACGATGAGCCATGCAAGAAGTGTGGCCTTCCCAATCACCCTGAGCTGGTAGGCTTCTAGGGAAAGCTCCTGTTGGATGTTCTCAGGTTTGGTGAATTGGCTTTGGTGGTATCTGAAGGCACATTGTCCTTTGAGGTGGCTGTATGTAGGGAGTAGAAGGCTTTAATAAGAATCACAGAATGGTTTGGGTTGGAAGGGACCTTAAAGATCATCCAGTTCCAACCCCTCTGCCATAAGCAGGGACACCTCCCACTAGACCAGGTGGCTCCAAGCCCCATCCAACCTGGCCTTGAACACTGGCAGGGAGGAGCAGCCACAGCTTCTCTGGGCAACCTGGGCCAGGGTCTCACCACCCTCACACCAAAGAATTTCTTCCTCACATCCCATCTCAACCTCCCCTCTGGCAGTTTGAAACCATTCCCCCTTGTCCCTCCATGCCCTTGTCACCAGTCCCTCTCCAGCTTTCCTGGAGCCCCTTCAGGCACTGGAAGGTGCTCCAAG
>VZRW01002135.1:41577-52941 GCA_013398125.1 Aegotheles bennettii
TCACAAGAGCAGAGTAAAAGGGGAGAATCCCCCCCCGGCCCTGCTGCTCACGCTCTGGGGATGCAGCCCAGGATCCCGGGGGCTTTCTGGGCTGCAGGCACACATGGCTGGCTCATGGTGAGCTTCTCATCAACCAGAACCCCCAAGTCCTTCTCCTCAGGGCTGTTCTCAATCCATGAGGAGGGAAGGAGGTTATGTATTCTGATGACCTCTGAAATGCCGTATTTTATGAGGTACAACACAGTTTTACCCATTGAGAATTAATCTGGGTGAGGCTTTGAGGCTGTGCCTGCAGGCTCAGTGAATACAGAGGAGACAACTTAAACCCAGCCCAGCAGTGCCACGTATGGACTCCTGTGTCCTGTGACATGGTCACAGCTGCACAGTCCTTATTGTTGGATACAGCTGCACATCACCCTGAGGACTGCATACAGCAAAACCCCGTGCAGAAAGAGCACACTGAGCTTTCACTATTTCTGATGTTTATGGTGGTAGAGATCATCTTGAATTCCTCTGTTTATCTGGGAAATCATAGCGTGCAGTTCTGCTATGAATCCACAGAACAAGCATGTTCTCAGGTATGTGACAGGTATCCTGGCAGAGCTGAGACAAAGTTTGACCTCTAGGATGTTACAGGTAAATATTCCAGTAGATGTTTGCACAGGTCACACCAGCTTTGTTCCTCAGTTTTAGTGGAAAGGGACATCTCAAGTTCTACTCAGCTAAGTAATAACTCTCATGTTGCCCAGTTCTGTATACCCCTAGGAGTCTGCAAGGCTTTGTCTCTACCATCTGGGACATAAAATCATCCTGATGAGGAAGTGGCCAGGTTTCCTTAGTGTGGACATGTTCACATCTTGCCCACATGTGGTTTTACTCTTATTCTGAGATCTGGAAAGCATCACCAGGTTCCACACCGTGGGCACGCAGTCTGCACAGTCCAGTAGCACAAAGTGCCTGAGAACACACAATAAGTGAAAATCTGGTGTTAAAATAGAAAACTGTGATACTTAAACTTCCCCATAAAAACCACCCCTGGCCCTGGAAGCATCTAGTCGTAAGTGATAGGGGAGTTTTTAGGGTTTGGCACAGCCCAAAGTATTTATAAAGTGCTTCTGTGTTGGCTGGGGAATTATTTCTGGAGCTTGTTAAATGTTGTGAGTGCCAAAAGATACTCAGGATTCGTTTTGTTCCCACAGATCTTGCTGTGTGACTCTTGTGACAGTGGCTACCACACAGCCTGCCTTCGCCCTCCTCTGATGATCATCCCTGATGGAGAGTGGTTCTGCCCACCCTGCCAGCACGTACGGTTCCTGCTTGACTTCACTGTTCGCTTTTTCAGCTTTGTTTGTTGTCGTGGAGATTTGTTGGGACTTTAACAAGTTCTTTTAGGTTGTTTTCCTGTTAAAAAAACAGACTGAGTGGTAGGGATGCTGATCTTCCCTCTTGTCCATCAGTAAAACTGAGTTTTGTGAGATGGTTTTCCTTTCACTTTGTTTTCTCTGCTACTGATGAATGAGACTGTGTTGCTGACGTGTAGATGAGAATGTTCAGCCCATCTTTGGGTAAATTACCCCAAGACTAATATAGTATTAAAAAATATAATATCTGAATTTTTCCCAAAGGAAACATCATGATGTCGCCCTGGAGGGGGAAGCAGTAGGCAGTGAGGGATGGCAGCTGCTTCTGAAGTCCTGTTCCTACTTCAGAGATGTTTGTTCAGAAGCTGGTTACTTGCCAAAAGGGCTGTTGCTCTGCAAAAAGCTGCCCATGCTGGCCATGGCATGATACAGCTGTGCTGAGCACTGATTTTTAGAATCATAGAATCATTAAGGTTGGAAGAGCCCTTCAGGCTCATCCAGTCCAACCCCTACCTCCATCCCCACTCACCCACCGCACCCAGTGCCACATCCAGACGCCTCTTGAACACCTCCAGGGACGGGGCCTCCACCACCTCCCTGGGCAACCCATTCCCACCCCCAATCCCCCTCCCAGGGAAGGAATTTTCCCTCATGTCCAACCTGAATCTCCCCTGCTGCAATTTCAGGCCGTTCCCTCTCGTCCTTTCCCTGTGGGCACGGCAGAAGAGACCGACCCCCCCCTCACCCCAACCTCCTCTCAGGGAGTTGGAGAGAGCCAGGAGGTCCCCCCTGAGCCTCCTCTTCTCCAGACTGAACACCCCCAGGTCCCTCAGCTGTTCCTCATAACAATATTTTAGTTCTCTTCTGAGAAGTATATTTAAGTAGCAATGATTCTGAGTACAGAAGAATGTTTACTTTACACAGATTGGGGTTGCAGCTCATGGTTAAAGCATCTCCTTGCTCTGCTGCTGTTTAGTGATTTTTAATATGAAAAAATGACAGATTTGTAAAAAGCATGAAGATCATCCTTGGAAATAGTACAGTGAGGGCATGAACGTGGAATAAGGCACAAATTGTCCATAAAAAGTCACTTTTATATCTGGCTCCTTGAGTATTGATTGTTGTTCTAAGATATGGAACATTTAGTAAGGAAATGATCCTGAGATGTCTCTGTTTTTGATGGCCATGTCCACACTCGTGTGTTCTCCTAAGATTAAGGATTAACGAGTGTGTGCATGCACTCAGCTTTCTGTGCATATTCTCTCCATCTGTGAAATCCTCAGGGTTCTCTGAGGCAAAGTTATAAATAAGGTACTAATTTAGAAGTATGTTTGTTCTAAACATCTTTAATAGAATCATAGAATCATTATGGTTGGAAGGGACTTCCAGGGTCATCAAGTCCAACCTTTATCCCATCATATTCCTAACCATCAGACCATGGCCTCAAGTGCCTCCTCAACCTGTTTTTTGAACCCCCCCAGGGACGGGGACTCCCCCACCTCCCTGGGCAGCCCATTCCAGTGCCCACCCACCCTCTCAGGAAAGAACTTCTTCCTAATCTCCAACCTAAACTTCCCCTGACGGAACTTGAGGCCATTTCCTCTCGTCCTGTCATCAGCAATTTGGGAGAAGAGACCAACACCAGCCTCACTACAACCTCCTTTTAGGTAGTTGTAGAGGGCAATAAGGTCTCCTCTCAGTCTCCTCTTCTCCAAATACTTGCTTTAGGCACGTTGCTGCCTACAGTAAGTGTCAGTCACTGGGAGGATGCACCCATAGCTATTCACAGCAAAGTGTGTGTGGTTTAGGAAGACAAGTTCTTGTTGTAAAGCCTTGTTCATCAAAGAGGATCCCTCAGTGTAGCAAGGCACTTGCCCTTCTTCCAGATGCAGAAATGGTGAATGAAGTGTCTGAAACGTTGGTTCAACATGAAAACAGTTGATTATGAGAGAAACTAATCCTGTGTTTCGTTCCCTTAGAAATTGCTCTGTGAGAAATTAGAAGAACAATTGCAAGATCTGGATGTTGTCTTGAAAAAGAAGGAGCGTGCAGAGCGCAGGTACGACCGTTTGCTGGTGTTCACAGCAAGCTGCTGTGAGGAGGGGCTGGAACAACTGAGCAAGCATTAAAATAACGGAGGACTGGGGAGGAAATTGGTGACAAGACTGGGAATTGATAAGACCAGTTCTGGCTTCCCACTGATTGGTGGCACAGTGCTGGGAGAGCTCGCAAGAAGGGAGGAAAAAGTCCAATAATTGGAAAAAATAAGCAAATGTGTTTGTGTTAAGCTTTGGCCAAGGTGCCTGAGCACAAATATGGCTTTCCCCGTGCGAGTAGTTAAATGGTTTCCAGCACTGGTTCTGCTGCATTGTTAATGACCCTGTCAGGATTTCTGCTGTAAGCAAGGTTAAGTCCTGACCTTGTTACAAAGGTCATCTAGATTAATGTTGCTTTTGAGTCTTGTTGCTTTAGATTCTGTTAAACCCTGCTGAATTCACAAGATTGTGCAATCGCTGTAGTGCAGTGGCTCAGCCTAACTGCAGCTTGGAGTGAAGTTTTGTGTCTGCCCCTTCCATTGCTGAAGGCAAACCTGTCTGCTGCATTTATGAACAACATCCTTAACATTTGGGACATCCCATCTGTAGCTTTCAGAGCTGAAAACAAGGGATGTGGAATACAGTCTGCATAATTTATGTTTTAGGACATATATTGAGTACTTTGCAAAATTTAATAACATCTGTGCATTATTAAATAAAACTTTGCATGAATTCTATCTTAAAAGGCAAATTTCACCTTTTAAAGAAAGTCATTGAGCAGGCTTGTGTTTGTGATACCTATAGTGTCACATGGGACGTAGTGGAGCACAATCCACGTCTGTTTTCACCTTCCTTCCAATCTCCTGTCACTGTTCTTGCAGCAGCAGCAGTGATAGTGACAGATCAGGTACCCACTGTTCCTGAGCTTCTGCTCAGGGTGGTTCTAGATCAGGCTGGTTAAATTATCCCTGGCTTGCCAGTTCTAGTGGATTTGTAGCTTTGGGGGCGAAAGTATTAGTTATTCTTATGAGCGAGCTCAGCTTCTGCACAGCCTCCAGGAGTGTGGGACACAAAGGAACTGTGCTCTGCTTTATGGTGGGAAGATTCATTGCTAGTGAACATTTTTGGACCTACTTTGGTAAATATTCTGCTGGCAGACTTTACATGGGATGCAAGCTTTTTGTCAGTTGGTCTTGCCTTCTTGAAATCACTGGTGTTGCATAAAAAGATTTTTTTTCATTTTAATTTAATTTTTAAAGCTCTTTTAATGCTTCCTGAAGAGCATACCATTGATATTGCAGCACTTTTCAATGTCTGAAACAGATGTTTAACAACCATTTTACAATCTGATCCTCACACCAAATGAACCTAAATTTTCTATTGTATATCAGAAACGTGTTTCTTTTTATATTTTTATTTTTTTAAAGTTCTTTAAAAAGAGAATTAAGCTTGGGTTATAAAAGATTTCATGATACAGTAATTTTAAATTGCAATGCTTCAGTATTCTGGTGGTATATTTTAGCAAATTGTAAGGTGAAAAGGCTGAAGAATTATGCTAGAAGAAATGATAGTCCTTATTACAGCTCAGTGTGGAAGTTAAAGCAGGTTAAATATTTCAATGCCATGTTTCTGTAAGCTCACAGTACGTGTTGTCTGTCTTTCTGTCTAAGAGGGGGAAACCAGCTGTCTCCTCATGGGCACACACTATAGATCCTTCGTGCCAGGGTTGCTATCATGCTTTTTGAACTAATGGTGCTGTTGTGCTCTTTTGATTTATTCTCCAGCTTTCAGGAATCTGATCCAGCTTCTCAGCTGCATTCTTGCTCAGTGTCACATCACTGATTTGTTTTAATGAAAACTTCAGGTTTCACACTGGCTTACATAGGTCAATGTAATACCATCTTTTTCTTCCCTCTTCATGAATTCAAGGTGCTACAGCAACAATCTGGCTGAATTTCGGGTTCCTCACATACACACTAACTGGTACAATCATGTCCTGTCACCAGCTAGGGGCAGTGTACATGAAAGCTTTTATGGTGGATGCCCCTTTTAGTTGATGTTAGAGACTCTCAGACTCCTTGAGAGAAAATCCCTCTGGGGACTACTTGTCTGCTTCTCCCAGGCCAGATCACAGAACCACAGAATGGTTTGGGTTGGAAGGGACCTTGAAGATCATCCAGTCCCAACCCTCTGCGATGGGCAGGGACACCTCCCACCAGGCCAGGTTGCTCCAAGCCCCATCCAACCTGGCCTTGAAGCTAAATCTACCTTCCTTTAGTTTGAACCTATTTCCTCTTGTCCTATCACTACATGCCCTCGTAAAAAGTCCCTCTCCAGCTTTCCTGGAGCCCCTTCAGGCACATGGGGGAAAACCTCTTCCTTGTGTCTAACCTAAATCTCCCCTCCTTCAGTTTGAAACCATCACCCCTTGTCCTATCACAACAGGCTCTGCTAAAGAGCCTGTCCCTTGATTACCTTGATACACAGCCAGAAATTTCAATTTAGATAAAATGATACCAAGTTGTCCAAGTTCGTGGTCTTTTTGGTTGTAAAACAGCGTAAAATCTTTACTCTTTGTAAGTATTATGTTTGGAACTGTGCTTGTTCATGTTATAGAGGAAAATAATATTATGCTAGATTCTTTCAGTAAAGAGTTCTCCAGGAGATTATTTGGATAAAAATGTGCAGTGCAGGAGGCTCTGGTCGAAAGACTTAAAATTTACTTAGATTTAGAAATTAATGAAAGTATTGGGAAGAAAATTTTCATACATAGATGCCTCTATTTGCCAAAAGCAGTGCATATATGAAGTAAATGTGTCTAAAATAAATACACAGATCAGATGTTTGTGTACAGGTCTAGGTGCCCAGTGTACATGATGCATCCTGTTGCAACCTAGGTGTAATGTGATAGCTCAGAAACCCAGAAGAGGTTTGCGTTGGTTCTTGCATGATTTCATTTCAACTGTTGTGATGCTTCACTGGATCATGGAAGTTGGAGGTCTGCTGGCAAATGTCTAGTTCATATCTTGCCTGTCCCCCCCCCGGGTTGTTCTTCAGAGCGTATGGTGTAAAATACTGTTACTCAAAGTTATTTTAAAATAATATGCAGAGAAGTGGCTTGCTTTTAGAGCCCCTGCAGAACCCAGTAAATGCACCAAGTTCCTATGGTATCTTCATTTGCTTAAATTATCCCTTTTTTTCCTAGAAAAAGGTTAGTGGGGACCCATGGTGATGGCAGTTTGGCTGCTCCCCTCTGTCTGGTTTAGTCCCTGGCAGTTCTTGCTGCCCAACTGCTTTTTTGCAAGCTCAGTTCAGTACCCTGAGGATCAGCACGCTGTGCTGTTTGTGAGGTGCTGGGGTATCTGAGACATCTCTAGTTGGGACTGACAGATACAAGACCTTTGGGAGATTTGTGTCCTTCAGGAGCCACAAGTACAGGTCGGGAGCCAGAGCTGTGCCCAGGGCAGTTCAGATGATACAGGATAATAGAGTTGAGGCAAGCCAAGTCTCAACTGAATTTTACTTACTTTGATTTAATGCTGTGACATAGTGTGGACAAGGAGGACAGCCTGCTTCTCCTTACAAGAGTTCTTCCTAGATTAGAGTACTATTCTCTCTCCCATCTTCAGTATAATGTTCTCTAGACAAACCTACCCTATTTTTTCAGCCTTTCTCAACAGGGCATGCCTGCTGCTCTCCAGTAACTCACAGAATCACAGAAGGGTTTGGGTTGGAAGGGACCATAAAGATCAGCTAGGTCCAACTCCCTGCCATGGGCAAGGACACCTCCCACCACACCAGGTTGCTCCAAGCCCCATCCAACCTGGCCTTCAGCACTGCCAGGGAGGGGCAGCCACAGCTTCTCTGGGCACCCTGGGCCAGGCTCTCACCACCCTCACACCAAACAATTTCTTCCTAAGATCCCATCTCCATCTCCCCTCTGGCAGTTTAAACTCATTTCCCCTCGTCCCATCACTCCCTGCCCTTGGCACCAGTCCCTCTCCAGCTTTCCTGGAGCCCCTTCAGGCACTGGAAGGTGCTCTAAGGTCTCCTCACAGCCTTCTCTTCTCCAGGCTGAACACCCCCAACTCTCTCAGCCTGTCCCCAGAGCAGAGCTGCTCCAGCCTTCTGATCATCTTTGTGGCCTCCTCTGGACTCACTCCAACAGCTCCTACTGACTTACTCTGAACTCTTTCTCTGGTTCACATCTTTCTCGAAGTACGTGTGGTGCCCAGATGGCACCAGGTGCTCCAGCTGGGTGTGAATAGGGCTGGCATCCATCTGTCAGCACAGTTTTTTCCACTACAGCTTGACACTGTTGAGCTTTGTTAGTGCTGTTCTCAGCAAGGAATTGCTGCGTGGGCAGTTATTTTCTCCTTGGTATTTCTAGAGTTGATTGCTCCTACCCGGGTCTGAAATCTGGCACTTGTCCTTTTGGATTGCATCCCATCTTTGTGTAATTTTTCCAGCTCAGTGTGATTTTGAATTCCCATTTCCCCATGGATCTGACAGCATAATCGTGATCACAACATTATGATTTTTCAGTTGTTTAATTGCTTTTTACGACCCAATTCAATCGCTTCTGTGGTGCCTGCAATCTTAAAGTGCTGCTGTTTGTCAGAACTCTTTAGAAATCTCTCATGCATGCAGGAAAAAGTAATCATAGGAGATTTAGGGCACAATTCCAACTGAAATAACTGTTTTCAGTTGAAGCATCCCCTTGAGATGCTTCTGCCTAGTGATAGTAAGATCTTCAAACTCTGCTAATTACAGCTTGATTTTAGGTATTTCCAGTTTTTCTGTGAGCTTATTTTCTTTTCTCTCTCCTAAAGAAAAGAGCGGTTGGTGTATGTGGGTATCAGTATTGAGAACATCATTCCACCTCAGGTAAGTGCCTGTGTGTTATATTATTGTTTTATTTTCCAAACTTCTCAGGCAAGAAGTTTCTCAGTGCTGTGTTAGAAGTCCTAGCAGCGTCTTGGGAAGAAAAATTTATCTATGTGCAGGTCAGAAATCATTCTAGACCCTCAGTTTTAGTGTGAGATTGAATTTAGCAGGGAAACAAAGGGAGCTTTGTCGTGCTTGTTAGAGCCAACTGGTACCACACAGAGTCCTCTGCCAGTGGAGGGTCACAGAATCACCTCCCCACCCATTGTAGATGGGTTTTGAGTTTCTGTAGTTTCACAGAATCACAGAATCACAGAATCTAAGGGGTTGGAAGGGACCTCGAAAGATCATCTAGTCCAACCCCCCTGCCAGAGCAGGGTCATCTAGAGTCCATCACACAGGAACGCATCCAGGCAGGGTTTGAATGTCTCCAGTGAAGGAGACTCCACAACCTCTCTGGGCAGCCTGTTCCAGTGCTCTGAGTTTATAAAAGTGCATTCAGTTTATTTAACTCCGGTGTCTGCTGTGTAGTTACCTGGGTCTGAGCTAACTGTCAGTTTTCTTTTCAAACTGATGGAAACAAATGTGCTTGGCTTATGGTTCAGGGGGAATATGCAGTACCTATTAGAAGTATTAAATTTGCCTCCAACAGATGTGTATGGAAATCACGTGTGGTTAGAAATGATAAACATTTAGCATTTTATTAATGGATGCTTTTATATGGTTTCCCTTTACAGAAGAGGAAAAATGTTTCCACTCAGGTGGAGAATGGCCTCCTCTTGCTTCTTAAATCCATTTTAAAGTGATCCCTTTGAAGTTTTAGCCAAATTCCTTCGTCAAAATTATAATCTGTTCCTTGCATAAGAGTTTAAAATGAAACTTTTGTTTATTTTACACATAGATTTTCCACTCTAGCTGACTGTAATAAAGCCAACTGTCTCCTTGCCTCTGGATAGCACAAAAATGATAACAGCTTCTAGAAACTTGCACAAGAGTCTCTGGCTGGGAGCAAATACTTGAAAACAACTCAGCCAGAGTGTAGATTTATTTTTCTTAATTAATAACTTGGAAACAGTATCCTAAAATTAACACGTGTGGAACTTCATTGGAACTCCACCATGTAGAGGTGTCCTTGTGCTCAGTATGTAGAATCATAGAATCCCATCATATTCCTGACCATTAGACCATGGCCTCGTAGAGATGCTGGCAACAATTTATTCAGCTGCTGCCATTTACCAGTCCTGAGAATATCACCTCTGAGAGTATAATCACAGGGATACAATAGCCTGGCCCCTTAAACTCTGAATTTGTGCACTCTGCTGTAACAAGTCATCATATTAGAAGCCAAAATGTGTTGTGTTGGGCATATGAGCTTTCTAGATCGCATGGGTATCTGTATCTTCAGGGTTCAGTCATGAGTGTTGAGGGAGAGGGGAGGGGATAAAGCTTCTTAACACTTTTGTCTTGTGTGAACAGGAGCCAGAGATACCCGAAGGACAGGAAGAAAAGAAGAAAGATTCCAAAAAGCCCAAATCAAAGCTGCTTGAAAGGAGGTCTACCAGAACTCGAAAGTGCATAAGCTACAGGTTGGCAGCTTGTTTAAGTAGCTTGTGAATTTAAATAGCTTGTGGTTTTCTTTCTCGAGCAGCCCACCACTTCTCATGCACACTTTGACATTTAAGAGAGGCCCAACTGAAGTTTCTTTGTTCTTTCCTCTAAACTCTGGTTATGCTTGATGGTTGCAAAAGCATGTGAGGTGGTATAGTGAAGGGATCGTAGAATTATCGAGGTTGGAAGAGACCTCCAGCTCACCCAGTCCAACCCCGTGTGATGCATATAAAAAATAAAATGTATAAGTATGGCCTTAAATTCCCTTTTCTCTTTTTTCCTCCCTTATGGCTTCTTTACATGAAAGGGACATGAAACTTAAAATGCAGTTGAGACAGGATGTCTAAAAGTGGTCTGTAACTCTTTAGATAAATTGTGATTAAAAAGGCAATTAGTAAATTAAAATTCCATGTTATTTAAACTCTGTGCATTCTGGAAGTAGAACAGGTCACTAAAGTTTCCAATATTCAGCGTGCTCTTAATATTATCTTCTGTTCTTGGTATATTACCAAGGTGTTTTATAAACTATTTTCTAAATTAATAGCTTGAGATGCTTTTGTATCCTCCTCAGTCCACTGGGCAAGTGGGTGGGCTGCCTTTGGGAGTAGAGAAGAATGTGTTTGCCAGAGAGCTTTGTGCTTTTTGTGTCCCAGCTGCATTGGGAATATAAAAAACCCAAACAGTATTACCTTGCCTGTCCTTGCTCCTTTATCATCAAAAATTAGAACATGGCAACTTTCAACACCTTCCAGCAATAACCACGATTAAACTGCTCACAGTCCATCTGGTTTTGCTGTTGAGCAGGGACCTGGTGTTTGTATGTGCTGAGTTCTCTGGTCTGCTCATTTGCTTTGGTCTGACCTTGCTCAGCCATTGGTTTTTGGTAACTTTTTAAATGAACAGCAGAAGTCACACTAATGAAAATGCCATTTCTGCTTTGGGAAATTGAGTATTTCTGTAAGGAACATTATGCCACAGGCTAGATTATATAGATTTGCTGTTAATTTTGTGACAGGACAGGCAGCATCTGACCAGGAGAAAAAAACCCGTTGCCTGTAGGGTACCTGGCATGACTTCAGCAGGACACACGTTGTGCAAAGACAATCATTTTTATTGGAAGTAATGTTTCTTATAATGCTGTTCTGGAAAAATCAATCTTACACAAAAGGATAGAGTCCTCCTTACAGACTCCATCAGACACATGACTTTGAGCTGGTGAAAATATTACACGTGTCAGTGTGTCACTTCAGATTTATGTCTGCTGTGAGGTCCACTTAGCATCACTGAGAATCGTGTGTGCTTTCCTTCAGTGGGGGAAATAATGCTAAATGTCTTATTCTGCTTGCAGACAGATCTGTCATAGAATCATTATGGTTGGAAGGGACCTCCAGGGTCATCAAGTCCAACCTTTATCCCATCATATTCCTAACCATTGGACCATCAGACCATGGCCTCAAGTGCCTCATCAACCC
>VZRW01002135.1:61322-74862 GCA_013398125.1 Aegotheles bennettii
TCTCTCCTGTAAGAGAACAAAATTTCTCTTGTGTAAGAGCAGGGGTGTCGCTCCTGGTGCCCTGAGTGTGCCTGTGCTGGTGGTTAAGACTCGGTCTCTGTTTGAAGGAACTGTGATGAGTACAGAGGAGGTACCTGCAGTAACAGCAGCCATGCCATGAGCGACTGGTGTGTATTTAGTGTAAAATTAACTTTTACAAAAGCAACCGTGGGTATTTGGGTGCTTTGCATTCTGGGCACCCATCTCACGAGACCTTAGGTCCGGCTTTCAGAGATGCTGGGCAGCAGGGGTTGCAGTGGATGCTGGGCTGCACCCGACAAGGCCAAGCAGCTCTGATTTGTGGGTAAGTTTTGGAAGTGCTGGCCTGAGTTTGCAGAGTGTTAGAGCATCCTCTTGGATGAAGGTGAAACAAGCGTGTGATGCAGCCATATCATCTCTCGAAACCTTGATCTCACACTTCAGTGCAGTCTGTTCTCAGCAGTACCATGTCCACGCTCTCTGCCATCAATCTGCTCTATGGTGACTGAGGTTTTTTTGCTGCCTGCACTTGTGACTTTACACAGTGCCTGACTGACGGTGTCTTTTCTCCAGGAAACCCCATTTCCCCAGGTATTTTTGGTACTGGCTTTTTGCATGTTAAAATCAGCACCATTTAGTTCCATCCCAGTACTCTCCCAGTGTGTTATAAAATATTTACCAGCGTTACAGGAAATGTAATTATGTTGAAAATACAGGAACTTTGGCAGAGTCTCTATCAACTTACAAACCTACCATCAAACCTACAAGTCTCTATCAAACCTACATTAAATAATAATTAAATACCCTTTAAAATAACAGTTCACACACGTTTCTCATGGAAACCACAAGGAGACAGCAAATGGGTGTTTGCCATTTGATTTTTCAGGCTTGTCTTTTCTCACCTGAGCCATGGAAGGTCAGTGTGAAGGCTGTCAGTGTGTAGGCAATATTCCAGTTTACCAAAATGAATTTTAAAAAAGGCCTCATTAAAAGGCAGCAAACTTCAGGTGATGGGCAGTGTTCGTGTGCTTTGGAAGAAGTTCTATATAATTGGGGGATGGCAGGGGTATAGTACAGATGTGTGTGTATATNTTTATGATAGTGTAGCCAGTATTTAGGCTCTTGGTTTCTGGAAGGGTGTAAAGCAGCTGCTCTGAGATTAGGGACAGAGTTCTGTGTTATTCCTGGCATGCACTGCTCAGTTTTAGGTGGAGACATACCTGCCTCTGAAGCCTCAGGTACCCCTCAGATTGGTAACAATATCAACAAGTTGTTGGTCTTTTACTACTTGAGCAGTTTGTTTAAAAAGTAAAAAGAACACAAGTGTGTTGATGTGGTTGGGGAAGCTGGGGAAGGAGATGGAAGTGTGTGGGTGGGAGAGAGAGAGACGGCTTTTTAATGGGTGGGAAAGGTGAAAAATAAAGAACAAAGTGTAACTGGTTTGGTTGCCCTTGGATTTGCTAATGGCTTTCAGTCTGCTGCTTATTCCAGAGAGCTACACATCGAAGAACTCTGAAGATGATGAATCCACGAAGGAGTCGAAGCGACTGATTCGGAAACGTCGGCGAAGCACAGACGACTACTCCGAGGAAGAGGGAGAGGATGAGGAAGAGGAAGGGAGGCCGGTCCGCAAACGGCTGAATCGGATCGAAACGGACGACGAAGACAACTGCGAGAATGCCAAGGATGACACGGAAAACCCCGCTCCTGCAAATAAGCTGCCAGCACCACAAGCTCCTCAAGACAACACCAAGAAGCACTGCTACCGGATAGAAAGCGATGACGAAGATGATTTTGATAACGTAGGGAAAGTAGAGAGCCCTTTGGACTACAGCCTGGTGGACTTGCCTTCCACCAACGGACAGAGCCCAGGGAAAACCATTGAGAACTTGATTGGGAAGCCAAGTGAGAAGACCCAGGCCCCCAAGGACAGCACAGCCAGCGCCAGCCTGGCGCCCAACGGGACGGGGAGCGGGCAGGAGGCAGTAGGGCCAGAGGAAGACGAAGACGAACTTTTGAGAGTGACTGACCTTGTTGATTATGTCTGTAACAGTGAACAGTTATAAGACTTCCATTTTTGTGCTAATTTATTCCACGGTAGCTCATACCAGCGGGCCAGTTATTAAAAGCTGTTTTATTTTTCCTAGAAAATTCTCCACTACAGTATCACTTTTTAGAAGCAAGAATTTCACCAGTCCTGCAGTCTTTCTGTGAAGTGACCAGTTTTGAACTTTGAAGATGAATTGCTGTAAATTCCCTCTTATTACCCCCCCTTCTCCTTCCAAGTCCATGGTCCTGGGTAATTTCACTCACAAAAACCTTATAACAACAAGAGATTTGTATATTTTTGACTTTATATTTCCTGAGTGCATACAAATTTGTGGAAATGGGTGGCCTAAGAAAGCATTCCAAATCGGTCAGGGCCCAAACCGGAACTGGGGTGGGTTTGGCTCAAGGGGTGGGGTGGTGCAGAAGCACTTGTGCTTTAGCTTTTTCATATGAGATATATATTATATTTAAATGTTCACAACTTAGATTACAACTTAACAGACAGTTAAAGAGAAAAATAATGTCTGTACTGTCGCATTTTGTGAGTTGTAGGTTAACATACCATAGCTCATTTTAGTAATCACCTTCATGGAAGCAGTTTGATTTTTTTAATACTGGAGGCAAACAGAATTATTAGAGGCCAAGAAGGTACCATAAACGAGAACTCTACTATCCATTATGACTTGCAGACTTTCCTAATAAACATCCTTTAAAGTGTTTGTACAGTAAAGTGTACTGTAATGAAGTTTTTGACAGTCGAAACACGCTAGCCATGAATTTACGGAGCGATCTCGTGCGTAGTTCGTCAGATGCTCTTGGATGCACGGTGTCTAGCGGGAGCACGGATCGATGTGAAGTTAGGCTGTGAGTTGGATGTTACCTTTACAGACAAAAGAACCCTGCAGTAGCTGCCCGGCCACTCGAGTTTCACCATCTGTTGGAGTATTCTGAATTAAACACGTTGGTACAAACGGCACTGACCACGGGATGACAGTGCATCAGAGGATTGAGGGATATTCAAATAAACCGTGACTGGTCCATTCATGTCCTTAATATCTACTTCAAATTGAAGTAAACAAATGGAACAGTTTTTTTTCCTTTTGGAGGTTTTCTGTTTGGGGTTTGTGTGTGTTGTTTTTTGTTTTTGATTTTTACTTATCTGCCTGGATGTATTAGCAGGTTTTGAATGTAGTGTTGGCCTTTGGCCATTAGAATTTTCTTAAAATACATTTTAATAATTGTCATGTGACCAACTGATTTCAAGAAGGCAGTGTTTCGCAGAGAAAACCCTTGGCTCCGAGACATCCCATCGACCTTGGAGTAGGCATGAAGTGATACGTGCTTTTATTCAAGAAAAAAAACCAACAAAACCAAACAACATGGGACACGTAAGAAAGAGCAGAGCTGAAATTTGTTTTGGGTAGCGCTCGGTTTTCTCTTTACTCTGAATCAAGATGCAGGCTGTAGCATTTGTACATGTTGTAGCTCACAGACAGCTCAAACAGATCTGCCAAGCACTGAAATCCAAAAAGGTCACATCTGTTAATCCTTTTGCTCCGAGATTTGGATTTTTGAGCGGTGTTTATGTCCGTTGCCGGCAATGGATGCACCGTAACTGCTGCTGCCACCGAGGAGTGAGTTCTCCTTTCCTGCCCCACCTGATTCCCTTCCACTATATTGTATTTACTAGTCAGTCATTAAGCACTTCTGTTTTCTTGTCATGAAACTGGCATTAGGCCTTTACTGAATACCTCTCTAGAAAATTACCTACCTTCTGGCCTTGAAAGTCTTGGTTTTGTTTCCCCACCTCTTTCTCCAGGAGTTCTCAGAACCACTCCGTGACTCTTACTCCCTTGGGTTCTAGCAGTGCACATACCCTGCTGTAAAACTGGCATCATCAGAGCTGCAGAAAGGTGGAACTTGCTCATTACCAAGCTTTTGTCACTTATTTTTTTTAAAAAAAGAGAAATCATTCTCATTCTAAATGAGAACTTAATTCTGTTAAAGATTAAATATTTTCCCACCTCATCGATGTTAACTATTAACAGTTTTCATGAGCAGACAGTAAAACAGGGTCGTGAAAAGCCACAGAGGTCTAGGATGAGTTCTTAAAAAGCGTATGTAGCATTTTAAGCTACTCCAGTGTGTTTCTTTGCCTAGGCGAGGCATAAATGTAGTGCTGCTACATTTCTAACATACTTGTGTTTTAAAACAAGCAAGAACACAAAGTTTCCACTTCTCAATGTTAATTGCTGAGCATTTTTAATATTTGCAGTGCAAACTGTCTGGTTCACGTGTAGCAACACTCTGCAAACGATGGTTTCTTGTGGTTTTTGGCAGTGCCATCATCTTTTTTGCTGCCTGATGGAGCCTTTCAGTGTCTGATCAGTGCTGTAGCAAACGTTCTTGCTTGTAGAGTCAACCCCAAATGTTAAATACTTTGTGGGCAAGTAGTTGTGAATGTAGGAAAATAAAAAAGAATTACAATACTGAATATACCGACCAGGAAAAAAACTGAGTACTGACTTAGGGAGCGATGGAGAAGCAGGAAAGACCTGGAAGCAGGATTGGAGCATTGAAGCTTCCATCGGGAACGTCATGTTTTAAAAGCGTGGAACGGCGAGTTGTTACCGAGTCGTACTTTCTGTAGATCACTTCTGTCTTCTAAGAGGTCACCTTTGGTACCTGAGACAGCTTCATCCCCCAGGATCCCAAGTTTCCCCTTAGACCAGTGGGAATGCTGTGCAACTAAGAACTTTAAAAAAAAAAGAATGCCCTGGAAAGTCTTAACGCTTTCAAACTTGTATTTCTCTCATTTTTAAGGCTTCGTGCTTGGTGGAAAATGTACAGTCTCCTCTTTGGAAAGATGCTACTTCCCGACATGAGGCCAGCTGACTGCCGCACAGGGTTCATGCTGTTACAGTATGTATCTGTCATTCCAGAGTGGAAATGTCCTCCTGGTGTCCTCACAATCTTGTGCTCTTCTGTGCTCATCGTGAGATCAGAAGTTAAATGGCTTTGAAAAGTCCTTCAGGTGTGGCTTTGAGCTAGCAGAAAGCTCAAACCATGTAAGAAACAGAGTGAAAACTGGCCAGGGATTTTGTAGCATCATGGGCTTAAAAGTACAAGAATGAGCAGTTACTGGCTGAACATACAAAGCATTGATTCAACAAACTCTTCTTTATTCCACACAGGGTGTCACTCAAAGCCTTGTCTTTTCTAACTGTGAACTCTACAGAGTATAACTGATTGGGAACAAAGTGAGTTGGTTTCTGTGTGCAATTTAGGTAGCACTGGTGAGGGGAAGAACCTAGAAACTGAACTTTGTGTCACCAAGGTGTAGGATGGCTCTTTGCTTTCTTGCACACAGCTCGTGTGACTGTTGGTGACACAAAGCACACAGCAGGTCTCCTCTGTAATTAATGACTGTGGTGCGTTAATCTAACCAGAAGGGTGGGAGAATTAAGAAGTCAGTTTCATCACAGTTGCTGTGTTCTAAACCTGAGTGTATCTTGATTTTAAAATGGGAAATGACATCACCAAACTACCAAAAAAACCCTTAGTGCTGAAATCCTGTCGGAAGATCAGTGCTGAGCAATCAAGTCTGATAGTTTGACTTTGTAGGTGTTGAATTCCATTATAAAATCAGAGCATCTTCCCGATTATTAATGAAAATACTGCTCTGTTCTAAGCACTTGAGAGGAACAGAGATGCTTTTTTCTAAATTGCTTATTTATGAAGTATGTCACCTTCAAGATTTCTTTGGATTAAAGTGTCTCAGTTACTCTTCTTTCAGCAGGAGTGAATGGCTTAGTTGGACTTGTTCACTTCTGCTTTCTAATTGCTGTGGCCTAACTCCTGGTGAAAGCCCTTACTCAAAAGAACCTCAAGGAGAAAGAAAATGTATGTTCACACAAGAAAAATTGTATGGTAGTGGTACACTTGTTCTGATTTGTCTTCATATCTATCATTTGAACTACATTGGTATCCAGATGCTGCAACTGTTCAACAACTTTAATAGTTCATTGTCAGGGTGTCCATTTTATACCTCTTTCCAGGCACTTATCACTTGGATTTCAATGCTCTTCAATAGAAAAGCCTGGTCTAAACTTTCAAATAATTCTTTCAAATTACCTATTTTCACAAACTTCTTTTATGAAAAGTGACCGAGGGAATTTTTATGGCACCTGCTTTTCTAATTCACTTTGTACACAGTAACTTAAATAAATGGTGGCAGTAATGCCAGCCCCAAGAACTGCTCTGACAAAGAGATTTGTATCATTGGCTTCAAAATGGCAACACGCAGGCCTTGAAACTCTCTTTTGGTACATGTGCAGTGACTACTGTTCACAGGCTTGTGTTGTGGATATGATAGCAGCAGATGTGTATTTACATGTGACGTACGCTTCCGATTCACTGGGTATATAAAATCCTTAAATATATAAAAATATATATATATATAAAGATCAGATCTTTCAACCAAAACAGTAAATTTCTGGGAAAAAAATTGTGTTGAATACGATGGGGGAAACCAGCAATTCACGTGAAGGAGCACAGTGCTGCAATTCCTGAAGTGTTGAACTGCAGAAGCATTTAGGATGTTGCCTGAAGTGAGGATTTGCAGGATCGAGCCCACATTTCCTCATTGTCTTTTCGTCCTCCCCTTCCCTAACAGCTGGGGGTAGGGCCTGGATCTCACTTAAAATGTTGGAAGGCAGAAAATAAAACAATCCAACAGAAACTATCCTTATTTTTTTCCAGTATGTACCGATTAAGAAAAATTCTATATAACTGATTTTTGGTGCTTTAGAGTTGGGTACCCGATCAGACCTAGTGGACAGCCCTGGCTTCAGAAATATTTATTGGTTGAAAATTATTTCTGGAGCTGGACGCCCAGCAGTTGGGGTATCAAAGATTACCAGTCACTTCTGAAAATGTGCATCACTTACCGAGCTCTTGCTTTAGATTAGGTGTAATTAACTGAGTTCCAAATGGCAAAAATGTGTGCTTGGGAATTGACTGTCCCAATACTTCAGAGTAATTTAACTTATTTTGTATATTGCAGAAATGTATATTGCTTAGTATGACACTTAAAAAAAGGATTGTGTACAGCTTCTGGGGGAAAGAATAGAACACTCTAAAGTAGAGAAGAAGTTTTTATAATTGAATTATGTGGTGTAAAGGCTCTGGATTTAACTGCAATTAAAAGGAAGTCCTACAACTTGGGTTTTTGACTATCATTTTGTAAATGCTGGCACCCCCTGCCTGAGCTGAGGAGCAGGAGAGGGGACAGCATAGCAGTTAGAGGGGACACGTGCTTAATGAAGGCATGTGTGTCTGCAAATAGATCTACTATTGCTACAGATAACCCCAAAGGTTACTAAGGAGGACCGGGCGGTAGAGTGGCTCTACTCGCGCGGTTGGTTTACTTCGTGCACTTTGCAGCACTTTGTGTACAGTCGGTCGCACTGGTTCCCCA
The DNA here is from genome assembly GCA_013398125.1 of Aegotheles bennettii. NCBI lineage: Eukaryota > Metazoa > Chordata > Aves > Caprimulgiformes > Aegothelidae > Aegotheles > Aegotheles bennettii. The sequence goes on from VZRW01002135.1 coordinate 68,869, forward strand.
GGTGCAGACACAGTTGGTTTCTCCTGCTGTTTGAATGCAGCAGGAGATGGGGAATGGATGGAGGGAAGTGGAACGGAAAACAATGTGTATGCAAACCCGTGCCAGTTGCAGGATAGGTCTTGGACAGGCCTAAAAATGACTTCTGACTCGCCCTTCAGAGACTGTATTTCCAGTGGAAGGTCTCCCTCTAGGAGAATCATCCCGGTACCCTCCTTTTCTCATCCTGACCGTCAAAGCAACAGGAAAACCTACTTGAGGTCTCCTTCGTTGAGGGAATCAGTAATGTTCCATCAGCTCTATGTGGGTGTGAAGAAAATTAGGATCAGTCCATGGAGTATTAGGACAATGTTTTCCTCTGGGACCATCGGTTGGAGTCCGCATGGTTTGCTTTGTTGTTTGTTCCTCTTGCTGTGACCCACACAACTAAACTTAGATTAGTCTGTCAGAACTTGACTTAAATGATTCCATGGGGATAAAGTCCTTCTGAAACATATGATAGGCCTAGTTACCAGTGCACCATTTGTTAGTTGGAGCAGTTAAAAGTCCTTAATAGATACTAATCTGCTACTCAAGTTAGTGGTAGAAAAGGAAATCGAATCATAAAGCTATAAGCCTTGTTTAGTTTTCCATCTCATACTCATTATATGGACTCTAAAACCTTGTACAATATCTTATTCCTATACTATATTCATTGAAATGGTACTCCTCCCCTAACTCGCATTAGAAGGATTTGTTGTTCATGCCAACGCGGTTGCTCGTTCCTACCTGTGTATCACAGCCCTCTGACAGCAGCCAGGAGACGGTCTGTGACTGATCCAAACGCGTAACGTCACCGTTCTTGGTGTGTGTGGTGGTTCTCATGTAGGCACAGGTCCCGCACGTCAGACAAACACCGGGTATGTTCAACACCCCAGGTAACGTAGAACAGGTTACTTGCTAGCAGAATGGTTATCCTCCAATATTTGGTGAGAATTAGATCAAACCTGCCAGATAGGTCTCTTAAAACTGAAGATAGACTTACATGAAATACAGTTTTGTCTTACTCCTGTGTGCTGTTTATATGTTTGCAAAGAAACCTTGAGTTCCTTAACAACGGTCGCATTCACAGTTGGCCTCATTTTTGTTTTCTTTCTCTAAGGAGTTAACACGGTGAAGTTCCACAAGCTGAGCTCTTTATGTAGAGTTTAACCCTTGCGTTTCTTGAGTCCTGAACTTTGGGTTTTCGGTCTCTCTTCAATCATGACTTGCTCCGATATCAAAGGGAAAGGACTGAGTGGACACACACTCTGTGTGTGTGTGTGTGGAGGGGGGGGAGATACGTTGAAAAAACTGGAAGTGTTGTTCTTGTTGCACATAAATTGGGTGGTGCTTTCACTGTCGTTTCCCCCCCACCAGTAATACCACGTGCATGTAAAACACAATGCATTCAAACTCTTTTTTTTTTAAATGGAAGTCATGGTGGCCTCAGTGCTCAAAGGGTTAACTGCAGTTTATTAACAGCTGATGTTTTTAGATTTGCAGTACACAACTGTTTAAATACTGTATTCCTTGTAAATGAAGTAAAAAAAAATAAAAAATGTTAAGGCTGGTGCCAATATTTTTGTTAATGAATTGTTCAGCATTGTCTCTCACTACAGTCTGGTCAGAACTCTTTGTGTATAAGCTGGGCCTGAAGCCATTTTATAGCTTGTAGGCCTAATTGTGTAACTTTTCTTTCATAATGTTTTTGTTATATCTACTGTCATTTCTTTCATATAAATATGACATGTAAATTGTCATAATAAAAAAAAAATTGAAATAACTTGATGTACAAAGTATGATGTGTATTGAAGCAACAAGCACTTTCCAGTGGTCACCAACGTGCACATCCATTTCTTTTGTACTTTTAAAATAAGCACCGAGTGACGGCCACCGTGGATGGTCCCAGCCCGGGGTGGTGCCGCTGCCTGCCACTGAATGGAGAACTCCTGGTTTCTGTTGATAATTGAGTTGTTCTTTTTTTAACGAGCTCTGGCTGATGGTGGGGAATCACAGAATCCTAGGGGTTGGAAGGGACCTCGAAAGATCATCCAGTCCAACCCCCCTGCCAGAGCAGGGTCACCTAGAGTACATCACACAGGAAAGCATCCACACGGGTTTTGAATGTCTCCAGAGAAGGAGATGGAAGATGGAAGGTCTGATGGATTTATTTTTGCAGCTGTGACAGTTTTCTGTGTGTGTTCCATCCTCTACATAATTTTTAATATCTAATTTCATCGCGATGTTGCAGTCACTTGAGAAAAAACAGGAGCTTGAACAGGGTTCAGTGACCGCCTTGCACTACAACATCCATCTCATTTGCTGTTGGAGTTGTGTAGTTGCTGAATTGGCGGCGAATTCTTACAGGCAGGGAGAAAATCTGCCTGGTTGTTACCTGGAATTGTTTGCAAGGGTCATGCAGCTGGCACCGTACCCAGCTGGGCTGTTCCAGCATACAGCCGTGAGGTGTCCATGTGCTACTGATGAGAGAGGAGCTGGCTTCACTTATTTAGGCTGAGATGTGTAAAACCGCTAGGTGGAAGCCCACAGAGAAGCACTGGAGATGTAGATGTTCTGACACGTGGCTACAGCAATAGACATGCATGATGTTCTAGGATTTTAACAGGAAAAAGTCAGAGAGAAGTGAATCGAAGCCAAGGGTGGCTTCTCTCTGTGTCAATCACTGAAGCCTGTCAATCTTTGTTTTCTCTGTGGTTATAGTTGAGCTACTGTGTGTTCCTGTAGTGATGAGAAATTGCTGTGAAATCCATCCTCCCGCTCCAACACAATGCCAAAATTTTACATTTGCACTTTTGATGTTGTTTTGAGTCTGAATTGGCCACTTTACAGCAGGCAGAGCCCTGTAGCCAGTGGAGAGAAACACTCTCCCTCAGGTGATGGGTCTTGCCTTGTGTCCTAAGATGTCTCTTGACCCTGTGAAGGCACCTTGCTGCTCTCCATTGCCTCTAAACACAGCCCTGGTTGGCTAAATCACTCTTGGACATCCACTGTTAAGGTGCTGGTGTGGGGGTGGATCCCAACTCACTTTTTAAAGCTTTTACAGCTGAGGAAAAGTTTTCACACAGTGCTGTTCTGTTTAATTTGTGAACTTGCAGGAAACGTCTGCTTACCAGCTCTGAACTTGTGTTAGATACAACACTCGGTACTGGGGGATGAAGTATCTCGATCTTGTAAATGAGGAAGATGGGGATTTATCCTCCTCCCTAATGCCTCAGCCTCAAAACCAACTTCCCAACCTTGGCTTAAACCACCTTTTTTCCTGTCTTCTTCTGAAAGAGTGACACAAGAAAGACTTTTATGTGCAAGAGGAGAAATGAACTCCGCATTGTTTCACGTACAGTGGCTTAATTCAACTACAGTCATTCAACAATTTTAATTTAAAACAATCTAAAGGAATTGTTGTGTGATTTCCAGTTAGCTACAGAGGCAGAGAGGGCTCTCCATGGCTGAAAAGGACAGCCATGCTGGGTAATGGGACATGAGCAGGAATATTGGTTTATAACAAAGTGCGGTGAATGGGTGTTTCCATGTGTTTCCATGTCTTCCTACCTCCTGCTGCGGTCTGATCTGTATTCATGGGTGAATCGTAGATTTTTGTTTCCAGATGAGTACTTGTCTTGGCATGGCAAACTTGAAGATGGTTGAGAAACTTCCTTCTGCTCATCTCCTGTTGCCTCTGTCATTTTTCTTTTCAAGCTATTCCAGCAGTGCTTAAATATCACTTCATTGTGGAAGTTGTTTTCATTCCAGCCAAGGTGTTTATTTGTATGAATAATAATTAGTTGCATAATTGGAATCCAAAATGAGTAAGGAGCTTTCCAAAACATTTTAGAAAGCTCAACCTAAAAGAACCACGCTATGTTCTTGTTCCCCCTGGTTTCTTCACACATTTTCTTTTTCCAGAATGTGCTGCTTTGGTTCTTTGCTATCCAAGACCATAATTAGGAAAGTCCTGAGAAGGGAAAGATGGAGACCTAGCTCTGTTAAGAATTGGTTCATGTTTGGGAGAACCTGGGTTTGCACACAGGTAGGTAAATGACACCTTAAAAGTAAATTCAAATGGATGAAAGGGAAGAGTAAAAACCATTACAACAAGTTAACGACTGTACGGGCTCCTGGTGAGTATGTTGCTACGGCAGGAGTGTTTGCCGACGTGAAAAGTCAGGCAGAAGAGATGTTTGCAGTGGTGCTGCCTCACTGATGGAGCTGCCAGCAGCATCCCCTATCACTTCACTGGTGTAGATTGAATGCTCCCATTTATTTACCCCCCTGTACAGGTGTAATCCCCATTTCCCACTGCACTAGCATGTGTCAAACAGAAACTTGCTGCAGGACTGATGTAAATGCAGGGGAAGGATCCAGGGCCAGTGCTCGTGAGGAGATGTCAGCCTTCCCATCGCTGCAGTCCGAAGGCCACCCCCAGCTCCCTGGTGGCAGCTCACCAGGTACATACTGATGTACTGATCCCAAGTTGGTCACCACTGAGGGAAACCAATATCCTTTACGCAGTTCAGGCGCTTGGTAATCGTGCCCCTGTGCTCGGCACTCATGAGACCCCACCTTGAGTGCTGTGTCCAGTTCTGGGCACCACAGGATGGGAAGGACATTGGCATTCATTTGTCTGGCAAACAAACCTTATGGAGACCAGCTGAGGGAACTGGGGTTATTGAGCCTGGAGAGGAGGAGACTGAGAGGAGACCTTATTGCCCTCTATAGCTACCTAAAGGGAGGTTGTAGTGAGGCTGGTGTTGGTCTCTTCTCCCCAATTGCTGATGACAGGACGAGAGGAAATGGCCTCAAGTTCCGTCAGGGAAGTTTAGGTTGGAGATTAGGAAGAAGTTCTTCACTGAGAGGGTGGTTGGGCACTGGAATGGGCTGCCCAGGGAGGTGGTGGAGTCCCCGTCCCTGGGGGTGTTCAACAAACGGGTTGATGAGGCACTTGAGGCCATGGTCTGATGGTCTGATGGTTAGGAATATGATGGGATAAAGGTTGGACTTGATGGCCCTGGAGGTCCCTTCCAACCATAATGATTCTGTGATTCCATTCTATGCTTGACTTCCATGTGTACCACTGTATCAAGTGTACCAGGCACTGGGTGCTGCCCACCCATCTGCATTCCCCCTGCAGCACCTCCAATGGTCACCCACACACTGCTGTTTGGCTTTTCCCTTTGTCAGCTGCCCAACAGGGATTTACAGGCCCAAACACCCCCGCTGCTCATCAGCTGTGCTGGGGCGGCGCTGCAGGGATCCCCTCAGCGCTCCTCTGTGCTTCGCTTTTCCACATCACGAGAATTTTATCCCCCAGGTGCCAGAGACGGCCGCTGCTGGAGCAGCTCTGGAGATAACACCACAGCTCGCCCTCAGAACATGGACATTTAGGGCTGAGACACCGTCTCCCGCTCTGATGAGGGGGGAAATCGCTCCGTGGGGGCGGGACAGGCTGTGGCGATGCCCTCTGGTGCCGCACGGATCGCTCCTGCCCGCGCTGCCGCCCCACAGGCTCAGCCCAGGGCGAGCGACCGCCGCCCCCAGGGCGGGAACGGCCCCAAGATGGCGGCGGGGCCACCCCCGAGAGGCGCCCAGAGAGGCCCCGGGGCGGGGCGTTCCGGTTCCGGCGGAGGAGGAGGAGGAGGAGGCGGCGATGGTGGAGGAGGGAGGCGGCGGAGGCGCCATGAGTTTCCTCAAGCGGTTCCTGCCGCCGGCCGAGGGCGTTCGCCACCGGCAGCCGGACACGGAGGCGGTGCTGGCGGGGCGCACGCTGGGCGCAGGAACGCTCTACATCGCCGAGAGGTGAGGGGTGACGGGAACCGGGGCTCCCCTAGGCCTCGGGGGGCGGGGGCTGCCCGGCGGGACCCGGGGGTGCCGCCGTGAGGGGACTGCGCGGCTTCTCCTGAGGGGGCCGGGAGGGCCGGGGGGGGGGGTGTGCCCCGGGGCCCGCCCTGGGGGGCTCCT
>VZRW01002135.1:82840-93388 GCA_013398125.1 Aegotheles bennettii
AAAAAAAAAAAAAAAAGAAAAAACCCAAAAAGATGCTGTTGTTGTCTATTTCCAGCTATCAGCTTGCCTGGGGTACTCGGCAGAATAATGATTAAAATGTTCCCATCCACCTGGGTGATTTTTTTAATATTTATTTGCTTTGTCAGTTGTTTACAGGTTCTCTTTGTTCCACAACTTTGAATAAATTTATATAATGTAAAGATAATTCTGGTGAGATTACTCGTTTTTTACCCGTGCCCTTCATTTGAAAATTTTGCTGGGTTTTTGAACCCCAAAATTTTGAAAATTAACATAATTGAACAGCAATATGTCAGGTGTCTCACAGCCATCTTCGTGTTTTATTTGCCTTTCTAATCTTATGTGCTGTGGTACTGCTTTTGGTTTGCTACAATTACTGTTCTCACCAGGGCTGCTCGGTTTCAGAGTTTGTGATTTTTTGACATTGTAGCACAGAGCAATTGTCCCTTTTCTCATCTTGATTGCTCGGTGGTTTCAGAAGAGGATCCAGCCTCTTTCTGTTAAAAGGAATCACACCATTTGTCACAGCAGAGCTTCGTTTAAAAAATGAAAGAGTTTAAATCTGCAGAGTTTCCTGCTCTGGCTGTCTCTTGTCAGCAGAGGGCACTCGCTGCTGTTCATGTGCTATTTGCTCACACCTAGCGTTGGCTGTTGTTTTTCAGATGGGATGGAGGTGGACATAGCACCAGTAGTTGCAGGGCAGTTTGAAGATGCAGAAGTTGATCACTGAGGAGGACGTACGCTGCTGTAAGTTCTGTCTTCCAACACCACTGTGTTTCAGTCCTGCAGAGCCTGCTGTCTCTGTAACTCGTGTCATGCAAATGATCCCAGATCTCCTACGGGAAGTGTCTTGTGATAGCAGGGTGATGGTGATTTAGAGAAGAAGGTCCCCAGTTATCACTACAGAAAGGTGTTCAGTGATGTTTGCTGTAAGAGCTCAAACTGTTTTTCCATTGCACTTCCTACCTTGGGAGAGACCTTGCAGTACAGAGAGGAGTTCTTCCAAAAAAAGTCAAGGTACTGGTTGCCCTGCCACTGGACAGTTATTTCATAAAGGACACATTTTAAAATTAAGGGAAGCTGCTCAGCTGTAGATGAAGTGCTTCTTAGTGAATGGGAAGCTTGGCTCTGATGACTCCACCTCCAAGATGACTTCTGTCCATGCTTTATAGAAAAAAAAATAAACCCATTCTGTTGAAAATTCAGATTTGAATGCTTATTGTCCTGGTTTAAACTTGAGCGGGATTAAAGAGAGTTAGTGGCTGGTAGCAGATCTCTAAGGAGCCTGAAAGTGCTGGTGGAAGTGGTGCTGACTGATCTTCTACCAGAGCACAAAATCCACTCTTGTAAGAAGCAGTTTTGGTCAATGGAATTCTTCCTACTGCTTGCTCACAGCGCGGCAGGTGGGAGATTAATGCTGAGAGAGGTGAGTGGAGAGGGAGTCCTTCTGTCCTTCTGCTTGTGCTTGTCAGAGCTGAGGAGCAATCAAGTGATCTGCACCGGCAGCCTCAAGTGTTGCTGCAGGTCACTGCAGGTGACAGTTTGGGAGCTGTGGGTGTGATCGGCCTTTTTAAAGCAACCACCCAAGTTCAAAAACCTGGGGTATGGGGCAGCAATAAACAACTGGAGGTGTGAAGTGATGCGAGCAGCTCTTGCAGGTCTGTGCTAATCACCCTGCTAATGAGTCTGACGGCAGCTGGGTTCTACACTCTGAAAACAGGGGCAGAGCAGGAGCACGGTGTGAGCTTGGCACTCTGTGAAGCAGCTCAGCTCTTTTAGCCTGCTGAACTGCAAAAATCATGTACAAACACACCTTGCTGGTGATCCTCTGGAGAGCAACACGCTGCCCTGCCTCTAAAGCCCTTGCAGGACACTCACATCGCATGTCACTTGCTCGTTATCTAAATGAGATGTGGCAGTCACCCGCTGATGCTCCTGGAAGACTTGCTGATGGATGATGTGGGACATTCCCACCAGTCTGGTAATAGCAGCTGTCTGTCTGTCACATCACGAGGCTGCAGTAATTGTTCCACAGCAGCTGCTGAGTCTGTGTGTGGCCATGCAGTGGTGCCTTCCAGGGCACGGGCGTTACAAGTCCAGGTTGTGAGTGTGTGCTGTCCTCACCTGACCTGAGCTTGCAGCTGCTGTCGAAGGCAAAGACACTCAGCCCTTCTGAAAACGAGTGGGTTTGCAGTCAGGTGCTGTCCTCTGCAAACCAGGGACAGCTACTACTCTGCAAGGATTAGTAAGCTTTTATTTTAATGCCAATTATGTAAACTTGGTGTCTTATATCTTTCAGATTCCTCTCGTGGCACTTCCAGAATAAGCTGTAAAGCTGAAGGCGTTGCAGTGACTATCGGGAATTAACATTTCTTTTAATGACCTAAGCTTAGACATCTAGGTCTATAAATGCTTTTATAGGTGTTTAAAACAGGGTTTGACATTTGTGACCACTATGGGGTTATTTAAAAAAAAAAAAAAGCAACCAACAAACGAAAACAATAAAACCTCTCGCATCTAACACTTGAGTGGGGCTAATCAGGGGTCATTTCAAAGAAGCCTTTGTAGGAATTCTAGGACATCAGAAATAAAACTGTAAGTTGAACAGCATTTTAGATCGTCCTAGAATTTTCCATATTTTTTGTACCTGTTCATTGCATCAGTGGAGTAGAATGGAAATAGAAGCATTACGAAGTTTGACTGAAAGGAAATAGGGTTGGCCAAGGATTGAAAGCAAAGTTAAATTTAATGCCCCTCAAGTGACTGCGTTTATCAGCTCACTGCTGGCCCTTCCGCTTCTCCAAGAGCAGAGTTTGGGTTGTAGAGGAGATGGAATACAGTCTGCAAAGTCCTGAAAAGGCGAACTGGTTTGTGTCTTTGTATTAAATGTTAACAACATTGTTAAATAAACTAAGATTTTTGTATCTCACAACCAACTCTGTGTTGCAGTTCTGAGTCCTTTCCTTCAGCCAGTGGCTGACAACTCCGAGCTAATGCCCCATCAGTTTGAGCACTCTCTTCTGTAATGAAGAGAAATCCAGAGAAGCCATTTTCATTATTTACCTCCGTGTGAGAATAAAAGGGCAGAACACTGGTGGACTGGACCCATTTCCAAATTCAGGAACCCAACTTTAGCTTGCCAAGAGCTCAGTCCTGCAGGAGCTTTTATTTTTTAATTCAAACAAAAGTCTGATACTAAACTTTCCCCATTTTCATTTGATTTGAAGTTGTGAAGTTTTTTCAGTGTAATTATGTTGGCATTGAACAGTTTTCTTTCTGTTCTGGGAGTCATCCTGAATGGTCCTGCCCTGCTCAGCACACTGGGCTACCGTTTGGTTTCAAGGTACTTGAAAATCATAACCACTCCTTGTTGAATATTCATTAGGAATGCCAAATTAGTGAGGATTTAATGGTCTGGTGAACTATTGATGCTGCTGAATAAATGTATTGATCATGTTATGCAACAAGACATTCTGCATGAGTGTCTTTCCCGACCTCTCTGCATACATTAATGTACATATATTTATGTAAACACATGTTTTTGTTAGGGATAGAGTAACAATGTTTCCAGTCAAAGCAATGGAGCCAGATTAATTTTGATCAGGTGGAAACAAACCTGGATGAGCCCTGAAGGTAGCGTTGAGAAGTGTCTTGTGTGGGTTGACAAGTTTTATTTTCAATTAAGCTTTGTATTTAAGCGATGTGTACGTGTTCAGAGAACACTTCTACTTTGGTAAGCATTCATTACTTTGAATGGAAAATTAATTTTTGGCTGTACTACCAAAACCAGTTAAACTCTTCAGTTCCTAAGTTAGTTTTATTTTTCATTCTTTCTGCTTTTTTTTGCTTTGCCTTAATTTAGTCAATTTAAGGCTTGTCTGTTTCTTAGTGATTTTTTTAATTTTGATTTTATATTCTGCTTCTAGTGGCTATAAATAGAGCAATTACCTGTTAATCACCCAGATTTGTACCAGTATTTCAAAAAACTGTTATGCCAAAATAAACAACATAGACATACGGAAGTCAGGTCCCACCTCTTTGCTTTGTGAACTTTGCTTTTGCAGGCTGTCAAAAATGACGTGGAAGTAGAGCCTCTAATCTAACAAACCTTGGCTGCCTGTAGGTTTGTATCTCTGCTTTCTCTTTTCCCTGGCTGCCTGTTTTTATGCTCTTTCAGGTTTGGTTTTGAGACCTTTACCCCGTGGGCCTCACGGACTCAAAGGAGACGTGCAAATCAGTTCATTATGTAAGGCTCATTTCCTCAAGAAACGAGGATTAAAAACCAGTAATGGCAAAGTCCCAGGGAGGAAAAAACATGAATCTATAAGGTATGAATCACTTTAAAAATCAGCAAAGGTGATAAAAAGAGTTAAAGCAAGAAAGCAACAGTAGAGCCTCCCAAGGCATCTGTTTTAGAAGCAGTGTGTGGTATAAAAGAACCTGGTTTTCAGAATTCTGGTTCTCTTCGGTGTATTAGCAAGCTATTTGTTTTTATTTTATTTTAATGACTGAATACAGGGTCGTGGATTAAGACTCTTCTATGAAAAGCATGTTCAAACACTTGATTTCATTTTGCAATATAGCCTTAAATGTACCTTGGAAAATTAAAATGAGATCTTTATTGCAACAAGTAAGAAATTACATGAAAATATTTACTTCCCAAACTCTTGCAAAAAAGATAGGTGACATCAGGAGCTGTTTTGGACCGGGTTCATGATTTTACTGTGGAAAAAACCCTCTCTGGATTCCCTCCCTCCCTCCTTCCCTCTCAGAATATGGTTTGGCAAGGTGATGTGGGTAGTGAGCAGAGGGGCCTACTCCAGGGATCTGTGCAGAACTTGTTAACAGTCTCTCCTTTCAAACCTAGCAACTACAAAGTGAAAACCTGAATGTATGCTTAAATCTGAAAAATATATTTGGGTTTATATAAAAATTCAGAGGGTCCACAGGAAGAAACCTCATTCTAGAAACAGAACTTCAAAGGACTGTACCTATCGGTGCTCCTCACCTCGTGTGTTTGTGCCAGTTTGCACACGCAGCTCTCCTGTGGTTTTAGCTTTTACTGATTCTCTTATATTGCAAATTCATTTATTTCAATAAAAATATGTGCTAAGAGTTACATAAAATCAAGGACAAATCAAGTCCCTGTATACTGTGTCTATTTAATATGCAAAGAGGCAGCAGTAATCTCGGATAAAGTAGAGTTGGGTTGGGGTTTTTTTGCCCCAAATTCCCTTTTACGTGTGTGTCTAGAGGATTTTCTGGTACTTTATCATCACTCTTTCTGACCAAGATAAACATTCAGCAGGCTGCAGTGGGACTGGATGGGGCAGAGCCTTCCCCAAAGGAAGCAAGGGGTTACTTACCTGCGCTTGGGTGTTACTAAAACAACGCTGCTCCTACAGACTTTTACTTTTGGTGTAGGGTACCTCTAGAATTGAGCTGTGGAGACTCTTCTAGGGCATAGTGTGGCCTTTCTTCCTCCTGGTGGTCTGTCTATTGCAAGTAGGAATATGAGGAAGCTGCTATAAGAACAAAATCTTCAGCTGTTTTTTTTTTTGCAGGTGCCTTCTATGGAAAGAAATCCAATAAAATCAAACCTTGGAAGGGGTGTTCCTCTAGAATTATTTTTGCATGCTGTTGTAATAAAGGTCAGCAAATGGCACTTATGGCTAAAGTGGCGAAGTTTCAGTGTTTTAACAGTCCTTCACATTCATATGGCTCAACTGAAAACGGTGGCAGATGGTCTCGAGATCCCAAAATGCTACTACAAAATAAGTATTTAAATACAAAGTTGTACATCAGATATTTCAAATGTGAAATCTGGAAGTGCAGCTGAAGGGTGGTGTGGAAGTAGATGTCCATGGTTTTCTGAAAGCTTCCTGCAGATGTTGGGAGTATTCTATAATGTGGTACTGCCAGATTTCCAAATTCAGTATCTCAGGATAGCCGAGGGAGGATTTCATCCCAGATCAAAGCTACAAGTATTGTACCTGAAAAGAGAAATTAGAGAAAGAATCGTTATTTAAAGGTATTTGAGGACACAGTGCTGGTACTGAAAAGAAACATTGTGTTTAAGTCCTGAGTGTTTAATGGGTAATGCAGCAGGGATTGCAGAAAATTAGAATTCTCTGTGGAAAGGGTTAGAGGCAGTCAGTATTTTTTGCAATAAACACAGTCTTTTGCACAAAGGAAGCTTCAGCGGACCCTGCAAACAATCATTACGAGTTGATAATCTTGGTTTTTCTTTGGATATTTACTGTTTTAATTCTGCTCTGTAGAAGCCAAGCCAAAGGCAGAGCAGTGTGACCAGGTGAATCCAATGGTTGCACCTTCATGGTGCTGCATCAGGGTTCCTGGCTTTGAAGCTGGATGTGAAAATGACTGCACAAGCAGCTAAACCTCTGTTCCTCAGCCAGTGGGGCACAGCTGAGTTTGCCATCACTCTGGTTTGATAACCACATGGGCTTGAGGTGCTGCAAGTAGGTGTAGGATCACAGGTTGGTTGGTTTTATTAACGTCATTCTAGCTTAGGGTTTATTCTGCAGCTGAAAATGATAAAGTTAGAGACTGCAGGTTCCTCGTGAGAAGGGCACCTGAACACAGTATTTTAAGACCAGGGTTTGTTGGTTTTTTTCTCCTGGAAAAAAAATTACCATATTCTGTTTCAGAAATGAAGAAGATTCTGGTTTGACAATGTTTCTCACCCACAGCTTGTACTTTATGAAGCTTCCTAGCTCACAGAAATGCTTATTGGGAGGGATTCTCTCCAGTCCAGTCTCTACTCAGTGCAGGACTATGCTCGACAGGTTGCTGTGGCTTTGTCTACCCGAGTCCGGAAGACCTCCCTGGATGGAGACTGTGGCACTTCTCCAGGTACCCTGTTTCAGTGTTGCTGCATCCCTTCTCCTGAAGGTTTTCCTGGAGTCTAATCTGGACATCCCATGTCACAACTTTTCCCCTTGCTGTTGTTACATTGTCTGTCAATGAGAACAGTTCATCTGTGTCAGCCTAAACAGTTCCCTCACCCTCCCCTCACAGATCAGACACCTTCACCATCTTGGTAGTCCTCCTTCTTCCCTTTATCTTCTCCACATTCCTCTTGAATTGGGGGACTCCAGACCAGATGTGCTGCAGGTGCCACCTCATCTGGAGGTGTTGAGTAGAGGGAGACAATAATGTCCCCATTTCTGCTGGCCCCAATTGTCCAAATTATGCAGCTTGGCTTGTTTGTAGAGAGAACAAACTCGTGAAGAAACTCATGTTCAAGTCACTGTTGAACATCCCAAGGAATACCAACTCCAACACTGACACCAGGATACTCTGCGTGTTACTGGCCATCAACCAGATGTCACACATTGATAACTACATTTTGAGGTCAGTGGTTTGGCCAATTTGTATGACTGGTTTCGGTTGGAAGAGACCTTGAAGATCATCCAGTTCCAACCGCCCTGCCATGGGCAGGGACACCTCCCACTAGACCAGGTTTCTCCAAGCCCCATCCAACCTGGCCTTCAACACTGCCAGGGAGGGGCAGCCACAGCTTCTCTGGGCACCCTGGGCCAGGGCCTCACCACCCTCACAGCAAAGAATTTCTTCCTAAGATCCAATCTAAATTGACCTTCCTTTAGTTTGAACCCACTTCCCCTTGTCCTCTCTCCATGCCTTGTCCCTCTCCAGCTTTCCTGGAGCCCCCTTCAGGTACTGGAAGGTGCTCCAGGGTCTGCCTAGAGCCTTCTCTTCTCCAGGCTGTACAACCTCAACTCACCATTCCATCTACCAGTCTTTCTGTGTGACCCCCTACTTCACAGAATCACAATACTCCTTTGGCTTTGAACTGAGAAGGCTGTGGGAGATGGTGCCAAAATCCTTGCTGAAGTGAAGATGTTTGTTATTACATCCCCTGCCCCTTTTCCCCCCATTCCCATAGCCAGTCACAGAAGGCAGCCGAGCTGGTCAAGCATGGATTGCCCTCACTAAAGCTGTGCTGGCTGTTCCTGGTTATCTTTGTGTTTTTACAGGGTTGGAAATAAATTCTGAGATGAGATACTCCACCATCATCTCCCCAGTGACTGAAGTAAGACCACATAGCTTATAGCTCCCTGGCTGCTCTTCCATAAAGCAGACATAGTTTTAGCACATTTCCAGTTGTCAGGAAGCTCTTCCAACTGCTCTAACTTTCTGTAAATGATAGACAATAATAACCAGACAACTCTGCCTGCGTTTTTAGGTGAATCCCAGTACACCCAACAGCTTTGCATTCATCCAGCTTCTCTGTGGTTCCTACCTTGTTGCTCCCTCATTATTTTTTGCCTTCTTTCCAAAACCTTACTGTTTTACACAGAGGTTTGAGAGCAAACTTTACTTGGGAACACCGAAGGGGAAAACAAAAAACAAAACAGAGTAGCCTCAGCCTTTTCCATGTCACCCATCACTAGGTTGTCTCCCCCATCCACCAATGGACCCACATTTTCTCTGGACTTTTTTGTGATTAGTGTATTTGGAACCCTGCATGTCCCTGGTCTTTAGTACATGTGCAAAGCTTTTATTCTGCTCCTTTGGTGCCCGTCCATGTTTCTACTTCTTACAAGCTCTCCTTTGTTCACAGGGAAGCTTCTCATGAAGCCAGCAGGGCAAGGCTTTCTGTCAAAATCCCCAGCCTAACTACACAACAGATTGTTCTTGCGCAGAGGAATGTTGCTGAGCTCTCTACTGAAAGCTTTTCTGAAAAATTACCTCTCTGTGGGACACTTGTCCCATTTCTGGCAGCTCCCAAGGGAATCAGCACTGACCTAGCAATTCCCTAATCAGAATTTTGTTCTCCTGAAGTCTGAAGGCTCTGCTGTTCACCTTCCCAGTTTCCCTCTGGACCGTGAAGTTTCGTGAGGACAGTGGCCCAAGTGGCCACAATCCCCAGCAGTTCTTCCCTGTTTGTGAGCACGTCAAGTGCAGGATTACTACTCACTGGCTCTTTAGTATTTGAATTGGACTTGATGAGTGGCAGTTTTCTAGGGATGTCTTGGGCTGCATTCACTCACTGTGTAAGAGTATTGCTCTGCATAGTTAAAAACCCCAAGAAGGAGCAGGGTCTGGGAGTCGGAGACTGCCAGTTGTTGAAACCCTCCTTTGCTACGAGGTCCCTGAGATGCTGATCACTTCACTGCTTAAGTGTACTGAACTTGATGGAAACTTCTGAATAACCTCTCCTCTGAGGGTAAAGTGAAAGTGTCACCCACAGCCTTCTCCCTTGCTGACCTCCTCCATTTACATCTACTGCTAAGCAACTTTTTTGGCACTTATTTTCTATCCTGACAGAGAAAAAACATTTTCTCCTAAGGAACAGTGTTAGTCTTTCTGGTAAAACTGCTCTAAAGAAGTGGGCATTGATTCAGTTTTCAGAAGTGTTAGAAACCCTGTGGGATGCTAAGCTGGCACCTATCCAGGAAAGAGCATCTCCTTTTATTGCCCTCGTGTCCAGGATCTCGTCACCAACTCTTCCATTCATAGCTGCCATCTCCCTGGTACTAAAAAAGAAGCATTAGCTCAGTCCCCATCATCACTAATGGCATGATCACGCCTGGGCAACTAACATGAATCCTTTTGGCAGTGAAACAGAAACTATCTTTGTTCCACTGGTACTCCCTGCTTCTGTGTTCACTGTGCAGAATTCCAGCCCGCCTGTGCCAAGCCACAAACACTTGCTGACATCTGGATTTACTACAGGAATTAGCTGTTTTAACGCTACTGGAGAATCACCTTCACCAAAACATCAGTGAAGCCATTTCAAAAGATAAGTTCTTAGCTACAGTTCCAAGATTATGTTCATTTAAGACCATAAACCACCAGTAGATTTGTTTATCCTAAAAGAAAACTTCCACTTCCTCTTCCTCTTGTGAAGGTGATTACCAATCTTCCTCTCGTTCTAAGCATCCTTTCTAAGAAAATAGTTTTAAAGTTGATGGTTAAGAACCAGCTTATGGCTAGATCAGGGTATCCATTACACACTGAACTGTCTCAGTCTCCTTGTCCTCATGGGTGTTTGCTGTGCCCACAGGATGATATTGCGCTCTGCATGGGTGATTTGAAGTGTCATGGCATGCTAGTCCATGGTTCTGCAGATGGTACTTACTACAGCAAGTCACAAAAAACCCTAAAACAACTCCCCCAAAATTAAGAACAAAGTAATTTAACCATCTAAGAGGCTGATGCTGGGAAAGAGCCATCGAATTAGCATATCACTATGACTCTGCCAGTTTCTAGGAAGTCTGAAACAGGATTTCTGCTGACACCTGGACTCTGATAATAATTTCTACAGCTAAATTTAAAATACCCCTTCCCTCATCATCTACTTTTATGATTCTGCTTACAGGTTCTTTTCACAAGAATTTTATTATCATCATAACAGGTCATTTTCATAGAATCACAGACTGGTTTGGGTTGGAAGGGACCTTAAAGATCATCCAGTCCCAACCCTCCTGCCATGGGCAGGGACACCTCCCACCACACCAGGTTGTTCCAAGCCCCATCCAA
>VZRW01002136.1:0-35615 GCA_013398125.1 Aegotheles bennettii
GTGATGTCCATAGATCCAAAGGGACACCTGAAACCAGAGTGCTAAGCAGTATCTCAAACACTCACCACTTGAGATCATAACAACATAATATATTCTCCAGTAGTGATACAATTTCTGAAGTTTCAGTTTATATTTTGTACTAGAAATAAAACAACCAGTTATATGTCATGTGGATGTTATTATTGTCACTTTGAAGGCCACTTCAGAATACTGCATTTCTTTCTAAAATTTAATGATTTCTTATATTGGGACGTAGTATTTTAATTTTTTTTCAATCTTAGATACTATGGCTCTGCTTATGCTGGTGAACTTAACAGAAACAGTAAGACTAGGCATATACTAGTAAATTCAGCTCTATGCAAGAAGTCAACCATACATTTTGTTACAACTGTTGTAATCATCCTGGGCACAGTTTTGGTTACTGACATTTAGGGGTGTCCTAAACATTCTTTGAAGAAGGATTAGAAATGGACATACAACCTTTCTTGGAGAATCATGAAGTCCAATGACATGGTTGCAAACCATTCCACACTAGCAGGTCTGCGTGAAAAGGAACAGTCCCTTGTCACATTTAAATTGCTTGAGTAAAGACACTGAAATACAACTACACATGCCTCCAATATATTCAGGAATTCACAAAATATGAGTTGCATGTGGGACTGTAACATGTCTTGTTCCTCAAATCTGTGGATGAAAAACACCTTGACTTACAACGTTTACTTTCTGTACTTATATTTTCCTGTTATCCCACATGACCGAGGAATTATTTCATACTTTATTCCATGCTGGCAAATCAATAGATTTAGTACAAATCTATTTAAAAGTTAATGGTATACCTATTCTTCATAGAAACTTCTTCAAATAATGCAAAATACAATCCACCCCACAATTATTTATCCTGCTTAGCAGAAGTCATTTGTAAAATGTAGATGTACAGTCTTGCAAGCTAACAAATGAAGCAATCATGATATATTTATCCCTTCAGAAGTAAGAAACCTCTGTTGGAGTCAATATCTTTTGGCAGGTGGTTTAGAGAAAGGGAGAATGAAAAGGAAGAAGATTTGAGAGAAAGATTAAGTTACAATCACTACAAAAGTTTCTATAATAGAAAATCCAGCTGCTGCTTTGCATGGTTTTATTCTATCTGAGTTGTTCAGGTCGGCATTAAACAATATAAGATTAAGCACTTGTCAGGCGAACTAATAAGTTTTGGATTGATTTCTGTCTTCTGCAATGCTACTAGCATTTTTGACAGGTATGATTTATAGGGCATTCTTTGGGCCTGTTCATGAGAAGAGCTGTTTATTTTGGTTGATGGACAGGGTTTCTAATGTTCCCAGTGGAGCGTGCAGATGGCAGGAAGGACAGTAATCTTTGAGAACATCTCTCAATGTCTAGGGTATGTCTCTTATAAATTTGTAATCAAGATCTCAAGAAACTAATGTGGGCAGGCTGCCTCTGAAATTGTTTTTGCGACCTTTGGCCAATGTAATGCTCCCTGAAAAATGTATGTCTGGTACTTTTGCTGTTTAGCAAATCGAGCTTGTATAGGCAATCAAGGAACTATACTTTCCTTTTTAACTGATGTGACATATATACACAGACTCAGAGTTTTACACATTTATGGTTCTATTCCCTCTGGCTTAGAAGAATTTTTTTGTACATTTTTCGTCTGTGGATATTTAGTGCACTAGTAGACTACAAAAAAAGCAACCAGGCAGTCTGTGTTGGAAACCTAATGGAATCTCTAAGGCGTGAAGATAACAAATCTAAGCAGCTGAATCACTGAATAATTTTTATTCTCATCTGCTGTTCTTTCCATTGTTTGATATTTTTTCTATTTGTCTTGCTTATAATTAGATTGTACAGTCTTGGAAAGATAGGAGTATAGACCAAGACTAAGCTGATATCTTCATTGACTGAAAAAACTCCACCAAAAACTCCACCAATATAGAGAGAATGCAGGCCTTTTTTTTTAGCATTTGTTAAACTTTAAAATCTAAATAGTTAATTTTTAAAGAGCATGTAAAATCAATTAAATAGCACTTGTATGAGTGTTTCCTGAAAGCTTAAGAAAAATGGACTGATTATGGTGTGAATTTAAACATCTAAGATGGACTACAGCTGTCAGGTGGTAAATAATGATAACATCATGCTGAGATGATTCCATGGATCAACTCTTAACTCCAGTCCTGCACAGCTCAGTTTTGTCAAAAATTTGGCTTCCTAGCAGTAGGAATCTAATAGGAGGTTTGATTTTCAGAGAATTTAAACTGCTGTCATATTTAACCTTAGGCTTACAAGTTTGAAGCCTTTGACCTATTCTATTATTCAGATACTTTTTGACCTTTTCAGTCCTACTACTAAGTCCAATGATGGACTGAGTCTCTTCCACCCCCCCACCACTTCTCAAGTGTGAGTATTCTTAAAACAAACCCTAAATTTTCAGGAAGGCCACTCTATGTCTGCACCATTCCACACATTAAATGATGATTTTCCCTTCAGAACAACTATAAACATTGAATACAATTCAAACGTAAGCAGAGATATTATCATGCTCTAGCAGACACCTCAAAGAGTTGAGTGACTCAGTTACCTCCATAGGCCTCTGACATTGTTTGAGATGGTCTTGGGTGCATGAGCCCTGCATACAGGACAAATAGAGATGACACAGACCCTATAGAACAGCTCTGCCCTTCTGGACAGGCAGCTGCTGGGCAGCCCAAAATAGCACTTGATGTCTGTGACTAAGCAGCTGAATTAAGCCTTGCAGGTACACACGGAGAGCCTCCTACTTTAATCCTCTGTGCTCTAAAAGTCCTCTAGCTTCCAGTCATGTCCCGCTGTCCTATCCCAGCACGGCCACCAAAGGCATGTTGGTGATGGCAGCAAGACTAGCAAGAATGACAGCAGAACTGACAGCCAGGTCAGGGAAGAAAGCTCTGCAAATGCAGTGAGGGCTGCCAAAGCAGCGGGAGCAGCCAAACTTGTGTAAGTGACAGAAATAACAGAAACATAACATTTTCCAAAACACATCTACTGCTAAGTTCATTTACTACTAAGATAACTACTTGTATCTTGCAGTAGGTACCCATAACATAGAGAAAAATCAAACTTAAAATGAGCACAGGACCAGAAAAGACCTGATGTTCAAGCACTAACTTATAAACAACCCTTTTACACATTCATTGGACACACTTGACTTGGCACCACAGTTGTTCCATGGCTTAAATAACATGCTTTGCGCCTCTCATTCACAATAGTCTAAACAGTCAGAGTGATTTTGTCTCCTCTGGCCCTCAGCTAAACAATTCAACCTCTTCTCATAGGAGTTTATATTTCAAGCATCCCTTTGCCCTCACTTTAGGGAGATGCTAGGTCTCTCTGCTGATGCTCCAAGTCATTGAATTATATTAGTGAGGCATCAAATCTCTAATAAAACATTGTGACTTGCTGCAGCATGTATAATCTTACAGTTGCTGCCTCATTATCTGCTTATGGTTGGTTTGGAGCTAGGCGTAGCTTGTCCTTAGATGTGCCTGTGAATACAGTGTAGACATAGCATCAGCCTCCTCATTTATGACTTATTCAATCCTCCTTCTCTAAAGGTATCATCACCAAACTCGTTCCACTTTTGTTACTTCTTTTCTAAATCTGCATGTCAAAACTATCTATACGATTTCAGGTGAGTTCTCATAGCAATTTTGTGTGGAGAAATTAATGAATCCTTACCCCTACTGAAAATTGCTAAAATTGCTAAATGAGCAATCACAGCTGCTTTTCCCATGGCTGCATACTGTTGAACGCTCTTCTCCTATGGTTAACAGGAATACCCTGATCTTTTCTCCCTTAAAATGTTACTAAGTGATGATTTTGCAGTTTATACATTAAATTCTTGCTATTACACCCTCAGTTCATGAGATTCCACACTGTAGTAAAAAATTTAGTCATCGTTACCCTTGTCCAATACATAATCCATTTTGTCCTGTGTAGTATCTAATTTTTCCTCTGCAGTGATGATGCCTTCCTCCTTCACGCCAACAACAAATTTCATAAGCAATCTCCTATACTTCATACCGAGATTACTGTTTAAAAAAATAATAATGCATGAACCCAGACTCCATCAGTAACCTATTTCTAGCTTGACATCACCTCTTTTAATACAGTTTCTTACCTTTTTAAATCTCTGGAAGGAATCCCTATTTTCTGCTCCTTCACAATAAGTATCTTATGTGTCAACAACTAAATATTTAACTTTAGTGGGTTGACCAATATTATTTTTTTTTAACAAAAATATTCATTTTATTTTGGAAAGAAGTATAGTATCGCTAAAGAAAACATTTTTTTATACTATTTCTCCTTATTTTCATAATTTGAATGTGCCATTCTTTGGAGACCCTGAAGTAGTGTATTCTATTGAGATCAAATTAATGAAACTAAAGTTTAGTGGATAATTTGTTTTCCCTTTGTTAAATATAGGTATCATGTTTGTTATTTCCATTTAATATATGTGACAACACATAACTTCATCAAACATTTGTTTCTATCTTTCTAATTTTAGGTGAGTTGATGAAAGTGTCCATTGCACTCATTATGAGAGTGAAACTCATGAGACATTGACTCTATCTTGTTTATGGACATTTCAGGACTCATATCTTTATTAACATTCCAACCTTAATATCAAAATTATTAGAAACAGAGAAAAAACATGCATCCTGATTTAGGACCAGTCTTGGGCTGACTGTACTTTCTCCTGGCTTGAACAGTGGAAAATTAAGGATTGAGCTAGATCCCCACACCCTCCCCAACACCTTCACTGGCATGTACACAGGAGGATGTAGCAGCTGGCTCAGGGTGTTTACCCTCTACACTAGAACCAGAAGGAGGCAGATATTTCCCATCCAGGGGTGGGATATTTTATACCCCTTAGTCCCTTTCTGTCTGCTTTGGCTTAGCCATAGCTTAAACTAGCAAACACTTTGGAATCTAACTTGTTTGCAGCAAGTTCCTGCTAAAGTTTAGAGAGTTACTTCAGGACTCAGAATGAAAACTCAGATTGCACTGCAATTTTATTGACTCCTGCAGTCAATAAATCTCCTCTCCCTCAAATGAGTGAGTGAGCTCAGCACACAACCCATTTCTCACCACTGTTTTCCTTTGGTTTGATCTGTTAAGAGCAAATGCTATTTTCCTTCCTATTTGGCCCCCACAGGTTAAAAGGACAGATGAATTTGGGTGAAATAGTACAACTGTCACCTACCAGTTTCAAATGACAGTCTGGGAAAGGATTACCCAGGACTTCAGGTGGCAGATGACTTTTCTTCTCACACTGCAGATCAAAAATTAATTTGTGGGAAGAAAAAAATGTTCCTGAAGAAAAAATAATAACTTTGACAGGATATTGTAGGTAATCCAAAGTTCTCTTTCTGTCCTCAAACTCTGCTATTCACACCCAATAGCAAATGAATAAATCCCAGGCTATTATTGATTATTATTACTTCTGTGTATATAGCAATAAAACCTTATGGGCATGACTGCTGTCTTCTCATTTCCCATCTATGTCTTGTGTCAGTGAGCTGTTCTGGTGACCTTTTCCATGACCATGGCCATTCTTTGTTTGTACTGCAATTTCTCCACTTGTGTAGTGGAAATAATGACAACTTTCTTTCCAAGGGCATAGGATGTTATGGCAATGAATAATGTTGCATGAGTCTAATTCAGAGCTCACTGAAGTAGCTGAGAATCTTTCAGCCGAATTCAACGTGCATTCAATCAGGTGCTATAAAGGCCAAATCATTTTATTAGGGAACAAATCTCACGATTAATATAGCTCCAATTGTGAGACAGCAAATCATTTAGCAATCAACCCTAATTTCTGAAAGCCGATTTGTTTATTCATTTATTCATAATTTATTTTTCATTCTATAATTTTCAACCTTTGGCAGGTCCCCAGTAAAATTATTCAGTGTTTATTGCCCAGAATGCTGTTCTGTGATTGCCAATCTGAATTGTATGGCAAGGATTTTAATCTTCCCGGTGGAATGACTGAAAGAGAAGAACAATGAATTGGGATGTTTTCAGGGTTTTTTTTTTTTCTTTTTGTTTTTTTCCAACTGATGAACCTCTTAAAAGTTTTTAGGCTGGTGTACAAATCCCTGAGTAAATTTAATTTACACAGATTACTACGTCAAACATGCGAACATGACCTTTCTCTGTGACCTCTCCTGGAACATTTGGAATTAGACAATGTAATATAGGGTATGTCTGTCCTGGTAAATTAGATGTTTCTGGTACTGTTCCTCAACACCAAGGCCAACAGGCAAGGATCAGTCCACATTCACACAAGTAACATTTCTTACTGTTCAAAACAGAGTGGCTGTATGCAAAGTGTCAAATCAGATTGCTTTCTTGCCCATGAAAACTTCCTGAGTATTCTGGGAACAGGTCAGCCCAGGCCAAAGTGACACAAGGCCAACTTTTTGGAAGCAGCTTAAAAGATCAGACTGCAGAATCTGAGAGAGTATCATTGACAGCCTTCAAATCTGAGGCCAGCAGAATGCAGACTGAAAACTGTGGCTTTAGAGAAATGAACAGTTTTATTGAAAATCAGAAAGCGGTGGTGGGTCCATGCATCTTCAGGCACATAATTTGGTCATCTAACATCATCTTCAGTCTCAGCTGTCTCTCTCTTTATAGCTGATGTAGAAAAACATATGCCTCCAGAGACTCATCTGGAGAGCCTGTACAATATGAGGAGGTTGGGTGCCTTAAATAGTTGAGTCATTAATAATATGATCATATGAAACTTGGAAAATTTTACACTTCCTTTAATAAATTGAAATAACTCTCATTCAGATTTTCTCATTCTTCTTTTTTTTTTTTTCTCAAACCTATCAATCTAGTTCCAATTCCCAAATTTATAAAATAAATTGAATTTGAAAAGATTTAAAATAGCACATGAAGTGACTTGAGACATATATTAAAGGAAAACATCAGACCAAATCTCATGGAAAAGATGGGAAATCATTGGTGCACTTCACTTGAGGAAGCTGTGAAATGTCCAACATGGGAGGATTTAAAAAATGGACTATACAAACATCTATCTGGAAGGTATTGTCTAAACTGATAGTTTTCTGGGACGAAGGAATGGACCAGAAGACCTATTGAGACCCTAATTGTCTTATTATCTAGGAGCCTAGGGTTTTATAGATTTACAGTTGTTACAAACTCATGACTGAGATTTTGAGTCACCCTCCTGGACAACAGGCAATCAGATAAAAGTAGAGATAATCAAATTAGAAGTTTCAATTCTGATAAATGTATACTTAACCCTATTTTGACAAAATATCATTTTAATGGACATTTTGCATAATGTAATCCTTTCAAACAGAATTTTTTAATAATGATATACCCTTCCCCAGTAATTTTTATGCTGATATCTGAAAGTGAATTAAAGAAACATTTTATCTGCAGGTAATAACATCATATTAATTTATAGACAGGAAAAAAGAGACAATAAAAAAAAGACTAGTTTTGAAAACCCTGTGAATCCCATAAAGCCATGATTTTGCCCATGTTTTCAATCATTAACTCCCTGTTCATACTTGTGTTTGATGCCAGTAACCTGAGTTGATAAATTACATATGGAGTCCTGTGTTCCATAGGTATGTATAAAACAAAATATTTGGACATCCAAAAAATCTTCCTGGGAGAATGAGGCCTGTGCATCATGGAGGAGGAATATATAGTTTGTATTTGATGACATAGATTGAATCCCTTTCAAAGAGAGATGGAAAATCTGTTCCTGGCCTTGTTGATTCAACAGCAAAGACTCAGAACATTGACCCTGATTATCTCACGTTTTAACCAGAAGACACACTACCTCTCACATTTGATAAATTCAGTAACGTGTCACCTCAGTCATGGCTTCCATCTTCCAATTTGTGCTCTTTGCAGTGTAATCTAGTAAAACCTTTGTTTTATATTGGAGCAAAATCCTTTGTTGTTATTCATTTTGGGGGCTCGGCAGAGTTAAATAGGAGCAGCACTTCATGTGACCTTCAAGAAGGAAAATCTCATTGGATTTACCACCTGCTCCACTGGTAGCCAACAGACCAACTTGTAAGATGTTCAGAATATATTTTGGTAGAGAGTATAGTTTTAGCAGAAATTTAATCAACTTGCCCCTGTTAAATATTTATCCAATTATGCAAGTGACAAGCGAAAAATTAATGAATCCCTTTTAACGTAATATAAAATAGCACATAGCAGAAGGGAATTTTATCATTAAAGATATAATGAGATCATGAACACCTCCAAAGGGGTGAGTTAATCAAATAAGGCCATAATATGACAAGCAGCCTGTCAGAATAAATTCTATTTGCTGCAGTATGCAAGTTGCATTTGAGTTCATAATTGAGTCGTGTAACCATTCTACCAAACTTGTTAGAGGATGTCACACTCAGGTTTGTTGATGAGGGAGGACAAAAGCAGATTGTATGGAAGGGCCGATATTGACAGTGGGTATAATTATAGGAATAGCTGAAAGTTACAGATACAGACCTTTCCCCTAAGCTCATACTGTATATTGTACTCCCTTCTCCAAAATAATAACCCCAAACACTAAGAATTGATATATGTACACTTGTATAGAGAAAACAGTCTCAAGCATATGGTGCAGAACACTCAAGACTTTTATTTTGCTTTTGAAAAGGAAGAGTTTAAGGCCATATCCCTAGCTGGTCCAAAACCTTACAGCTTCATTGACTTCAGCTGAGCTCTGGTGATTTACACAAGCTAATGCTCTGTCTCACAGTATGTAATCTTTTCCCATTAATGTTTACCTGCTGTGCCATAATGACTACAAAACGCTTGACAATAGCTAGACAGTGGGTGTGCTGAGACTGCCACTTACTACACGAATCATAATCATGCTACTGGTACCTTGCGCTTCCTCCATTTATTTGTCATATCCATCTGGTGTCCCTCCTACATAGATTAAGAGTAGACACTGCCTACAAGTACAGTGCTAATTCTACATTGGGAATGAAAATTCCATTGCAATAACAATAAGTAAAAAATAGCATCTAATTTGTGTTAACAACAATAGAGTGATATGAAACACCCACACCCCCCCTTTCAGGAGCTCAAGGAACTTGGACTACTTTGTAAATAGAGTTTTGTAGAAGATATAATAGAGAATCACAGAATCACATAACAGGTTTGGGTTGGAACAGACTTCTAAACATCCTTTAGTCCAACCCCCCTGCAATAAGCAGGGACATCTGCACTAGATCAGATACTAAAGCTACTAGAAGTTCAAAGAATTAACTTGTGATTGTCCTACTGGCAGATTAAAAAAAAAAAGTTAGGAGGAAATTCACAGCACTATTAAGCACTACTTCACTAAATGTTACCAAGTCTAAAGCTGTAGAGAAGCTGTCGAGAAACTGTCATAATAAATCCTAAATCCTGATGAAATTTATTAAAATTCATATTTTGTGGACTCTCTGAAAAAGAACCAAATAACTGCTGACACAGTTTGCTAGCTCTGGATAAGTTTGTCTTTTGAAAAATTCAAGAATTCAAAACACAGCTCATGTAGAAAGAATTCTGGTGGATTTAAGTTTAAAATCATATTCACTTGTCTACTATGATCTTACTGACCATACTACTGATCTTGTGATCTTCATATAAGAGTAGAAGACACGAGAATGCCACCTCTGAACCTTGCTCATCTGAAACACAGCTTCATCTGAAAACAATCATTTTCCAGGAACTGGGATATAAGTCATATTGTATCTGAAATAGCTTAAAGAATAAAATACTGTCATAGCAGAGGTAGAAATAACACCAGTAAGCATAACATAGACATAGATATATATATCTATTACAAAATAGAAAATAAAAAAATCAATGTTCTACATTGGATTTCAGGTGATCCTTATACAAGACTGTCTTTACCACTTATCTTGTGTTTCTACTATAAACCCATAATTCACTATTTGTTCTCCAGTTTACTCAGCCTTGCAACATTTTATTTGTGAATCAATTTCCACCTGTCAGTTCAGAACAACCGTGCTCCACTTCCACCATCCTTTGTCTCTATCTATTCATACTACCTTTAATATAAAGAAAGACTCTTTTATGAGTTACTGTTATGCTTACTGCAATGGGACACTCACCTCGGTTGAAGAAGGAAACACAGTTTATTACAAACAATATCAAAATGGCCTGATCTCCCTGAATCTCCCTGAAAACCCTAAAGAGGGTTTGCAGGACAACTATAGGATTGTCCCCAAAAGGGAGAACCCCTGTCTTGAGTCAGATGGAGCTAACAGCTGCTTGGCCATTAAACCAACTTCTGGAGTTGTTTACTTAGCTGCCATGTGCAAATAGGACTTTTGTATCCTATAGGAGAAGCAAACAGCTCCACAGAGGAATATTAAGTAGTACCCAGTGAAATCATGTAGCAGATGAAATAATGGACTTGAGGGAGATGGCTATGTCTTAAAATGAATCTCCTGTGGTTAGGCACTCAAGATGCTGAAACACTGAATAAACCTCTGCGAGTTCGGGCTAGAAAAGATCCCACGAAGAAGCAGTGGTTTTAGCCTCAGAAACAGGCTGAACTAGGGTCATGAAACCCCAGATATGGGAGGTAGGTGCAAGCCATATAGAATAAATATATAGAAAACCATAAACCACAATAAAAAGACTTTTCAATCTAAACCAATAGAGCCTAAGGTGGGACCTCAGTGCCTGCTTGCTCAGTCTGTGCAAGTTCTCAATTACAGTTGTTCAAGTTAACTCAGCCTGTGAACCGAATCTTAGCTGAGTTCAATTTAGGCCTCCAGATGCAGGTGTCTGTGTGTGGGGTTGATTTCTAAGCCATTCTTTTAGTCAGTTGAAAGAGATAACTCAATTCCAGTGGCATCTGAGGCATGATTTAGATGAGTAGACACCTTGTGATGGAGATTTGTGGCAGAGAATAATCCAGCAGGACCAACTGCCCTGGCAAGCTCTCCATTGACAATAAAGAGAGCTTCACCACTCAGAACAGAAGCAGATGCCTATATACAGGCACTTAATTGTGGATATTTTAACCAAAACCTAAATCTTACTGACTGCATTTTTTTGGGGTGGGTTTTGGGGTTTGGAGTGGATTTTTCTCTTTTTTTCTTTCATTTAAAAAATAAAGTAAGTGTTGTGTGTAGACTTCTTCAGATTAATGAGGCCCATTAGAGAAGATTTTGGCAATGATTCTCTTAACATTACTTATTCTCTTAAACTGGCTGTGTCTTGCCCATTGGAAAATGCATTAACCATGAGGCTATCAAAGTCAGAAGCACCATGTATTATTCTCAATGAGCAGGATCAAGTCACACAGGTTCTCCTATCAAATACCAGAGTGAGATAGACATATATCAAAATAAGATGTCAGAATATGAAATCCTATCAGATGCTCATCAAATTGCTACCCATGCCAAATCTTCAATGCAGTTGCTATGAGCATGTCCCCTATTTTAGTCATAAACGAAAATTTCTGTTGCTAGTGAAGCTGCCTATGAACTTGCATATTCAGTAGGCATTTTTGGTGGAGTACTACAGTATGTCGACACAGAAGGCTAAACAGCAGAGCTATAAATAAGACAGGGCTCTGTTTCCAAGAAACACTAACACCTACACAGCTCACTATCTGTAATTTAACAGAATACTGAAAGATCAAATTTTTCCATACTGATCTTCAGACTGGGCAGGGACAGGGAGAGAGTAGAACTCAAAGTAAATCAAAAGGACAGGAAACTTATGACCAAAGAAACAAATAAAAAAGAGAGGAGAGATTTAAATTAATCAGCTTATGGTGGAGCTGCAGAAGAGATGATTGGTTATTTGTAGCACACTTCCTTTGCAGTCAATATATAAGAAACAAGGCATTTTGGTCACATTTTCTGTAAGTCCATGTATTGTGAGAGCTCTTATTTTTCACCTGTACTAAAATCAGACAGACTACAGGTTTTTGTATATTGTTGCTGTGTTTCAACTCTTTTTTGCTTACTAATTTTTTTACTTCCCTGCAGGTACAAAATTCTTCAGGATGAAATTTTGAAAGATATCTGAGGACAGGACTTTGAAATTTGGGCAGTCTGAAGCCCTTTGAGCTGTGTATTTCTTCTTGATGGTCCTCAAAGCATTACAAACACTGCCGAAGGTGAGGGACAGAGGTAGAAAGATGCAATTTTTGATGTATCATTAACTTCTTCTTCCAGATTTGGAACAGATCACTTCTGTCATTTCAATAATATTGCTAGCAGCAGAGAGATTTTTTTCCCTGTGTCAGAAGTATTTGAAGAAACAAAATTGCAATTCTAGTCCTGATGCCTTTGTGCTTCTTTGAAGAGCTGTGGTTAGATAGGGCTATTGTAACAGAATTGTAATTCTGTAGACATAATAGTGTCTGAACCTCAAGCCTGTATAAATATCTATCATCTCGCTCAATAACTGAATGTAGAGACAGTTCTTGAATAAATTCTTAGCACACGTAAAACAGATTTTTAGGTCTTTGTAAGTTTTTTTGTAAAACAGCTGGTTGAGTTCTAGAAAAGAAAAACTTCAGACTTTTTTGTAGTACTTCAGTATTATTTCTTGAAAGAGAAAATACAATGCTTATATTTAAAAGATTTAGGAAATTGTAACAGATGTACAGATTTAGCTGACGTCACGGTCTCACAAAAACATTGGAATAAATAACTCAAAACTTTGTAAGCTCCTAGAGGGTAATAAGAGAAGAGCAAGAGCCAATTTGCATTCATCAAAAACAAATCACGTCAAACTAATCTAATTCCTACCATGACAAGGTAACTGGCTTTGTGCATAACGGAGAAACAAGAAATATCATATACTTTAACTTTAGCACTGTCTTATGTGAAGGACTTAGAAAAAAGTTTGAGAAATGTTATCTCAGTGAACATCTAGAGTGTGGGATTACATAGCTCCTTACAAATAGCTACCCCTGCTCAATACAATTGGCTATTTAAGATTCTTGTCTGACATCTGATACTGCTCATAATTTGATAAACTGTTTGGGTGAAAGAATAGAAAACTTGTTTTTTACATCCACAGAATACACCAAGGTGAGCGTCTGCAAACACAGTGGGGAAGAGCACTAGAATTCAAAACAATTGGAGACAAGTGAAGAAAAAGTACAATGCTGTTCAGGAAGGACAAATGTAAAGTGAAATTCTTGGAAACACAGAACTGCAGACATACCAAAGTGGATTTCTTGCCTGATTGAGGTGTTAAAGGATATCAGATTACAGCTGGCAAAGAGTCACAGCTGAACTTGAGTCAAAAACCTTGTGCCTGTGCATGGAACGCACAATAATTTGGAGGGATGGGGACCATTTGTAAAGGATTCTTAAAAGAGAATGAGACTGACTTGGTCAGATCTAGAAAACATGGAGGAGGATAAAAATAAAGAAACCTAGAAGGAAAAAAATAAAGAAATTAAGGTCATTTCATCTAGAGAAAAGAAAAATTGAGGGAAAATGTGAAAATGGTCTTCAACAATAAAAGATAGCTAAAGGAAATAAATAATATCTTTTCTGTGTCTGCTGTTGTTAGGCCAAGGAATAATAAAGCAAAGAAGATTAAAATCTAACATCAGGAAAGGTTTTCATCACTGAAGATTTTTAAGAAAAATTGGACTAGCATTTGTCACAAGTGACATAGCTGACCCTGTCTTTATGAAAGAAGATGGACTACATGACCTCTTGGTGTCACATTTTCTTTGATATCTCCAAGAAAAAAACTTATTTCTTTCTCTGAAAAATACACCTATCCTTAACTGAAGCAGAAATACACTGAAAGCAATAACTGTATCTCTTTAGGGTTCACAGAATACACAAAAGCAACTGCTGAAAGTAAAACACTTTATGAGGTAAGAGTCATCTCACTCATAGCTGAGAATTGTCAATGGGAACAGAGTCTCAAATTATATATTTTTAATGTGGGAATTGGTACTTTTTATTAAAAAAAAAAGTATTAGAGAAGAACATGATGTAAAACCTACCAATCTGATTTGATTAATCACATTGAGTTACTGATACATCACATTTACTGACCTCTTTCTGTAAGACTCTGACGTCTGAGAATGGGTCAAGGGACAATTAGTGTTCTTCTCTCTGTAATCCTAAGAGATACAATAGTGAGTCAGGACAGAAAGGTTCAGGTAACACTTGGAGCTAATTTTCTTTCATTGTTATTGCTCTGTCTGCTGAAAAACCTGTTTGGAAGAATGCAATATGCAACCACAGGTCTGACGCTATAACTTTCCAAAACATGTTTGTTTCTCGTCAACTAGAATGAATTATTCCAACACTACTGTCCTTGGCAGCTGTGATACCCTCCATTCCCAGTGGCATAGGACACATCAAAACAAGCATGTCTTGACTAAAAATTCAGATAAATTCAAGAATGGAAGGAAGACACAGTGAAATTGCTAATGTCTTTTCCTCCAACTCAATACTAACTGAATTCCCAGGACAGATCCTCTCCTCAAACCCTCCCCTCCCATCCCCAAAAAACCCAAAACCAGAGCAAGTTATATCCTTACAAAAGTAGTGGTTGTAAGAGAGTATAACACAAGCAGTCTATTCCCACTTTGTACCATATTTGAGTGAGAGTGGAGATTGAGATGTACAACTTCCTTGAATCCCAATGACCCAGTCATGGAATCTTAGAATCACAGAATGGTTTGGGTTGGAAAGGACCTTAAAGCTCATCCAGTCCCAACCCACTGCCGTGGGCAGGGACATCTCCTGCTTAGACCAGGTTGCTCCAAACCCCATCCAACCTGGCCTTCAGCACTGCCAGGGAGGGGCAGCCACAGCTTCTCTGGGCACCCTGGGCCAGCGTCTCACTACCCTCACAGCAAAGAATTTCTTCCTGATATCCAATCTAAATCTCTCCTCCTTTCCATTTGAAACCATTTCCCCTCATCCTATCACTCCATGCTCCTGCAAAAAGTCCCTCTCCAACTTTCCTCGAACTCCTTCAGGTACTGGAAAGTGCTCTAAGCTCTCCCTGGAGCCTTCTTTTCTCCTGATTGAACAACCCCAACTCTCTCAGCCAGCCTGTCTTCGCAGGAGAGGTGCTCCAGCCCTCTGATCATCTTCATGGCCGTCCTCTGGACTCACTCCAAAAGCTCCATGTCCATCTTCTGTTAGGGACTCCAAAGCTGGACACAGTACTCCAGGTGGAGTCTCACAAGAGCAGAGTAGAGGGGGAGAATCCCCTCCCTTGACCTGCAGGTCACACTTGCTTTGATGCAGCCTGGGACAGCAAGTATTTACAAATTACATACCTCAGTCCAACTTCACACTAGGCTTCTCATACAGCCAATGGGAAAAAGAGGCACCTCTGGACACTGAATCATCTTGACTGCTTTAAAGTGGGGTGAATCACTCTCTGGAAATATTCATTTATTTTTCTGTACTACGGATGGAGAATATAGTGACTAGCTCAGATTCTAATGCTTAAGGTATTACCACTGTATTCCTCTCCAAGCTCGAGGTATTCAAGACAAAAAGAAATTGAATCTGCATTCATTAATGCACATAGTTCATTTTAGACCATGAAGTAAAGAGTGTAAATATACATCTCAGTTATCATCAGCTTGATATAGAATTGCATTTCCAAAATTGAAAATACTGCAATTGAATGATGAATAAAGTTCCAAAGTAATTTGAAAGAGTCATCTCACAGGATTTTAGAGACTTGGTACACTTCCACTTTAAACATCCAAGGTACTTCCAGATACAACATAAGCTAGAATAATCAAACAACAGCAGAAAAAAAATCCCAATAAAAATTATGTTTAAGAATTCCCATATCAACTACATTAAATATTTAAATGTGCTGGTAGTTTTTTAGAATCCAAATGGTCCTTCAAAGAATTGGAATTTTATTGCTCTACTTTTTAACCAGTGTGTCTGCTCAATAGAGATGATTCCCCTGGTTGCCCATTGCAGCTTTTTCTTGGGGATTAATTAAAATTTGATGAGGTATTCTTATGGCAATCAGGCTTTCCAAAATGAATTTTAAGGATGCACTAGAGCCATAACAGTATTGGAGCTAAACAGGTATGTGAAGTCTTTGCAAAATTTGAGGATTACACATATGCTACATCCATATGGTCAGATACACCTCTTGGTTATGCTTGGGTAATCTTTTTTACTTCATTGCAATGATTAATTGAATTCAACATTCTATGGTATAAATTAGAATAATATTCCACCCTTCATTAAATCTTTTTTCTATTTACTTACTTTAATAACACATTTAGGATATAAGCAAAAGCAGAATTTATCCCATATATGTTGAGTGTTCTAGAGAAAGTTGTTGGCAAAGTTGGTGGAATCTTTGAGATACTACAAGATCGGACACCAAGGTTTATTAAACATGACCGATTTCCACCTTTACGCTTCCTTATGATGGTTTTTCATCAAAAATGGAATGTTTCATAGAAGAGCTGCTACAATGGAAGTGGTGTCAGGAGTTGAGGTGTAACTTCTTGAGCCTAATCTCAGTGCATTGATTTCTTGATAAATTTTACAAGAAACAATGGTTTGGAGGAAAAAAAAAGTGGTTTAAAAGAATTATTGTTTTCATCTCCTCAGTTTAGCCACACAAACATCTTAGTCAGCATAACTGGCAAGGTAGAGATTTCCATAAACATGAAGAGGGGAAAGGAAAGGTGGAAAAGAGTAACATGGGGCACAAGTAACCTTCTAAAACAGGTGAGATGCCAGTGCCAACAGCAGCTTGTACAGCACAGATGACATGAAGCACTTTGTGTCTTGGTTTCTCATTTTTCTGATGATTTAGTAACAACAAACATGATTTAACTTTCAGATAACTTTCCTTGAAAAGAATGAGTGTTGAGGATGGGAAAGATGCTAGATACTCTTAAAATGGTAATTAAACAATAACTTGATTATCACTGTAAATCTAAGTATATAAAAAAGGCTGTACTGGCTCAGGTCAAATGCCTGCCCAGCAGGCTACCTGGTCTCTGACAACTTTCAAAAGTAGATGGATATGAAATAAAAAATAAAATTGAAGTCTTTTTACCTCAGAATGTTGTTCCAGCCTCCTGTGAGCTGCTGCCTTGCCACTCCCTGAGCTGAAGATACTGTCTTTCATTTAACAGTCCTGGACTGATTTGCTTTCAAATTAATATGTCAAATCACTTTTAAATGCATGCAAAGTTTAAACACCCACAATGTCCATAGTAAATAAATGCAAACCATAGCCACAATGGGAAAACAGTTATAATTGAACAGTCCTATGTTGGCATTGCCAGTAACAATCACATAATCATGAAAATCAACTCCACACTCCACCAGGATTTGAACAGATACTGGAACAAAGATAATTTACAATTTGAGGAAGTGTGCTAAATCGGGGTGTGCTAGGAGTCCAAATGTAGCACCACGTACTCTTCTCTAAAACTCAGAAATCCCAGTGAAAAACCCTGTGTTTTGTACTAGGGTCAATTTCAAAGTACAGTATTTTGAAGGTCAGGCTGAGCCTCACTGTCGTCTACTAGTGCTAACCACTTCAGAAGCTAGCTGGGGTCTGTCTGCAGGCAATGAACTGCGTGCAGGATAGACATATCCTCAGGAGGAGGAAACCAAGGTTAGATTTGGGCCATCACTCTTACATTGTAAAATCTGGTCTACTGACAACTGGAACTGAAAGCATCCATTAGTTTCAGTTAAATCACCAAAAAGATATAGGAAAAGGTAATAACACACATATATTGCTGACCCAGGTCCCATTCATTTTGGCAACATAAAAGCAAAAGGCTTAAAACATATTAATCTGTGATTCTCTGGCACTTCAAGAGTGCCTGAAACATCCATTCTTAGGAGCATGAAGTTGTCGATGGCTGATCTATGTCTTGTCAATTCTGAACCAGAAATAATGAGGTAAATCAGTTACACCTAGGGTGGCACAAATCTTTTTTTTTTTCTCCTCTCCTTTAGAACCAATTACAAAAGTAACTCTGAAACAGCTAATGTGATATACAGTCTTTCCAATCAGCACATTTTCCAGGAGTATCAATCAGTCAAATGTCTGCAGCTCTGGGATGGAGCTTAACTCTCTCTAAATGAATAAAAAGAAACCATCTGGAAGACACTTTCCTCCTGAGCAAGAAGTGAAGACTGTTTGCTAGTGTTATTGCAGAGCATTTGCAAAATGGAGCAATGGAGGTCATTTCACATCTTAACCTGTGTACTTGCAGTCCCTATTTGAATCACAGGGAAGTCACCATGAGATCCTCCCAGACCAGCTCAGGTCAGGCCAACGAGCCCTGGTAAAGTCAAAAAATAAAGGAGCCCTAAACAAAAGCACGAAATAAGGGAGGGGAAATGGAACAAGGGTGACAGGGCATGAATAACAGTAATACAGAATACAGAGCCTAATTTGTAGGCGCTAGAGTGTTAGGTGTAAAATACATATCTGAGCTTACAAACAGACAGGTAGGGGCTGTTCACCTGCTAGTCCATCATGCAATAAGGCTGCAGTCATGGGAAAGAAACTTCCTCCAAAACAGTTTCTCATTGTCTCCTTTTTCTGGGGTGCAAAAGCAGCTGGGATACCCTCAGTACTCTCCTTTGAGGAGACAGGCAACTGAGCAAAAGGTTTTGCAGGGTTTTCTAAGGAAACTGAAAATGTACTGGAGGATCACAACTATGTATTCCCACAATGGTTAATTTTATTGCCCTCGTATAAATGTGCATGTTTTCATAGGCACTTTTTTTTCAGGTGTTTTCTAGACAAAATATAATCCTCTATAAAAACATGGCAAAAATTACTTTGTTCTCTCACAGTTCTAGCAAGAAGATAATTTTGCTTTGAGTGAGCATGTTCAACTAAAAATTAATTGCCACTGCATGCAAAGTAGTAGAAAAGGGGTGAGACTTTCACTGTAAAAGCTCCTGAAGGTAACATTAAATGGACAAATGTTCCTATTAGGCTTATCACACTTGGAAGATTTCAGAGAGTCAGCATAGATTGATTCCCTCTTGGAACTTAGCCTGGACATTTAGATAGACGTTTAAAGGAATTCACAGTTGTGACAGTTTTAAGACTCAGAAAAAGTATATGATTGGAGGTGGATCTGTTTCTAAACCTGAAGTTGACTGAACAGTTTTATTGGACCATTCTCTATATTCATAGAAGATTCTCATTGGAGCTAGCTGTCCCTCTTTTTGATATTTTCCTCTCATTTATGGGTACTGCAGCAGGCACACTTTGAATTCATAATCTACATTCTAGCTTTCACTTTCTGTTACAAAATAACACAGAACCTAGACATGTTAGCAAGTAAATAATTTGTCTAAATTGCCTCCCTAAAAGTGAGAACAATCACTGTTCTTTTCCTAAGGAAAAAAAAAAATCATCCCTTTCTAGAGAGTGGGATGCAGGCAGGATGCTATAATGTTCCATTGAAACACATCCCACTATCCAAAATGATGCAAGGGTTTTAGAAAAACCTACCAGGTGTAAGTCAGGTTGGTTTCTGAAACCAGAAATATTTGTGGATTTTTTGCTACAACCTAGCCTATCTATGGAGGGCCAAACTCTCAATTTGTCTTTGAATTTCAGTGCACCCCAAGAACTTTTTCTGATCCTCTGCTCCAACACAAACCAGTCTTAGGAACATACAGATTTAAAAAATACATTCTTCATATCATCTTCACCTGTTCTTGGTTAGATGAGGCTTTGAGCAACATGATCTAGTGGCAGGTGTCCCCGCCCATAGCAGGGGGTTGGAAGTAGATGGTCTTTAAGATCTCTTCCAACACAAACCATTCAATGATTCTATGATTCTTCTTAGAGGGGATGTTTCTTCAACACAGAAAGTTAGAAAGTATTACTATTCACTGGTTTTTATATCACTATTTAGTTGACTTTCACAAATGTCAAGTTAAATTGATTTGCTAAATGCAAAATCTCCAGTTGCTAAAAATTTTGGATTTTTTTCAGGAAGAGTTGTTTTGCTTTTTCCTGAAGGGTTTTGCTCAATGTTCTCAAAATGTACTTCAAGAGTAAAGACTGACATAGTTTCCAGCAGCTAGATGCATTATTAGAAATGCTGACCCAAACAATATCTTCTACAGTGTTTGAGAGGGATTGACCACATTTGATTTATACCCATAGTTTCTTGGTTATCACTGTAATCAAATGTTTTTTGCCAAAAATTCACCCACTCTGTGATTTTTTTTCCATGATGTTTAATCAAGTACCTTTTCTGTAGGGTTGTAAAGGAAACATTTCTCCTTGCACAATACTTAACTACAGTAAGCAAACTGACAGCTATGGCAGATTGTGCCTGGTCTGTATAATTGAGTTTGATTAAGAGCTTTGTTGACATCTCTGGTTTTATTCCCTTCCCATGTAACCATTTTACATCTTCTTATTGTTAAATAGTTTTGCCTTGTTTATTAGGTAGAGCTGCCACAGAAGACAAACATTTGAATATAGAATTAATGAACATTGATGTCATTGTTTTCAAAGGAACATAAGGTTGGGAGGGGGAAAAAGACGTTCTAATTATTGGAGTGTTTGGTGGGAGTTTATTTTACAAACACTATCATTATGTTGACAACAGTGTAGCAATATGTTCTGCAAGGCTTTTGTGACTTCCAGGAATGGGAGGATGGAACATGGATGTTGACCTTCTCATTGCAGAAATTCTTTCTTGGGGTCACAAGCAGATCTAGTAGTCTGAAAAAAATAACCAAAAACAAGAAAACAGAGGGCTCACTTCCTAGTGTCCCACCACTGTTTGGACATTGTAAACCGAGTGGAAACAATCCAGATCAGGAGCATGGTTACTTAGAATTGTGCATCCTTGTTGGATGCAAGCAAAACAGAAAGACATTCAGGGGTCTATGCAGTCACCCTCATGTACACGTCTGCTTCCATATTAGATGCAAACAACAAATCTGACATGGGGTGAAGGGGAAAGAGAGACCTCTTGAAGCAGCATCCCCAGGCTTCTGTTCCCTGAATTTGCTGCAGCAGGGGAGGACATTAGACCTCTCTTAGTTGGTGAAGAGAGGAAGTTGCATTTCAAAGTATCGATAGAGACATCCTTAAACTCCTAAATGTAAGAAGTTAATGTTTTATTCTGACTTTGAAAGCTTTGTCTTCCTTGAAAAGGGAAACCCTTCATTGAAAGGGTTATTTTACCAGCAGTTTATTTAAAAGTTTTGTGTCTCAGTAACACAGAGAGGATCCCACCCAAACTAGAAACATTTCTTTCAACAAAACTACTTTGATCTTTTTTTATAAGGAAAAAGAAATGTT
This sequence comes from Aegotheles bennettii, assembly GCA_013398125.1. NCBI lineage: Eukaryota > Metazoa > Chordata > Aves > Caprimulgiformes > Aegothelidae > Aegotheles > Aegotheles bennettii. The sequence goes on from VZRW01002136.1 coordinate 21,385, forward strand.
GAATGGCCATCTGGGATTTCTTGGAAGAAGTAATTTTTCCTTTTTAAAGTGAAATCTTTAAACTACATTGAATAAATTGCCAAGGCTGTGACTAACTTACAAATTTTTACATTATTATTATTATTATTATTATTATTATTATTATTATTATTATTATTTTGTGTGTGCCAGGAATTAAAAGATCTCTGACAAATATATGTGGAAGAGAAACAAAACACTCAATCTTTAAATTTTCTATCAAAAATACTCAACAGCTGTTTTCAAATTAATTACTCTCCAGTGATGTCTGTGTGTAGGTCACCAGAGTCTGTTTTCTACCCTCCTGAATTATGTCCAAGTATAGCAAAATACATTCTGTTAAACACTCCACTGAAGCGACATGAATTATTTGCATAAATGAATCCCTATCTCTTTTTGTGTTTAATAAAAATCAGGCATACTACGGTGCTGTAGAAAGAAACCTTACCAAATTAACTCCTATCCTATCATGGCTAAATAAATGGCATGCTTACCAGACTCAGTGACAACTCTGTTACACCCAGGTTGGGGTCATACTTTCTCCTTAATGAGGTGCCTATAAGACAGCTCAAAACAGGCTAAATAGTGAGGGAGTCTTCAATCAGCTGAAGTTTGTTCTCATATCAGTACACTGCAGGCGTATCTAGTTAGCTTTCCATTAGTGTTAATCAAGCACGTTACTTGTACATCAGCTGGGAGTTAAACCCTAGCTGGCACTTTTGTACCATTCAGAGTCTTTGATTTAATTTCTTACACTAAGTATCAATTCACAGATAGGTCTAAATTGATTTGTGGTTATAGTGCTTAGACCACTGCAATTGATATGTTTTTAATCAATAGTTATGCTGTAATTCATCAATGTCACATTTATGAACTGCATGCTAATTAATTTGTTCTCTGCTCTGATGTTTTAAGCACATGAGAGTTCACATCTTGGTTATTATTTGTATTTAACTATCACAGTGTAAACACAGGCAAGCATGGTATGACTAGGTAAGACAACCAAGGATGGACAAAGGATCCCCATAAGGATGACAGGTAGGAGGGGTTTGATAGTCCAAGATGTTCTCTTTGGCTGAACTGCTATTCACACCAGTGACAAAGCAGCTCCAGAGCTTGCTGAAGGGACAGAGCCAGACCTGTGATGGAGCAGCCAGAGTGAGGGTCATAAGGTCTGACATATCAGTGCCTATTCTCCAACCTTCTGCATTTCTCAGCGTCAAAGCCACCTCGACAACAACAACCTGGGCAGGAGTTTTCTTCCCTGTCTCCCCTGATGGTGACATGTAACTAATTTCTTTCACTGAAATCCATGAAAAAATACTGTTTCATTATAACCATAATCCCTCTCTTGGAGCTCTAGTTACTGAAGTACCATAGATGGCTGCTTTTACATGCAGCTCCACGGAGGGCAATGAGTGTAGTCAGCCGAACTCACAGGACTTGCTGGGATGAATCCGTTAACAGCACGCAGCCAAACACCTAAGTGAACTTTCAGGTATTGATCTATTGATCTGGGAGGGCACCCAACAGTTTTGCCTGCTCACTTTTTATTCCAGGAGCCAGTGGAGTTAAGTGTTTGCAGTCAAACTCACAAATCGTTGAAATCCCCAATAAGGAAAGCAGGAAAAGGCAGCAGAGAGGGACAGGAATTAGATGATATTCTGCAGTTGGCATGACTAGTATTGTGGAAATGCTCCCCCTTTGTGTCCCCCTGACTTGTCATTGTAATAAGTGGTATTGGGGGAAGCAGAATTGAGCACCCTCTTACTTTTGCCTTTCTCCCTCCCATAACTTCTTTTAAAAGGAGCATGAATCAACTGATAACAATTATTCAGAGTGGAAAATTAAGCTTGGTAGCAAATTCAGTTTGAACTCCAAAAACATCCAAAGAAAAAACTGAAAGACCTGGTTTTTTATCTTGCAAATCTTACATACCACAAACACAAATATGCACACTTAGTCAAGGCAGTTTTTTAAACCATTTGCACTTTTGCTAAATTTAATATTCACCACACTTCAGTACTGCCCCTGAGACAAGTCAGTGCCCTGGAATTGGATTTACAATAATGCATGAATACAATTTAATTGTTTTATTGAACATCTAGAAGGGAACAAAAAGGGAAATAATAATAAAAAAGAGAATGCTTTGAGGAAAAAAAAAAAGCATTGGTGGTAGAGGGAGGGCAAATTAATCTGGATTTATCTCCAGAGAGGAGGAATTGATCTCATGCGTATCCTAATCACTATGCACTGTATCTAGCTGAGATAAATATTTAAAAAATATAGATGTCATCTTTTGCTGTGTGACTGCAATGCACAGTGTTTACCACACCAATGCTCAGCCAATGTCACCAGGCTGTCTCCATTGCCACATGCTCCAGATCCAAAGTGCTGGGCTCTGTCAGACAGTGATTTGGGTTTGGATTTGTATAATTCTGTGAACACACAACCCCGACAAGGCTAGCACTGCTATATTGCTTTTCAATCTGAAGATTATCCATCCAGGTACTCACTGGACATGGCAGATGCAGTGATATGATATGTATGTACATGTGAGATACACATATGATTCTCTTTGATTGAAGGACTGTGTTTCAAGCACAGAGAACTGACAATAGAACACTTTACCTCTTTATTTACAAATAGGTGGTGTCACACTGTGAACTCAAGGGAGTATTTTAGACTAAAGGACATCAGTTGCAAAAGGCCAAGCAGGACACTTAGGCCACAGATTTGACATTGTCAGAAGATGGATTTTAAATATGGGAAAGCCTAATGAATTGTAAAATGGAGCAAGATAACTTAAAATTTAGGACATGATACATGTAATGAAGAATCTGAATTATATGGCCCTGGAGGCTCTTTTTCCTAGTCCATGCACCTAGTAAGCTCTTGCTCTGTCTGTGTGACTTCTTCTTCCATGCTTCCTCCTTAGACTTTTACTTTATTCCTGTTATTGAAGTGTCTAGTTTTTACTTTTTTTTTTAATCTTACTGGTGGCCTAAACAATAAAAAAAGCAGTGGAAACACTGTTACTCTATTTTATATAGTGGAACTAGAGCAGGGGAAAATTAAATCCCCCTGATTGTTAAGATTTACATAGACAGTTTACAGTAAAAGCCTAAAATAAACCCCAGATTTCCTGAAGCCAAATTTAGGTCTTTAACCACAATGCTTTGCATCTAAGTTACGATTTTCATTCATCTTTAATGAGCTGCTGTATTAACTTGAACAAATATTACAGTTAAATTCCATCCAAGCATGCAGAAGCAAAGCATTTAGGTTTAATGATGGACCCTCAGAAAATAGAAACTCTGCAGTGAGTTTGAGAACACGTAAAATTCTGGAACATCAGCTCCAAGCATGACTCTGTAGCTGGAGAGGGATACAAATCAAGGGGAATTAATGGTCTCATTAAAGTTAGGACACAGGCAACACCATCCCATGTAAACCTTGCAAACATTACTAGTGCCATGAGGGAGATACTGTGTCCAGCACTCTACATAACATGTACAAAACACCTCAACAAAGAGGGATAAATCCAGAAAGAACTGGAAGTTCAACCTGAAGTTGGGCAAAAAAGTTACTTTTGGTGAGACCAAGGAAATTCCCTTTCTCAGTCTTACCCAAGAAAAGGTTAAGGTTTGATTTGATCAATCTGAAAGAATCTACAAGAAAGAAGATAACTGACAGTCAGGTCTTTAATCTAGAAAAGGGAAAACATAATGAGTTCCAAAGGTTCACAGTAGAAGATAAATTCAAACTACAAATTGCTTCCCTTTTTTAACACTGAAAGTTATAAACCACTGGGATATTTTATCTGTAAGCATAATGGATTTGCTTTTGCTTGAAGTCTTAAATCAAGACTAAATGCTTTATAAAAAAGATACCTAGCAGCTTAACCAGATGTTATATACTTCACAAAGTAATAACAAGCTGAAATCACTTTGTGTGTGCTATGTGGGAAGTCATATAGTGTTCACACAATAGTTTGCATTACTTTTACTTACTAGTATTAGAACTGTGCTTTTGTAAGCACCAAGGCCCTCAGTCAGATACCCTGCTTAGCTTTTGTGGCAGATGCAGTTTCAGATGCGTTTCAGGCACAACTCACACACCCAAACAGGAGTCTGTTAGATGAATGAGGAAGGATTACAGGTTCCTTGGGAGAGATTGTGTCAGGAAGCTGGGTGCCAGAAAGTTTATTCATCCTGAAATGTGATCCCTTACATACGAAAAGGGCATCTAGGAAACAAGATAAACCAGCATAACATAGCAGCCTATGCAGACAGAGGAACCCTTCCTCGTCCTTCTTCTGGTTTACCCAAAAGTGGGAGCCAGGGTGTCGCTAAACACTAGGGGATACCTAACTGCCTGTCTCCAATCTGATCAGTTCCCACCAAAAACACATGCTGTAGCACCTGAGCTTAACTCTGTCAAATCAAGCTCTTTGTGCTAGGATACTGGAATTCAACCCTGTACTGTGATTCAGGAGACAGAAGCATAAAATAAGCCCAAAGCAAGTGTTAGACACAACTTTTTTTGTCATCTAACTGTAAACTTGAGAATTAATATCACAGGCCATTATTTACAGAGACTTGTTTATTTAACTAAAGTCTTAGAAATGCTGCTTTCTTATGTTTAGATAACTGTACCAAGGGCCCCTGCATTTTACTGAAATGGCAATGAGTATTTTTCTCTCCATCTTAATTAAATTTAAATTCCAATTACAAGATGGCAGATACTCCATTTCTTGTTCCAGCTGAGATCTCTCTTGATGTTTCCATCCCACCTTTAGGGAGGTTGTCACGCCTGCTAATTTCTTTCGGGAAAAGATATAAATAGAGTATGCATTCAGGGTATTCTGTCTGAGTTTACATTATCTGTGTGGATAATATTAGAAATATAGGGAGTGCTTAACCTGTGTACTGAGGTCTAAAGGAGAATTTCATTTCACAGAGGACTTATGAATGTCTTCCATGCTGTGCTGAACTTCACTCCCAAAGGACTTGTGAACAAGAACTGGCCAGAATTTTCTTCTGCTAAGGTGTTTTTCATGAACTAGGGAAAAAAATAGAATCACAGTTTCATCAAGGTTGGAAGAGACCTTCAAGATCATCCAGCCCAACCTCCTACCTACATCACCACTAAACCATATCACCCAGCGCCACATCCAGATACCTCTTGAACACCTCCAGGGACAGTGACTCCGCCACCACCCTGGGCAACCTATTCCAATACTTAATCACCCTTACAGTGAAGAAATTTTTCCTAATGTCTAATCTGAATCTCCCCTGCTGCAATTTAAAGCCGTTTCCTCTCATCCTTTCACTGTGGGCACAGCAGAAGAGACCGACCCCCGCCTCACTCCAACATCCTTTCAGTGAGTTGTAGAGAGCAAAGAGGTCCCCCCTGAGCCTCCTCTTCTCTAGGCTGAACAACCCCAACTCCCTCAGTTGTTCCTCATAAGACATATTTTCTGGTCCCTTCCCCAGCTTTGTTGCCTTTCCCTGGACACTCTCCAGCCCCTCAATGCCTTTTTTTAATTGAGAGGCCCAAAACTTGAGGTGCAGCCTCACTAGTGCGGAGCACAATGGGATAATCACTTCCTATATGTTGAAATGAATATATGTGTGGGACATGGAGATGTGAGTACCTGTGTGGAGTGGGAGGTACCTATAAATACCCAACTCAGATTGCCTTAGGAGGGCTTCTTTGTTCTATCAGGGACTTTCCTACACAGATTCAGCTTTTCCCCTTGTTCCATTCTGACACATCCCAAAGGATCATATGCCAGTGGAGAACATAATGCATTTCAAAATGTTCCTTAAGCACACTTCTTTTATTTTCTTGCCAACTCCATGGCTAAAGATAAGGATGCAAAGACAGGGTTTCACCAAGGCAATTCCCACCTCTGCCCTATCATTTTTTCCAAAACACATTAGGTCCTAATTCCCACTCAGTCTGTGTCTGATGCACACAGCATTTCTAATATTGGGAAATTCTCTGCCAACTGGTTGTCCAAATATTAAATGAGGTGCTTACTTTTCCTTCTCCTCATCACTCATGGCTTTTCATCCTGTGCTTGTCTGTGGTGACTATGCTGGGTCAGCACAATGCTTCTCTGTCCCAGTAAATTCTCCAGCAGCTATTTGGGTGCTGCAAAGTTTTCCTGCAGAGGCCAATTTTCTGACTTTCTCATCGTATCAAGTCGTCATGTTTATAACTTTTCTCAGCTCCTTTGTCATAAGGGCTCTCTCTACTACTGAAGTGATCACTTTGCAAGTCCTAGGAAGTCTCAGCAGACAGCTCTTTTTTTAACTTCTCTAAAACATTCTTTGTAATGAAACATCTCACAACATTTCCTAACTTTTTGGCCCTTTCTCTGACTCCCTTTCAAAGATATTAATACTTTTAGAAATGTCCAGAGGAACAATTTGTTTAATTTATCAGAGTATCCCCCTCTGTCTAACACACAACCTAACATACCAACATTCATCTTAAAGCTTATTGTAACTTCTTGCTCCCTTCTCATGCAAAGCACAGACTGATTTTGGCTCCTTCTTCTAGAAAAAAGATAAGCTTTTTAATATACATACTACGTTTTGTTAGACTAGCAGTTATAAGTGGCAAAATGGAGAGGCTCTCAGACACACACCTCCTGTAGACCCTAGATCACAACATGGGAAAGAACATTTGTGATAGCTTTCTGACTACAGGAGTGCAAAACATTTGACCACAATCCATTACAAAACGACTACATACACACAGAAAAAATAAATAAATAAATAAATAAATACAATTATGCCTTCTTGGAGATCTCTCTAGCTTGCATTTTTACACCTCACTTCTTTTTATTTTTCTTTCTTTTAAATAAGCCAACTCAGTCTTTCTAATCACTCTTCTTTATGAGGGTTTTATTTTGTCTTATTTTGTTTTTCTCCATGCTTCTAATCATTTTGGTGTAAGGAGAGAGAATCCCAGCCTTAAGGAAAACTCTGCTCCCTCAGCATGGCTTACAAATTTCACACATAAACATTTCTGCAGCGAGGATTTATTTCACTAAAAACCCCTAAAATATCCCAGAGATTAATGAGATGTGCAGTGGGTTTTATGTGGCTTAGTACAACTTGTTGATTAATTAATTTATTTATTAGGGAATATAATTTTAAAGGCTTTTAGAATTTACAAGATCTCTCTTCATGAATGCAAACCTTCATTTTCCACAGATGCTTTCTTTTTATTATCTTTATAGCAGTTTAATTGACAAAATAACAGTACCAGCAACAGAATGAGTGAAATGCCCTCCTCAGTCTTTTTTTTTTCCACTGATTATTTTCTTTTTCTTCTTCTTCCTTTATTGACCTTTAGAATCCAATTGCTACTGTGTTTTGCTTCAAATCTCTGGTAAAGATCGTAAATTTAGGGGAAGGAGCAAAAGTTATATAGCACATTCCATAAAATGGTCTATAGTCTCTGGAATTCATATTAACCTTATGAATATATTTCAATTTATCGCATTGGATTGAGTAGTCTGTAATCATTATCTTAAAATAGCTTGATGTCCCTCTTTTACATATTCATTGTCCCCTGTTTTGGTAGCACAAGAAAACTGGTCCATTGCTGTCTCACACTGGGACTGTTTTTAAATGTTAATGTTATGCAATATTTTGAACAAATAACCTGGACTGAGTGGAACAGTAGAGCAAATCTTCAAAAGCCTGCGAAATCTGTTCAGCCACTGACTGGCTGTTAAGCATCAGTAGGTTTGGCAATGCTTTTAAAAAATGTTCCATGGATGTCCCTCTGGGGTTTACCAGGGCTGTTCTCCAGCTTTTGATAAGGGCTGCAGCCTTTTAGTTGCCAAAATAGGTGATAGCCTGAGTTAGGACACTCTCCATCACTATATGGGAAATCATGCCATATCACAAAAGAATAAAAAAAATAAACATCAGAGGAAAAAAGGAATCGTGAGCAAATATATAGAAATTACAGCATCGAAAAGGTACTGAGCAGGAAAGGGAACATCTGAAAAAAACACAGGATTCTGATATTTGGCTTCTTCAGACAGGAGTCTGTGTTTATTTTAGTAAAAACATAATTGAAATGATGTAACAGAAGGTTTTTGTTTGGCTGATATTTAGAAACACACAAAAACAAACAAACCCAAAACCCACAGATATATAAGGCAATCAAGGGTCAGCATGCTGTCAAATAAGGAATACAGAAAACATCTGTGGATTTGTGGCTCCACCTGAGACAACAGACTGTGCAGAAATTCATTGTTTCACCCAAGGAAATGGCTGATTTCTTGCTTCTACCCTAAGTTCAAGAGGCAAAGGTGCAGAATGAGTTTTGCCACCGATTTTAATCAATACCTTCACCAACACGTTTAGCTGCTGAAGGTGTTGATGCTTCTGGCTTCAGTCTTCTGTGCTTTGCTATTGCCTAAAGGTGGCTCAGTATTCAATTTCTGCAGAAGGTCAGCAGGGACTACTGATCAAGGGACTGATAACTCCCTTGAAAACCTCCCACTGCTACTTCCTCCTCACTGCCATTTAACTAGAGAAAATCTATGCACTCATAAATATATACATGCAAAACAGCTTCTGGATTTGTATTCTCTGATTCCCTACAAAAAAAAAAAAAGTCTGATTTTGAAAAATAACACATGCCATGAACTTGAGTCCAATTTAGCAGAGCCGAAGGGCTGCATTTGTTTGAAATGATCATCTTTTGGAGTAGGAATGGTCAAGGTCACTGCAAACTCAGCCACTTTCCATTTTACGATGTAGATTAAGCATTTTGCATCTCAGTTTCCATAGTAAATAAAAAATACTGTAGTTAAATATATGACTCTCATCTTTGGAACCGAAGGTCAAATAGGACTTGGGAGTGAATACAGAGGAAGTGGAAGGCTGTTTTACACAGCGCTGGGACAAAATCAGAGATTCATATATAGTATTTCCTTGATTGTGCTTAGTGCATTTATTTCCCAGTTTCCCTAAGCTTTGATAATTTCTTCTGATACTGAATACTTAGAAAAATACTTTGTTACACATATCTGATTTTTTCAGGTTTCAGTGTCAGAAAATCAAAGAATCTACAGTATAAAGCATTATGCAGTTAAGCAAGCTGTGCTATTCCCTGTGAGCATTTTCCTCAGAAATAAAAAGAAATATGAGAGAAAGGTTCAAATAAATGCTTAGATTTATCTGTACATCAGTAAGAAGGAATTTTATATTATATTAAATGGTCTGTACTGTTGATGCCAAGAAAAGCAAGCTAGGGTTTGAATGAAATTATTGCATTATTGAGTACTGGGATAATTTAGTATGGAAAAAGGTAATGAAATTAATTTTATTAATAATAATAGTTGTCATTTGTATTTTTGTGTAAAATTCTCAAAGTACTTTGAGGACACTAAGATCTCAGTAGTGCCATTAAAGAACAGCAGTAATTATTAATCTTCGTAAAATTCCATCCTGGTGGGAAGTCCAGGATGAAGCATACCTCAGAAAGATATCTGTGTGGAAGGGGAGTTTTCAAATTGCTAGTGCCTGAAGGAGTAACAGGATATCACAGACTCCTTCACTAACTACTAGAAAAGTTCTCCAAGCAAGCAGAAAAATAGTGTAAAACCTAACCCTTGAGTGTGTTTAATTGTCCTGTTTCATATAAAGTGTAATATCTTTGACACAATAATTCATTCAGTATGCTACATGACAGTGACCTCAGTATCCAGCTATGTTGTGAGCAACGTGAACTCTGTTCTCTGGTTCATATCAGACAATGGGAACTTGACCCTTGGGTTGTTTGTATATAAGGCCACTATCAAAAGTACAAGGTTCCTGGGCAATTTCCCAGCAGATATTTACTGTCTTTAAGTAAAATTTTACAGAAATTGGGAATGTTACATGTTTTAATTAGTTTTCCACATCCTTTCATACCTATTGTCTTACTGCTAAAGTCAACACTAACCTCTGGAACAAGTTAAGAAATCCTTGTGATTAAAAAGATGATGATGATGATGATGATGATAATGGATGCATGATACACACCTTTGAAAAGAAGAATAAAGAGGTGTACTGGTATAAGTTAACTATCTCTTAACTCATAATTTCATTTGAGACATGTAGAAGCATCAAGCTGCTCAGTGAACAAGGAGGGTGGTGCAGCCCCTGAGCTTGGGTAGCAGGGAGTCCTAGCAAGGCAAAGGTTTTCCCTATCTAAACTTCACTCATCAGCCAAGAGAGAGGGAGGAAAGCAAGAGGGAAGAGATGCTGTGACACAAGAAGCAAGTATATAGAGTGTCCAGACCGTGAAGCGATCACTATTTAGTTTGTGTCACTTCCCATTCTCATTATGGTCTTTGTCAAGAGAATGGATTTATGTGCTGCCATTTTCTGCACTCATTACGGTGTTTGTCAAGTTAATGAATAGTCTGAGGATTTGAATTTCCAATACTGATGAGTGAATTATGGCACATGGATTAAAATAACTCTTCTTCTTGTCCAGATTCTGCATCCCAAACCAAGAGACACTGGCTCTTTTTCCCATGCCAAGAGAAGAAGCAGGATAAGTTGCACTGAAAAGTCCTGACTAGGTCAGAGAGTGGAAGCTCACACTTCTGTAATATAATAGACTTTAAACTTCCAGCACTTCATTTTCACAGCAACGCCGGGACAGAAAATGGCATTAAATTAATTGTTAACACTTTATTATAAGTGACAAATAGTTATTAATTTCTTTGATATTCCTTGCAAAAACATTAATCATGGCTAGCTCCTTTGGACTTAGGGTGACTGTTAATATATGATTCGAGAGGAATTCTGGTGTAATTTAGCATTAATTAATGTCCACTTACTGCAAAGTGTTACCATATTAATCTATTTTCTGTGACTGAGGAGGGAAAGGGAGTAAAATAGAGCTAAATCTCTTTACTGTGATCCCAATGCTTTAATCCTGCAGGCTGCTATGACCTAGATTGCATGACACATTAAAAGTAAAAAAATGTTTCATACTCTTCATGGTGTCAGAGGTCAAGGCCAAGTTAATAAAGAGAATACCAGAAGAAAAGCAGAGACAAGACACAGAAACTTTTGCTTTCTGAGGGAATGGCTCTTGCAGAGCTTGGATGTGCAGGAAAAAACTTCTCACAAGTAATGGCTTCATCTATTTCTTTTTCTGTATAATACATAGAAGCAACCCCCTGGCACAGCTGGCAAGGAGCTAAGAAATCCCCTGAAAAGACCATGTTCTCTTAACAGCAGCAGTATGACTGCCAGTGTGACAATAACTTTTGCAGTTCATGTGGAGGGTAATGTAAGAACACTTGGTAAGAAGCACCAGCTATGTAAAGTGTATGATAAAATAGCAGTAATTTGTTATGCTTCTTTCTGAGTAAACTGAGGAAAAAAGAAATTAAAAAAAAATAATAAGGTTTTCAGAACCTTTAAAGGTCTTCTGAGATTTATCAGGGCAGAATAACATAGGCTTTTTTCTGCATTTCTTGTGACAAGCATCCCAAGGTCAGCCTGCCCATCTTTTTTTTGGAGGGAGCCTACAAAGCTCCATTTGTCCAAGCACACTTGCGAAATAGCATTGGCAACTGAAGGCAGGCAGGATTAACCATGCTTTTCTTATGGTAACAAGTTGTTCTACTCTTAGCATCTAGTCAAAAATGACCTCTAGCCTAGGACTTGTCGTTATATCTCTGCCTGCTTCACATGCCATGGGGGACTTTGTCTTCATAAACAGGATTGCTGGTTGTTTCAGATAGGCATATATGACATGAGAGACCTCAGGAGAACAGACACTGATTAGACTCATCTCATCTGATTTTGACTACATAAAAACTAGAAATTTGCTCTAAACTGGTTGTCAGTGGTCCCTCTGTTGTCATTGTAAAGAACTAGGTTAATTCGGGGAGAGATTCCTCTCAGTCTTAGAATAATGACAGTCATTAGTAGGAATTTCTGAAGCTTTTCTTTATCCATCCATTGACCACTAAATGAACAACGGTGGCCTGTTTGAACTAAATATTTGTCCTGACTAAAACAGAGTATGACAAATCCCAGTGTTGCACCATAAGTCTGTTCACCACCTGCTGCTTACCCAAGACTTGACTACAAATTTTACTGGTAATTTTCCTCTCCTTCCCACTCCAAGCAGATGAGGAAACACCTGTGCTTCACCATCTATAAAGGTTACCATTTGCCACTAAAGCAGGTGGAAAAGGTGGTTCTCTTCTGATGCAGGATAGCAATGGCCAAAAGACCAGGGCTTCAATAGGAAAATTACTCTTTCTGCTTAAGAAAACAAAACAAAATAATCCACAGAAAGCCAGTGGGGAAATGCCAACACTATGCTGGCATTGTTAAATATGTGTGTCATTTCAACACATGACTGCCCATCCTGGGCTACTATTACTGCTTTCTTTTTGCATAGATATAAACATATATTACTGGGAATTGTTATTATTACACCCCGCTGCTTAAGACACCGCCTCCTTTACAAAACCAAACCACACTTAATCTCTTTAGGCATTTTCTAAGAAAGTATAAAAAATAAATTCTAAGATGTATAAAAAATAACGGCATAATTATGGGGCTTGGAGCTTTTTTGTGTTTTGGCAATTCAACTATTTTGACTTCCTTCCTTTTTTTGTTAATACATAGTCTCCTCCTCCTCTTTCACCAAATACTAACCTTCATGGGGGAGAAGGTAGGAAGGTGAAAAATAAAAACAAGATCTGGTCACTAGAAAGGGAGGAGTTGAGCCAATTTTATACACAGGCTGATATGCTCGGGCCATCAGACTGTAAAGCTCTCTACTGACTGGGCACACAGCCATCAGCTTGGAGCATCTGCTCATTTAACGGTGGAGGACTTTTCAGCAAGTGATTTCCTCTCATTTGACTGGACAAACACTGATGTTTGACTATTTCTGCTGTGAGGACTGCATGCATGTGCATGTGATCATTTCTGCTCCTCACTCACTCCCCACTCTGTTCTCTGCAAGGTAACAGCAAGGTCAACAAAGCCAGATCTTGAGGCTCTTAGTTCTGCTCATCATCCAAGATAAAATGCTTTGTCCTGATCAGCCAGGAGCCAGAGTCTATATTTGCCTACATTGCTTAGAAGTCCTGGGAGGAAGGGAGAAGCTAGTATTTAGATTAGCCCCAGAGTGAATAATTACCACATGGAAAGAAATAAGAGATTATTTATTAATTCTCATCTCTTTAATCATTTATTGCTTTTTAATTTGGACTGAATGTCAGGAATTTTTTTCTCCTTGAGATTACAGTGACAAATGCACTCCTGAGATGTAATCTACCAGACTGCAGTATTGTTATCAAAGTAAAAACTTATTTAATAAGTCACTTGAAACTAGAGCTAAAAAAGAGAAGAGAAACACACCACCATCATAAGGCTTCAGGATAATCTACCAGCGCCATCTTGTCATTGCTAGAACCCATAGGTGACCTAAAGGGGGAGAATTATCTCACAGATACTGCACATGGTCTCTAGTGCAGTGTGAACCTACCACTCATAAATAGTCCCTGTATTTCTATTTCTGGGATTGCTGAGACACAAGGACCTAAAACCAGGGAGGTGCTGCGATAACTGAACAGTGTTGCTTCTTGTTTTAGAGGTGGACTGGAGGATCTCTCTCCTTTTTGGGTATGCTTGGTGCTGTGACCACTGCCCTGGTCAGCCCGTTCCAGGGCTCAATCACCCTCTGAGTAATAAACCTTTTCCTGACATCCAACCTAAACCTCCCCTGATTCAGCTCCTGCTGCTACCCCGAGTCCTGTCACTGGTCACAGAGTGAAGAGATCAGTACCTGTCCCTTCTCTTCCCCTTGTAAGGAAGCCACAGACTGCAATGAGGTCTCCCCTCAGCCTCTTCTTCTCCAGACTGAACAATCCAAGTGACCTCAGCTGTCCCTCATAACTCATCCCTTCTAGACCCTTCACCATCCTCGTGGCCTCCTCTGGACGTGCTCCAGCAGTTTGATGCCCTTTTTGAACTGCAGAGCCCAAAGCTGCACCCAGTACTGAGGTGAGGCCACACCAGTGAGGAGTAGAGTGGGACAATCACCTTCCTTGCCCGGCTGGCCACGCTGTGCTTGATGCACCCCAGGACAGGGTTGGCCCTCCTGGCTGCCAGGGCACACTGCTGGCTCCTGTTCAGCTTGCTATCAAC
>VZRW01002136.1:46698-86733 GCA_013398125.1 Aegotheles bennettii
GAGGAGACGGCTGTGCTTCTATTACTTATCTTTGATAGCTGTAATGTTATGAAAAGGAAAAATTTAAAAAGTAATTAAAACAAAATATAAATAAATAAATAAATAAATAAATTAACTGCATTTCCAGTTGATGCACATTTATCCAGGCAGATAGAGCCATCAATCTAATGAAAAGTTATTTGTCAGCCCTTTGGGATGAGGCTTGTCACTGTCTAAATATTTCTAAAAAGTTTATTGTAATGAGGAGAGTTTCGTTGTTTGTTTTTTTCCCCCACTTGTTATCTAGACTTATTATTAAGAATTAGAATTCAGATTTTGAAGGCAACAAAGTTATTGAATCTGCAGCTCAAGTCTGAGCCTAGACTTTATTATACTATTTCACAAAAATTCAGTTTTGTGTGTTTTAATTTTTATTCCAAGTCTCAGGATATCTAACTTCTCTGACATTTAGATACCACAATTATCTATGGAAATACAGCATTTCTGCAGATAATGGATAATGTGACATATGCAAATGTTTTCTTTCCATACATAGCTAGAACAATAATGGAAGTATCACTGTAATTATAGCTGGAAAAATGAGGTTGATGACAGTATAATATAAAAAGGTAAAATCTTAAGCTGCTTCCTTAGAGTTAACTTTTTGTGGAATTCAGCTATCAATCACAGTTGTCCAAAGGCAAGATGAAATGTCCTGTTTGAATTTGGAGCAGTGCATTTTTTTCATCTCCGGCTCTACATCAGAAGATGCTGTTTGCACAACTTCTTACAAGTAAACCAAATAAAACCTAGGCTAATACCTACAGGTCATCATAGTATTTAAATTAATACATATTGGAGTTGCTTTTCCATAAAGCTTATGTATGGAAATGCCCATGGGCTTCTTTGGAGGACACAGGAAGAATTGTGCTCTTCCCAAAGTGCTTCATTCCAGTGGAAAATTCCTTCTGCCACCAAAATTGATCTCATTTTTAATTTTCTGAATTTGCCTGCAAATCATTCTGTTAGTATTTGTTTTATTTTACACTGATGAAGAATGGGATACTTCACTAAAGCGTATTTGTCCCCCAAAATTTCCTGTAATTCATGAGTTTTTAACGAACATTGTGAAGTTCTGATCATGGGACATCCCATCCTGTTTCACAGAGGGAAAAAAACAGTGCCAGTCTGGAAAATGTAGAAATATGAGACAACTGACAGCATCCCTAAGCTGTGAAAAGTTTCTGTTTACTGGCTGTTTTAGGGGAAATATTGTATCTTATCTTCAGATATATTTACATTTTGTCCATAGCTTTCAATGAATATTTTGCATAGCCAAATGCAGGTCTAACAGACATGAACAGGTTAAAGGTACCTGTTGAAGGAAAGAGGTCTTTCTATGCTTGTATTCTATCAGTGACATTTAACAGGGCTCCACTAGTCCCTCCGTGAACCCGGGACACATGTCAGGGAGGAGTTTTGTGGGGGTGTTTTTGGTGATCAAATGCAAAATTTTCATCAAGTTTGACAGCAATTAATTCAACCATGGGGATTAAAGGGAGACACAGGTGGGAAGGAAGGANGAATGTCATTTACTCTGAAAATCAGCCAGCAGCAGAAGCAATCACAAAAGCTTCGAGGTCCCTCCTGCCCTAACTGTCTGTTCCAAGCTCCACAGAAGTGGGAGGTGATGAGTTGTGTTTTTTGCTGGGTACTGGTGTGCATGAAGCTGGGAGAGCAGTGAGGTTGGATGGATAACAACATCCCAACCTTCTTTTAAGGCCCACTCCCTGCTCACGCACACAGTTCAGTTTAATTTTTCAAGTGAGTTAAATAGCATAAAGATTGATAAATGAGTAAAAGTGAGACAGGTTCTTTGAAGGAAAAAGTCTGCATGTTCACTTTACTTTGGTGGTGCTTAGTTCATGTCCAGTAACATCTTCATTAAATCTTCATTAACAAGTCAAACAAGGCCAGGCAACAATTCCAGACAGCAGAATTTCTTTATCTGTACAGTTCCTTTACTTTTTTAAGACCGTTGTCACAGTTTTGACCTGAATTAATAAACTAACAGCATGTGGCCATGGTTTCAAGAGGCACTATGGCTGAGGACCATTCCTGGTAAGTGATTTTGGATGTGGCTGACCCACCTCAAACAATGAGGTGCTTCATTGGCATGGCTGCAGGCTGGTTTGTGCTTCTGATGGCAGTCTCTGTCGGTGGATGAAGCTGCAGAGGTATGGAGATAGAAGACAACACACCTCAAAGCCCATCAGGTTGCCAGTGAGAAGTTCCCTGTGGATTGTGCAGACCTCTTGTCTGCTTAAAGAACTCAATGCAATTAATTTCCTTCTTTAAACTTAGACATCAAGCCCTTGTTCTGAGTTACGGTCTGGGGGCTATAGGCAGCAGAGCTGGAGGCATGTGAATGCAGGGATGGTGTTTTCAGCTCCTAGGAATGAAGATGCCAGCCAGAGTTCATCAGTAACCTCCCTTGCTTTTAACAAAAAGGCTTTGAAATTCATAGATATTTAACAGAATATTTGGGGGTCAGCCTATTGGTACGTGCCAGTTAGATGCTGTTTCATTAGAGCATCTCAGCAAGTTTTATGCCAGGAGTGCCTTTTGTTAAGGAAGTCACTATCTATTTTTCTGCTTTAATAATCTATGATACTATTAACAAAGCTGACTGAATAGCTGAAACTGAGACAGTTACACATTGAACGAACCCACATCAGTTGCATCTGCTCTGTCTGTCACTTCTTGTAGTACTCTTACACGTATTTGTTCTGCCAAGGGTTTTGAGATGTATTCTTATATAGAGAAATACATACATGCACATATACATGTATGGTTTCTTTAATATTTTATAACTTTGAGTTGAGTGCAAGTGTTTTTCCACAGCTACGGAAGATTCTCATGCTTGTAAAAAATAATTATGATTATCAAAAGGACCGATGACAATAATATAGTATCACCTTCTCAAACTGTTGCTAAAGGTTTTCTATAGAGATGTATCTCTGTAAACTAGCTGAAAAGCTGTCTAATAACTACCAAGTAGTTATGGATGAATTATTTCAAACTTTATATTTGGGTAGGAAAGGAAGTAAAGAAAGAAAAATAGTGACCATTTTCTCTAACTGGATCCATCACTACCTTATAATGAAAGAGTACTTCAACTCTCCCAGAGTTTGAAATATAGAAAAATTTAAGTTGTGCTAGAATAGACCGAGATTTGCTATTCTTAAAAAGAAAATATTAGAGCTATGTATTATAAACGCCCCTCTCAATTTAAATGAGTCAGAAATAGCACTCTGATGAGAACTATTCTTGCAGCAAGGACCAGTACACAACTAAGTTCATTTCCTCCCTCCTTTCATCTAAACAAAAAGTTTCTTCTTTCTGGAGGTGAGATAAAATAAGCAGCCCCTATTCAGGACATCCTCCCAGTGAGGTGTCTCTGTGTGTGCCCAGAAGCTGGGGGATGAAGCTCTTCTCAGCACATCCTCCTAGGCTGTGTTTGAGCTATGATGTTGTGTAACACTGCTGTGGTGTTATATCCAGCTGAAAAGCTGCATCCAAACATTAAGAGTGTAAGAGAGACAGTGGGTTTAGAGGTTCTATTGGGATAAATTTTCCACTGGACAGGGATTAGCGCAAATGGGAATAGGTTAATAAATTGGATCTGAAGTGTCTGCAGCTCAACTGCTAGCATCTCTTATTGTACCATCAAATGACAGAGGGTGTTTCACCCTCCCTCAGAGATGTTGAGAGAATAAAGCCAGTGTTGATTGGCATTAAGAAATTATCGTGACAAGGGCCAGTTAAGCTTTGACAGACTTTTCAGAGCAACAGCTAATTTTAACATACACACACACAAACACCCTTTTCCTTTTTTGTTATTGAGAGTGGAAAAGGAAAACCCATTCCTGTGATAACAGACAATGATCTTGAGCAAAATTGCAGACTCCCTCTAAAACAAACCTCAGTTTATTTAACTTTATTTTCCTGAGTATACGCACATGTACAAAAAGAAAGACTAATTGCAGTCAATATGACATTTTCCTTTATTGCACATGAATGACAAACCCTGAGAACACAGAGGGGATGTAAAGCAGGTAGTTATCTGTTTTTACCACAGGGGTTAGACAAAATATCTTACTCAGTGCATTACTCTCTTGAGGCAGGAATGTACTCACTTGCCAAAAGAACATAAGTTCAAGATTTTTAGGAGACTTTTTATTTCAGTTCTTTAGTGCCTTGCCATTATCCCAGGTATTTCAATGGAAAAAATCCTGCAGTGACAGGAACGAGGAGCTGGACATTTCTATTTATTAAAAAGTGGATTTGGAGGCATTGCTGCACTGACAACAAAGGATTTGTTAGTTTATTATTTAAAAAGGAGTAGGTATCATTATTCCCTGTCTAAAAAACACAGTGGGTTTCTTTATCTGACCAGCCAGAGCAATGCTGTGTGACTCAAGAAAGGGAAGCTGTATCATCAGCTGAAAAACAAGAGTTTCCCGACAAAAAAGGTGGTTGAGGTGGCCTTAATCCTCCAAGAGCTGTCATGGACTGATAATACTGTTCCTCCCTGCATTTTGCCTTAAGTCCAGACCAGTTTGCAGAAGTGCACCTCCACATCTCGTTTTGAATTTGAATGTCTCAGGGGAAAGGAAAGAAAAATTTACAGAACCTCAGTGAAAAATAATAAGAAAGAGCTGTAATGACAACAAGGAGGTGATGCCTTGCTTCACACATCTCAGGCAAGTCCTTCTACAGCTGGATGATTATGCACAAAAGGTAAGTGGTGAAACCCTTCTGCATTCTTGAAATAAAATTTGTTTTGGGGCATGTTACATATTCTTTAAAATTGCCTAACAGGTTGTGTTGGGGGATCAGGTCCCCAAACTCCAGTTACAATTTAAATCTCCATGAGCTGCTCTGGGTCTCATGCAGCCTCTGGTCCTTGGTAGCACAGGATTTAGTTTGTATGGCCTCCTGTGAACTTGTCTGTACAGATTAACAGAGCACGTATCTGTCTTTCCATGTCTGTTCAACAAAGAGAGCATTAATTCACATTTTCCTGCCCAACCAGCAGCTTAGTTTCCATGGCTGTCTCTTGGACCTCCTGAGGGTTCAAGTCTACTGTGATTTTTGATCTGCTCATTCTGGCATGAAGCAAGTATTTCAGTCCATAAGATGCCCTTGTGCAAAACTATCAATATTTTGTTTCAGCACCTACATCTTACAGAAATCATGGAGGTAGCCAGTTTTACTCAAAGGGTGTTAGACTTGAAGGGCACAGCAATGTTCTAATTTGTACCAGATGGCCTGAGGATCGGACTTCACTCCTCTGGGCTTATTGCAGAGGAACTACAGCTGCAGATCACTCTCCTCAGCCATTTTCGAGTCATTGATCTAATCACAGGTCTCCACTTTTTCTTATTACACCCCCTGTGAGCTTTTCTGCTTCCCCCTGGTTGAAGGAGCTCCATTTACTTACGTGAACTGTCATCAGGTCAGGAAGATGTTCATTATTAAAGCAGGCTCCAGCTGAAATGTCCATATGCTGCTTTGTGAGTAGAGTCCCTCACAAACTGGAAGAGTAGAGATCTAGCTACTGTGCAAAGGCAATGACATATGGAGTTCAGCACGGCTTTGTACCCAAAATGGTATTTAAACTTTCAACCTTCAAGCAGAGACTCCAGGCTGCATCTCATTTTGCTTCTTTCTTTTCTAATTTGTAACCAATACTTGATTTAGTAAATGGCAGAATTCAGCTCTGAGGATGAATGAAAAAGCCCCAGGAAACTAGTGACCTCCTTAATAAAAGAGTATGATAACTTTACTAGATTTAACATTTCAAAGATCGGCAAAGATTGGATTGGAAAGATTTTTTTTATTATTTTATTTCTCCAGGGGGAGAATGAAAGCACCTGGACCACACAGCTGGTTACTAGATACTGTGTGTAGTGATAGAAACAGAAAGCACTGCCTTTCATTACAAGTCAGAAATAGGCAGGTAACACAAAGAAAAGTTTTGAAATACCTGCCACAGAAGGTGAAATGAATATTTGATTATCCAGAGGTCATTCTTCTTGAAATGGAGCTCAGAATATAGAAGTAAATATGAAGTCCATCCCAGATGTGTTTCCTCCTGATTTACGCGCACCTTCATCTCCCCCCTTACAGAAAGTTTTAAAGCATTAGCAGTTTCAATCATTTCCTCTAAACGTTTTCTGTGAGGCCAACATTACTGCCTTCCAAACAGTTAATGGGGCTGATTCTCCCAGCACAAATCACTGTCTCTTGAAGTCCTTGAGAACATACTGGCAAAAAGTTGCTGCAAAATCAAAACTTGGCTCTATCTGATGGAGAATATTTTACAAATCTTCATATCAACTGCATCATTCACTTGGATAAATTCTCTGTGTTCAGCACTGAGGTCATAAAATGAGATTATGGCAACGAAAAACCAAAGAATCTCTCAAAAATCTTTTGTCACCTATTTACATTACTGCACTGAGGCTGGGCTGCATCTCACCTGGGTTTAACCATACAGAGGTGAAACATCTCACTTAGAGAGACACTTTGGTTTTCCCTATAATTAAGACCAACACATATAGATAATAAAAGCTCCTGGGGATAATTAATTCCTTCCTAGAACAGTTTTGAGATAGGTGCAATGAATTGCTCGCTGGAAGAAGCTGTGTCTATGTATCATCAATAAATGAAATACACATGATTAGCTTTGACTAGTTGCTGTAACTTTTTAACAAGATAGTCCAGTGAAGCAAATGCTTCCTTTTAGCAATTTACTTAACATACTCTTACTATGCGGGAAAGCCAAAACATTCTTCAAGAAACTTACTGGAACCAGACATGAAGGATTTTGACTTTGAGATTTCCCAGTAATTTCCTACCCTGGGTACCAAGATGAAAGTACAAATCTTAAAACCATGGACTGACCTTGCCAAACCTTATTTGGATCATCTGAACGGATTTTTTTTCCCTTTTTAGGCTTTGAAATAGCTTACTTTGTTTTGATTTTGATAATTCAAAAACTTTTAAAGTCAAAAGAACAAAAGGGCACTCCTAAGCTAAAAATTATTCTGCCAGAAATATAATATTTCAATTATTAAAAAATATAAATAATTAAATAATTGAAAACAAAGAAGCATTATCAATTTAAATTTCCCAGAATATTAATTCTCTGGTGATAATGCTTTACTAGAAAATTCCTGAATAGACCAGAAATTTAAGTATTGCACAGCATATATGAAGAGTCTGGAATAAATGAGATCTCATCAGTCTATTGAGGTTAACTGCTATTTGTAAGAATCTTTTAAAATCTGATGATGATAAGTTTTTGTTTATCAAAAGACAGGCAGAGGGTATTGGTGATGACCAGTCCTGTCTTTAAACACCCCATTATTCTTAATGCAAAATGCCAACCTCATTGCATGGTGTAGGGCATTTTAGGTTGAGCTCCACAAGAAATGCTATGAATATTTCTAAGCACTTTCTTCACTGAAAGACAGCTTGTAAAACCCAAAGAAAGTATCAAGAAAAGTTGCAGTTCACAAATACATCTAACATAGGAAATGTTCCCACTAAAGACAATGAGAACACATGTAGGACCACCATTTCAGGCTTTAATGCAAGGCTGTTTTCAGTAAAATTGCACACAAGTGAATGTAGATGCAATAAACATCTGCAAGATTGCCCCTTTTGCACAAATATCACTGAAACTCCATAAAAAAAGAACACCCCCCCCCACCGGGGTGAAACACAACAATCTTTGAAGAGCTAAAAAGAGAGAAGGGTGAAAAAAACCCACACAAATATATAAAAGAAAAGACTTGTGGGAGAGCAAGAATACACACCAGCATGAAGAAAGCTGGAATAAAGCCAGAGTGCCAGATTCGGTATCCCATGCAAAGTGATCTGGAAAAAAAAAAAAAAGATATAAAGTGTAACTTCTTATGTTAATATTACAGAAATTGTATCTAAAACCACAGCATTTCAGTTTTAATAGAACCCTGCACTTCAGTTTTGATAGTGTCCTGCCTATGTGCGTCAGAGGAATTAAAAATAGATAAATAAATTGAATTTGAGGAAAGGCAAAGTTTTGTATAGTCTTGGGATCTTGGGAGCTGCTCAGGAAAAAGAACTTCCTGGGGACAGAAAGCAAAAGCTGTCTCTCTGGAGTTCACTTGAGACTGTGAAGCTGTTTTGGTGCTGTTCCAAGGCAGAACTTGAAACAAGTTCATGACTCCAAAGTCCAGCCTTACACATCCTTTAAGTCGATGAAATATTCTTCTCCCAAACCAGAAAAGCAATCCCGTTTATTTAAGGAAGGCCAAACCATGATATTTATACTTTTACCCTTATATTCCCACTCATTTCAAGGAAATTTATAACTAATGATACCTAGTACTGTCTTCAAAAAAAATGCTTGGCAGAAGAGGTCAGTATCATTATTTCCACTTCACAAAGAGGAAGAACAAGGCACAGGCAAGGTCAGATTACACCTGTGTGTCAGGAGTCTTGAACTGATGCTTTGGTGCTACACCACAATACTTGCACAACCTTCACTTCTCTCCCCTTGCCTCCCAAAATCATCTTTCCATACCTGCAGTCACCATCAAATCTACCATACCTGTATTTCATATGCATATCCATGTTGATTCAGGTAGAGTGTGTCCTTCTTTTTATTTACAGGTGGAATGAAATATTCACAGATGCATTGCAAACGCATTGAGACAGAGACCATGCTTCTCCTTTGTACATTTCCTGCACACAGACACAGTATGCTGGCTCACAACTGCAGCTGGTGCTTTACAATGCATTATTCTGCAATCATTCTGTCTGATTTTAAATAACTGGGTAATTCACAGCATCAGTTATAGCAATTTTTGTAAGGCATAAACTTCCTTTTCACTGATGTTGTGTTAGTATGGCTCTACTATGCATTTACATTATAGTTGTTCCCCAGATGTGAAGTACATCTCCTTTGGACCAATAATTTATCTTATTACAAGCAAGTCTGGAATTTATAGCAAGATTTTTACAGGGGCAAAATAAAAATAAAAAAAATAAATAAATTGAGAAACAAGAATTATCTGGATCACCTGCTTCCAAAGCTCTAAGAATTTTTTTTAGACAATCAATGGAGAACTTCCTGCAATTTCTGAATTAGGTGAAGCTCTCCCTGTATGTTTTACATGTATTACCTGTCTCTCACCACCTCACAGAGTCTTATTAACTCCCTTTTCTGCTATGAACAGACCAGCTAACCTTTTCCCTCAGACCAACTGATCAACACAATGAAGTTGAACTCAGAGCAATTGCACTTACCTTGTAGACACCCTTGACATTGACTGCTATTTCAGGCTGGGTGAGAGGGTTGTAGACCTGAGAGCCTGCCTTTATTTTTTGTTGTTGTTTGCTTGTTCCCAGCACAACATTTGCCCTAATAAGGCTTCCTCAGTGCACTACCAACTTATACCACCACAGTCAGGCTCAGAGAGCCCTTTTGCTCTGGTTGCTCCTGGAGGAATTCCAGACACACATGTAGACACACAGACAAACATTGTCCCAAGTCCTGGTGCTGCAGAAGTGAAGACATAATATTTCCTCAGGGCCTTGGTGGAAGGTGGATTTCCAGCTCCTACTGCTACCACGAAACAAGAGTGGCAACTGCTGTGAGGAGGGGATCAAGCCCCACGCCCTCAGCCTCCCTTGGTGGCGGTGGTAATGGGTGGGACATGCAGAGCCTCTCTAGCTCGCTGGGCAGGCCAAAGGAAGAAACTTTGGGAACACAGCTTGTTTTGCAATGAACGCCATTATTTCCTATGTTCACCTATTTAACCATCTGGCACTTGGGTAAACTCACATCATTCTGGGCTTGAGCTTTGCTGAAAAGCCCTGATACTGTTGCTTGGAAAGCTGCAGAAAGAGGATCCATTGGGAGACTTTGAAAGCATAGCACACTACTTTCAAGATACTAATACAGCAATTGATAAGCATAAACACATAAAAGTAGTGGTTTCTGCAGACTGAATGTTTGATAGATGCCCAGAAAACATGTGGATCCTGGTTTATCAAAACACGGAATAGTTTAGATCAAGTTGAATATTTTTGAAACTTTTCTTTTGATCACAAAATACCTTTTAATTAATTTATTTAAAAAAAAAAATGATCAGGAGTCCGGTTATAATAAGTTGGTTCATCCAAATTTTCATCTGTGAATCCTGTCTCTAAAGAAATCTATTTTATTACTTTTTATTAGAATTTGTCATTATAAATCAGCTATACTACCATAGTGCCCAAAGCTGTAAATGCAAATGATAATTACCTTCACTACTATGCAACTTTTAATGGGCTTTACCCCTAACCTGAAGGGGTTTCCAAAGAAGACACTTAATTCTTTATACCCATTTATTTCTTTGTCACTTTATTTTTATGTTAAGTAGCTGAGAACTGCATAGAGTCTTTCCAGCTCGTTACACGTATGGGAAAGAAATACCCCCATATCTCTCCAACACTGGTTCAAGTGAAATGGTCGCTGCCATGAATACACAGACAGAGGCTGCAGGGTCTCTGAGGATGTCAAGAGAGTAGTTTTTCCTCTGTCTCTCTTTGACCTTATAAATAACTCAGGAAACATGACGGCTCTGCAGCTATGTGAGCAGATACTGGTGGATCTCCCTAGCACTTAGATGATACTTTCTCTTTTCTGAATCTATTATTGCTTGTACAATGCATAGCTCTCACCAAGGGTTGTCACAGTAAATGAGAGGTAGTTTCAGTTGCCCCTGCTTCAAAAATCTACCCAAAGGAAGGATGATTATGGAAGAGTAACCAAGCACCAGGAGATTTCTTCCTGTCACTGGTTTCACTGCAGGGAGATGGTTGGAATATTAAAGCATTGAGACTCGGTTTCCCCATGTATGAACCTGGAATACATCTTTTCTGAGAAGACTAGTTTTAACTTCTAATTGATAGTTAAGAGGTGAAACTGATACCTGAGCTCTGTCACCAATCCTATGTGTGATCTTCAGCTAGTCTGCAACAGGGATCTCTGTACCAAACTCCTACCTGCATTGCTATTTTCCATCCTTCATCTCCTTCGGGCAAGATCTTCCTCTCCACAGTACTTTATACAAAGAAATGCCCATCTCTGCTAACCTCTTTAAGCCCTTACCTGCTACATAAACCATCCCTGAAGGCTACAGTTGTTCTCCTGGGGCATGAGAGTCCTGTGTGCAAGCAGTGATACCACTGCTGGATCTGTGATAGTATTGATGAGGTGACTGAACAAAAGGGTATCCAAGCCTGTCACTTGCAGGTGAGGTAAAAGTATGTTAATTATGTAATTAAATCCACCCTTCAACCCCAGTTGTTCCACCAGCTGCATTGTGAGTCCCTGCCCACCTATGGGGCAGGGGAGCCCACAAGGCAGGAGGTGAGACAGGGTAAAACTGTCAAATCTTTGGAGGAGAATACAGCTCATAGCAGAACAGATCAGCAAGAATTGATCCACTGAAAGCTGAAGCTGAGGGAGCCCTAATCTCCTAACCAAGGGACATTGAAAGGATTTTTATATTCTTTGCTCTGTGCAGGAAAATGTTTTCTCTTAAGGCATTAGCAGGTAAATCTCTTTATTATAGAACATCAGCAGGGAAATGACATCTGTGTTTTCAGACTTACAGGAATGTTGTGCTGTCAGTTCCAGCTCCTGCTTCAGGATTTGCAGTTGCCTTCCCAGAAAAGTCGGGCAGGGAATATTGGCAGTTGAAAGGAGCTCGTGGTACTAAAATCCTGCCCCCAGAGCACAGACGTAGGCAAGCATACTCAGAGGCTTAGGTAGTTTTCAGCTATCCTTCTAGTCCCACTAGTCTTAACTTGTGAAGGAAACTCATCTTATCCCAGTATATGTAATGCTAATTGAGCTAAATTATCCCAAACTATTAGGTGTCTACCATGCTCATCATTCAGAGTCACATTTATTATCCTATATTCAGTGGCTAATATTTCAACGAATAAAAATAAGCAGCACTAACCTCATGAAGAGGTTCAGCAGCCTCAACAGACATGATGGCTAAGGCCGTATCTTTACTTTCCTTGACTGATGGGAAACTGAGGAACTGGTGTTGAAGGCTGGATCCAGCCAAGGTTGTTTGTGGGACTGGGTGTCCCACTGATGTCAGTTCAAAGATCTGAATTGTGCAACCAAGACAGAAGGAGGGCTGGGCACTCTGCATTCAAAGCCTCTTTCTCCTGATTTGTAAGGTGGGGACAGGGTTACACAGGTTGTTTGAGATTTACAGATGGATGATACATAGGTAAAAATATTACTATAAGAGAGGAAGCAAGCTTTCTAAACCTCCCCCTGGGGACAAAACAAATACCAAGAAAAGACTGTTTTATTTTGCATTGTTTTGCAGAAATAAATATTCTTTCTTAGTCCAGAAAAAGGAGTCATGGAGCATCCTTAAGGAAAAATGGCAGTTAAGACATCTGTACACTGGCCAACTGTGAGCCCTTGTATTTCATACTGAGAGAACAGTGACTGCTGCACCATCCTAACTTGCAAACCCTCCCTATTGTAGTGTTTGTTCTTACACGTCAACACCTCCAGGCCATATAGATGTGACATATGGATGCACAGACATGCTACAGACAAACCGCTATCTTTGGATCCTCTTCCCGTTTCCACAGTAACCTTACAGAATCAGCTAGCAGTCAATAGAGAAAATCAAAGGCAGGGACAAATCATAATATTAGGTTAGGGAGGAACAGACTTTGAATACTGAGCAACTGATACACAGAGTAATGCAATTTAGGGTGTTCATTATGCCAACCCAGGGCAGGAGTGCGTAGGCATATGATGTGGCATTTACGACACACATTTACCGTTCGTTAAGCAGCAGCGCAGATGAGAGAGCAGGTACAGAGGTCTTTATGCTGACAGATTGCTTAATGGCTTAATCCTCCTGCTAAACTGAGCTGAGCTTGGCTTTGTACATGATGCTTCCACACACTCATCCAGGAAGTGACACAGACCTTTATTAGCAGATGCCCCCTCGTTGTCGGCAGACTTTGTATGCTAAGGTTAATTTGGGGAAAGTAACAATAATAAGAAAATACCAATCAAACGCACTAATTCAGGAGTGTCAAACTCTTGATCAGAATTGGTACTCATTAGTGTGACGAGTGTCACATTAATTGAGTCCATTTTTGGGAACTGTCAGTATATTGCTGTGTATTTCACAAATAGTTTCTCTCCCAAAAATGTTTCTCTCTAGGGAGCAGTTTAGGCAACCATCAGATGAATTACCTAGTGAAAATCAAAAACTGCTTTCTCTGTTAGTCGATCAAGGGGTAGTACTCCAAGTAAGGAGCCTCAGCAGCTCTAATCCATTCTCCCCCAGACCATCAAATCACTTTGGATCCACGTGGCAGTGAGTGTAGGGTCTGTGGGTCTGCCATGCTTGTTTTCAAACACTTAATTCTCAAATTAAGCACTGAAATGGAAGTGCTGTTAACATGGAGAACCATGTTTATGGCAACTCTGCTCCAAATATTTATTCAATATTGTTCAGTCTGGTTTTGAACTGAGATCAGGTCTCATGCTACTGGTATTTAGCTAAAGATTTCAATGTTAGCTCTTATGTGCTAGGAAAAATAAAGGGAACAATAGCACTGACATAAGCTCCCGTCTGTAAGAAAATTGGTGCTTTGTTAGAACATTAGAAAGTCCCATTCCTGTGGTCAAAGCTTATCTAACTTGAGTCTGAGTGACATGTCAAATTGGAAACCTAAAACTAAATATATATTCCTGCTGTTTGTTATTTTAAAATCCTATTTGTCTTTCTAATACTTTTTCTCCCTGACACCGAACTAAATAATGTTGTTTCAAGATGGATGTTGATCACTACATCACTGCTCTCCCTGGAAGAAATGCATGTGCCTAGAGCCCGGCAGGACACAATGTCACTCAGCTGGACTCATTAGCATGGCAGCAGTTTTGCATTTACATGTCTGCACAGCTCCTAGGGAAAGGTAGCTCCAGTTCAGAGCACAGCGTGTGTCTGTCTGCAGCTGACAATGTAGACATGCCCTTAAAAGCCAGGCCATCCTTCAAGCAGCGAGACAGGCAGTTTCAGAGAGGCAGTGGCAGCTTATGTCGTGCAAAGGACAAGGGCTGGGTGACTAAATCTGGGTGAAATCTCTTGATCCATGGCAGATAGTCTCTGTGGCCTTGTAAAAATGTGTATCAGCACCTGATCCACAGAAGCACATAGGTGTCCAGAGTTCAACTTTACATAGAATTTAATTGCCTGACTATACAAACACCGAGGTCATTTCATTTCTCCCTGTCATGACCAACCAAGGCAGGAAAAAGGTCAACAGGAGATTCAAAATAGAATTTCTTCATCTTTTCATGCTTAAATCCACTGGAAAACCTTGCCCTGGCAGATGGACTCAGAACACACTTCCAGCATGCAGCAAGCACTGAGCTGAGAGGAGCCACAGCATTTTCATCATTAATATGACTGGTGGAAGCACCACCTCTCACTCTGAGTCACAGTTCTGCACTCTGCCTGCTCAGGCAGAAGAGAAATGAGCTTCCATGCCTTTTTTTTTTTTGTGGAAGTGCTTCAATCCCCTATCTCCTTTTCCCTAGGGAAGGCCAGGCTTTTGGCAAGCCCAGGAACAGTAAAAAAAGTGATGTGTGCAGGTGAACCTCTGTTTTTCTGCACACATTTGTAAAAAAAAAGGTCACATTTTCAGGTGTCAGAGAGCAAAGAAACAAATTTATATAGAGATGCCTTGGTGCAAAAATCCTCATGAGCAACTCCCAGTCAGGGATGGAATTGTGCAGTTGGGATATTTTAGGAAAGTCTGTCTTGATCTCATTCAGGTCTCCAGGCTTTGTGGGAGGAGAACAGGCAGTGGGAGGAGAGCACAAATATGCTTTTGGCACATCTGAGGTGTCCTTTATGTCTTCAGTATCTGCACTGACTTCTAGGAAGATTAATTTCAGGTGCCCAACCTTCCCCATGACATCCATAGAAAACCAAGGTCCCACTCCAAGTTAAGAACTGTGCCATGGAGCTGGGCACATAATGCCTCAGTGTCTTTCTGGGGTTTGCCCAGTAGCTTCTCTTGGCATCCCATGTGGGCTTTGAGGATTATTTCTTTATTTTACCTCCAGGGTCTGTTGGAATACCAGTACATTAAAAACTGCAAGTCTTTTTCAGTGACAGCAAAACAGCCTGGGAAACCCCTAAGTTCAGGAAAGCCCTTCAGAGTAGACAGAAAGGTTTTGAGGAGTCAGTCAATACCAAATTCATCAGACTGAAAAAGTTCAGACAAATTTTGATTTCACGAGAAAAAGAACGTATAATTTTATCATTTTGCAGGTTTCCCTGGTCTTTCTAGGAAACCATGCAAAGGGGTAGCTTCACAACCAGCAGTCACTCTCCAACAGGCCATACAGAAGTGAGTGATGTAGCTAAATGAACGAAGGTGCTTCTACTCTTTCCAGCACAGGTTAGTGTGGATGCAATTGAAAGACTGACCATTTTGCAATAAAAGAGTTGAATGGGCTTTCATCTTTTCAATCAATCCAAGGTTGCTTTTTATGAAGGAAAATACATTCCCTCTTTGACCTTAATAAAAGCAAGGAGGTCAATGTGTAAAAAAGGTAATTAATTTTCCAGGGTTTTTATTAGAAAAAAAATGGTAAAGAAAGTGTCCAAAGTGTGCAATTAACAAACATTAAAGCGATAAAATATTGACCTTAATTTTTCCCTTTATCTATTCCCTCCTAGTTTCAACATTTGAAGCAATAATAGTGGCTAAGAATCAATGGATTCCTAATGAGAGCAGCTCACACTACATCCACAATAATTATCTTTTAAAATCAATATGGAAAGAAATATGAAAACAATTTTATGTAAGGTGCAACTTCCTCTATTTCTGTTTATACTTCTATACAAGATTCCCCTCCCCCTACAACTTCCCCCACCGTAGAGGCAGGAAAGATGTCTCCATCTTGGAAGATAATCACATAATTAAGATGTATGAGATGTGCCTGCCTGTGACATGTGAAATAAAAATATAATGAAGGAAACAATGCAAGCATGTATAAAGGACCGCCTCACCTTCAGCAATAGCATTTGCTGCCATGAACAATATTCTTAATCAGAAAAAATAGTTCTTCATAATAATCATGCTGCATACAATGATATTCACAACAGACCCAGGATGGCATGAGAAGGTATCAAAATACAGAAGTAAATTTACTATGAAATACCCAGAAAATTACATCCTGAACCTCTTCCTGCTATGGATGTTTCTGTTAGGACTGGGTCACCACTGCTGATCCAGTTTTCACTAGAAAGTAATTCAATAAATGTGGAATGAACATAGAATTTTAACCTAGTTCCACAAATATATATTATATCGCATGACTCCAGGGTGATACTGTGCAAAACAGAGAAGCTTTGAGTCTATTTCAATAAATGTCACAAACTAGTCCAGCAACTGAATATTTCCATGGTAGTGATGAAGGATAAAAGTGGTTAATACCACCTTTGCCATATCCATCCCATTGACCTTTACTCATCCACCACCTCAGCAAAGGAGTCTGGTTCTTAATTTCAGGTTGACAGCATGAAAATATTGGCTGCAAAGAACACCCATAGTAAGATATAAAGATTTTGAACAGGCTGAGATTAGGAAATGCAGAGATTGTATTTCCACCTGCAAACTACCAGGCTTGATGTGAAAGCTGGGGTATAACCAAAGAAATCTTCATAACCTGCTACATAAATAATGCTGGCTATGATGCCATCTGAAGTTAACTTAGGTTAGTCCCCTTTAACAGTGTCAGGCAACAACTACGATAGGAAGGATTTTAAATAGAAGAATTAAATCTGATATTTCCATCTGGCTAAAATTTAGGGTGATGGTGTGCAATTAGACCTTGTCTGCAACCCAGACAAGTAGGGCAGGAGCAGAACCCAGTCGAACCAAACGTCCTCCAACTCATACCATTCACACTTTGCTTTAGCATCAGGATGTCTCAGGCTTTAAATGAAATGTCAAATATTATTTGGCTCTGGATACACAAGATATATGATTGCCTTTGGAGAAAGTTGATAACTCAGCGCACTCTGTGTCAAATGTGTATCTACCTGATAGTTCACTCCATAAAAAGCACTACCCTGCTTTCCCTCAACTGTGTAAAATAGTCAGTCTCCAAACAGGCTTGCCTGCAATTTCCACAAATAGGTCCATTTTGAAAGAAAACCTTCCTATCAGAAAGGAGAAATGGCTTATTGAAAGTTGACTCCAAGTTAAATTTCCAAACGACACCACTGCACATTACATTAGCATTCAGTGACTGGAAGGCAGTTACCGTACCCGCCGCAGATAGCTCAGTATCAGATGAGGAATTATGCTAAATGACACATTTGGATTTCTTTGAAACTCAGTTTGGGAAGTTTCATTTGGAAGCATGGTGTATGTTCAGAGAGGTTTTAACTGCTTGGAATCCAAGCAGAGCAGAAAACACAGAGAGGATGTTTATGGTTATTGATGGCTTCAACCTTCTTTACAATCTCTACTGCATCTAAATGTTGTGCTGAGAAAATGGAAAGATTATCTGAACATATTTGCAAACCTTCTGGTTTATATGAATTTTTAAAATCAGGCATTTTCTATTATACAAACAAAGTAATGAGCCTGATTTTTAAAAAAATATTAAAACCAAAAATAAATCAGTATATAATTTTGTTGTGCATCTGTACTTGCTGTATTCACATAGTACTGGAAAACATATATTGCCAATGAATCTTTTCCACTTTTTTACCTGATGTTTGAAGACATGATAAAATATTATTTCAGTCTTATTATTTTTTTTTTGTGTGTGTGTGTGTGTGCTTTCAATCTCTTATGTTCTATCTTCAAAACTGGAACGCATCGTGTCTGTTCCACTATTAGCATACAAAATACACTAAGAGAAAAAGCTCGAAACCTTGTACATTGCTATTTAGATTTTGCCATTTTTGAAAAGCCACAGTGGTAAAATGTAAAGTCAGTGACAGATACTGTACAGAAGGACAGAAATAAATAGGCAATATACTTGTCAGTCACAGAACATGAGAAATGCCCTATATACCAAAAAAACCCCTTGTAACCCGAGCTTATCAAAGATAAGGTTACATATGTGATACCTTGTCCTTTTGTTCCAAGAGCAGTGGATAGTAAGTTTGAACCCTGTATCTAAACAAAATCTCCACTCTCTTAGCTAATTTAGTGGTCCTCATACTTGAGACCGAAGAGAAATTCAATTAAAACAGCAGTTTATCCTCATTTTCTTCTCCTTCTTGAACAGAGTGAGTATTTGGCACCTCTTTGGCATTTTTTTTCTAACGAGACTGATAAAGAACTGGAATTCATCTTCTTAAATTAAGACATGACCATTTTATACTAATTTCGAGGTTTTAGTCGTTATTAACCTGTGCTACTGTGTATAACCTCTCTTTTTTCCTCAACCTCCTTGCTCCATCCTAGTATTTCTCCTTCTCTTCCCTTCCCATTCTCTCAGTGGTCTTTCACATCTTCAGCTTTCTGTTCCCCCATTCTTCCTGTCCCCTCTTCCCAGTCAAGCACCTCAGGAACAGCTTTGGGTCTTGCTGTTGAAGAAGCCAATGATGTTTCTCTTCTCAAATCTCCACCTTCTGGTCTACCTGCACTTGCTCTTTCATGCCCTTCTACAGATGTTGTATTCTTTAAAGTAAGAGCTCCTGGAAGCTGAAGAGCTTCCAAGAGAAGCTTTTAATCCATGCTTGACTTTGAATTTAAGGATGAAATTTACTGCTTAACTAAGTTAAAATACCTCAGGTGAATTCACTTCACTTCAAGATAGAGGGAAGGACCAGAAATAGAAAGAAGCATTCCTAAATATCATGCATTTTACTAAATTTTACAGAAAATTCAGAAGCTAAAATCATACTGAATGTACAGATGTAGGAAAGAAACATGTCTAGATCACAAAAGTTACCTAGGATGTCTTCACTTTGCCTCTTTAGGCACAGAAAATTTTGCGCTCCAGTTGTCCATCTGATGTGTGTGCCTAGGGAAATCACATTGCCACCTCAGTTTAGAAGAATTATCAGTCTTTTTACCTGAGAAAAGTCTCCTTCTTTTCTCTGAATGTTACCATATATTTAAAATCTGTGGTAAATCTGTGGCCATCTTCTCTGAACTTTTGATCTTGAAATAGTAATTTCCACTAGCCTGCATTTTAATTGTGTGGATCTATTAAACATGCTCATTTATTTCTTTAAAATCAGTGCACTGTATTCCTTGTTTCTCTGTAGTTATTCCTGTACAATTATTCTTATGAAATAATTTCATTACTATGAAATAATAGTATCAATACAGAGACAAACAATAAGAAGTCACCACTGCAGGGCAGCAAGCTCCGTCTGTGTCCTCCTCAAAATCTTTTAACAGAGCAGAAGGGAAGAAAAACAGATGGCTTTGCAGCATGACCAGAGGTTAACAAAGCTAGGCTTTTTCCAATGAGCTATAAGATTATTGTTGCTTTTCTCCCTAGATAAATATTGATTATGTGTTTCAATTTCATTCAGATATTGATTTTGTTTTATTGGTCAAACATTTGCAGTCTCTGTTCTCTGTTCCTTAGCAAATATTATTTCAAACTTATTTTGAACTCACATTGCACAAAGTGTGGCACTGCTGCACTCACAACAGCTTTTCCAT
The DNA here is from genome assembly GCA_013398125.1 of Aegotheles bennettii. Taxonomy (NCBI): domain Eukaryota; kingdom Metazoa; phylum Chordata; class Aves; order Caprimulgiformes; family Aegothelidae; genus Aegotheles; species Aegotheles bennettii. The sequence goes on from VZRW01002136.1 coordinate 66,490, forward strand.
CATGTGATATTGGTCCCAGATCATGTAACTGGTCCAAACACAAGCTGATATACCAGTTTTACTGAAATATGTCTCCCTGTGTCTTTCTTGCCATGCCAATGAATAAGTTAGTTGTTCTTCTCCCATGGGTTCACAGAATCACAGAATCACAGAATCTAAGGGATGGAAGGGACCTCGAAAGATCATCTAGTCCACCCCCCCTGCCAGAGCAGGGTCATCTAGAGTACATCACACAGGAACACATCCAGGCGGGTTTTGAAAGTCTCCAGTGAAGGAGACTCCACAACCTCTCTGGGCAGCCTGTTCCAGTGCTCTGTCACTCTCACAGTGAAAAAGTTTTTCCTGATATTTACATGGAACCTCCTATGCTCCAGTTTACAACCATTGCCCCTTGTCCTATCATTAGTCATTACTGACAAAAGCCTGGCTCCATCATCCTGACACTCACCCTTTACATATTTGTAAACATGGATGAGGTCACCCCTCAGCCTCCTTTTCTCCAAGCTAAAGAGACCCAGCTAGGTTGCATAACACTGGTGGTTCATCCTGGCAGTGAGGTAAGCTGTTGTCACTGGACTAGAAAACATGCTGCCTGAGTTCAACAAGGTCAACTGCAAGGTCCTGCACATGGGTCAGGACGATTCCACACACAAACACAGGCTGGAAGGAGAATGGATTGAGAAAAGCCCCAGGGAGAAGGACTTGGGGGTGTTGGCTGATAAAAAGACCAACATGAGTCAGCAATGTGTGCTAGCAGCCCAGAAAGCCAATGGTATCCTGGGCTGCATCAAAAGGAGCCTGACCAGCAAATCAAGGTAGGGAATTCTCCCCCTCTACTCTCATGAGATCCTACTTGCAGCACTGTTTCCAGTTCTGGATTCCCTACTATAAGAAGGATAAAGAGCTGTTGGACTGAGTCCAGAGGAGGGCCTTGAAGATGATCAGGGGGCTGGAACACCTCTCCTATGAAGAGAGGCTGAGAGAGTTGGGGGTGTTCAGCCTGGAGAAGAGAAGGCTCCAGACAGACCTTAGAGCACCTTCCAGTGCCTGAAGGGGTTCCAGGAAAGCTGGAGAGGGAATTTTTACAAGGGCATGGAGTGATAGGACAAGATAGCACTTTCAAACTAAAAGAAGGTAGATTTAGATGGGTATTAAGAAAAAATTGTTTCCTGTGTGGCTGGTGAGACACAGGCCTAGGTGACCCAGAGAAGCTATGACTGTCCCTCCTTGGCAGTGTTCAAGGTCAGGTTGGACAGGGCTTTGAGGAACCTGGTCTCGCGGGGAGGTGTCCCTGCCCGTGACAGGGCACTGAAACTAAAGGATCTTTAAGGTCCCTTCCAACACAAGACATTCTGTGATTCTATAGTAATATTATTTTCATAGTTAGGAATTAAAGTATATGGTTGTCTCTCAAACCAAAACAGGGTAACCATTAAAACTAGAGGCTTAATAGCTGTCTGAAGAATACTGGAGCTGATCATTCTTCCTCAATCACGGACTTAATGTGCTTTTATTTTTTTAATTATTACTTTTCTCAGAAATAGATGATGCATGAATACAGACCTTCTGATCACCACTTCACTTGATTTCCTTCAGTTAATAAGGTCCAATCTATTTCTTGTGGTGTTTTGCCAATTTTGTTTGAAAAAGCAGAAAGTGCAGGTACAGCACAAAATGGGCATGAAGTCAGAAAAGGTATAGCCATAGGTAAACCAATGTCACAGAACTGAAGACATACAACTCCAGTCATTTCCACTTACAGAAAGAAGAGTGTGGGAAGAAAGATTGTTACCATCTGAAGTGTAGTTGTTTGAACACTTTGGGAGTTGGAGATCAGACACGGTCATGAAGCAGCTGGGAAGTGATACTATGCAGAAGTATCACCACTTCACACCGGTTTCAGGATTTCAGTCTGTTTTCTTAAAATCATAAGCAAATCTGAAGTAGTAGAATGGCTTCTTCAAAATCATATTTTAATGTTTGGAAATGTTTAGATTTCAACTCCTGTTTTAAAAGTATAATATGGAGAAAGAAGCATAGCTTTGAACAGTTCCTTCAAAAACATGTTCAAAACATTTCACTCCAAAATATCTAAAGAGAACGCAAAAATATTGTCAGAGTTTCATCCTTCACCCAACTTCTTCCTCGTGCTTTCTCTGAAACAGTGTTCTCATAATGTAAAGACACATTTTGTTTCCAGGGGAACTGCATTTTATTGCAGTAAATGTTGCGCTGATTTTTTAACCATAATTTCTGGGACTGAATTTTCAGGAAGCTTCAATATCCAAGCCAAACAAATGATCTTTTGAGGCTGGTTGGTCAATGTTATTCCAGAGCCTGTGCAAAGCTAGTCTTGTGAAATACCAAGATTTTTTCAGAAACGTGAAAAGCTAAAGCATGTATTTTACCACTACTTCATCTATTTTTCATTTTATTGATATATCTTTGTTTTTATCCAAAGCTTGTCTTTATTAAGATATTTTTAAAAATATAAGAGGTGATTTTGGGAATTAGATTTTTTTTTTGTCTTTTAGAAACCCAAAACTCTTGGTTTTAAAATTTAAAAAAATGTATAGCTGAATTTTATTTTTGCAGATTTTGTTCTATAACGAAAGTTTCCATAGGAATTCATTAAAAAGAATAATTTCTCAATCAGCCTCAGTATTGTCATCCTCCCAAGGATGACTTAGCAGGACACCACAATCACCCTAGAGTTCATATTACTGTATATTTATACTTGGATTACCATGACTATATACAGTAACCCTACAAATTCTTTAATTTCACATGTATAGATTTTCTCCAAACACCTCCTAATTCTACACTGACTGTGCAGTTTGTCTGGGTGGCATTTGATTAAGTAAGCTTTGAGTAAAAGATGTTCTCCAGAAAAAAATCCCACCATATTTTCCTTGTCCTGATTTCTGCTCTTAACTTTTTACCATCTATAGAAAAGACAAAATTCAAGTGACCCTCAGAACAATTCTTAGAAAGACCATAGCAAAAACTGAAAATGTTGTTAGACTATATAGCACAAGCTAAGAAAACATGTATCTGAAAAGCTTACAGTCACTATAATGCTCACAGAAAGCTAACAAACTTGTAAAAGGAGCCCAAAGACAATGGAACAAATTACCACAGAAGTAATCAGCAAGTATAAGCATTTCTAATTTATTTGCAGATTCATACTGAAATTGCAAAGTTTTGCCTCTCAGAACAATAAAAGACAGATGATCTCTGTTTTCCCATTACCCCTCCAGTTTCCTTGCATCTGTAGAAATGCACATACAGATGAACAAAGCTTTCATATTCAGAGCCACCCACTGAATGTGAGACTCATAAAAGTTGACAGATACAAAAATGGAGAAAATATCCATTACATTTTGATACATTACTGAAGATCTGCAAACAAGGAACAGACCAACTAGGTTAAGTATTGGTATAAATTAAACAGAAAGCACATTTGCTCTAACACTGGCCTTTCAAATTAAGAGTGATGGCATGATTAAATAATTGAACCATCTCACCTTTCACAGTCAGACAGAATTCCAATAGGAATAATTATTCCAAAATAGATATGAAGGCAAAACCAGACCTTTGAGAGCTAATACAGCAGTCTGCAACTTGACTTTTTGCTGCCTTGTGGCTGAAAGTGGGATCAGGATCAACAGGTTGTTTTTCTTCAATTTTACAAATGTGTTAATTATTTGATTAGGGCCAATTCCTCAATCCCTAATTTTCTTTGTGAAAACAAACTCTGGTTACTGCTCATGTCACATAGTGTTGCAATAAGATGCTCTTAAATAGTTCTTGTAAGAATTAATTCCTGGGTTTGCCCAAAGTATAATGTAAAGTCCAAGTATCAGATTTGTCATCTTGAAAGCTTTCTTTCCTGAAGTGCCTGTCTTGAGGTCTGGACACTGTACATGGTAAGCAGTGGTAAGCAACATCACTCACACTATCCAAAATTCTCCCATCACTTAGGTAGTCATGTCCCCATCCCGTAACCATACAAGACTCACAATGGTCATGTGAGAGTGCATACACAGCCATAGGAACTGCCACACAGGACTCTATGAAAGTCTACAACTGAAATCTAAATTCATATAACTTGTTCTTAGAAACTTCCAATTAAAGAAATGTTGTTAAGAATTGACTCCCTTAGTTTTCATATCCCTTGGGTATTGAAATATTAGTATTTTTGGTGAAAATTAAGCTGATATGCTCTTTTTCTATAGCATTTTGGAATTCAAAAGTGCACTTAGAAGGGGTTCTACCTGTGTACCAGTGGTTATAGGTACACAAGACCTTCCTTTCCTTCTGCTTTACCACCACTATTGTTTCTTGACTTTCACTGGCTTCACTGAGCCCATTTCCTTCAGTCTTCTGAATTTAGTGGACTGTAGTTTCAACTTTTCGTCTTAATTTTCTATTTAAATTGCTTTTTTCTTCATAGTAAATGTAAACATATTCAGATATTGTCCCCAGTCTCACGGGAAAAGTAAAGAAACATTCTCCTTCTTTAGCTATCTGCTTACTTCCCTCCTCTTTAGCCTCATCAAAAACACTATCTATGATCATTGAAGCTGCCTTAAATCAGGGAACTCTTCTGATGTTACTGCTGCTGTTCTTGTTCTGCACTATATTTTTCTTTACCATTGCATTAATGACCCCTTCCTGAACAAATATTAACAACTATTTTCTGTCCTTTTTTTTCAGTTCTGCATCTTGGTATTCAGGTTTTTTGTTGTTTTTTCTCTTCTTTGGAATATTCTGGTAGTTTTTCTTCTAATAAGTCCACACGAGGCTCTTTTTCATCCCTCCCTCTCACCAGGTAGTCCAATAGAAGTCTGAACTTTATCTTTCTGTGTTCCTGGCCAACTCAGTTTATTACCATCATCTTAGCATCCTTCATGTTTTTGTATCCATTGGTATCTTGGTGCTCAGAGAGTTTGAAAAAAAATGAATTCTCTGTAAGGTATTTTTTGAAGAGTAGAGGCCAATGTTACTTTGTGGATGTGTTTATTTACACAAGTAGGATGTACGGAGGACAGCTGCAACTTCTGCTTTCTTTAAACCACTTATAAATATTCCCAAGATAGCTCAGTACACTGAAAAAGTAAAACACAGTGTATTTTTTTTCTTTCTTTCTGGATTCCCATCATTCCAAACTGAAATTATATCTTCATTCAGTGTCCAAACAGCTTAGCATCTGCAACAGCTGCCCCCTGAAGAGAGGTGGGGACCTCACATTCATGCCTTTGCTATTAAATTGGAGACTGTATCACTGAATCAATCCTGCATGAATAAAGGGACAGGGGTAGGTAATCTCACTGTTTTCTCTTCTCCATAACACCTGGGACTTTGTGAAGCACTGTGCATTCCTCCTCTCTTTGTGATATCTGTAGCACTTCCTTGGGGAGGACACAGCTGTTAACATGCCATCCATGCAACGTTGCAAAGCAGAAATGCCTCTTGCTTTGGAGTACCTTGACAACGAATCAACAAGGACAAAGACTGTACTTGCTGGAGCAGTGGACTAACATGGCAAATATTAATTTGTCTTTAAAGAAAGGGTATCTAAGCTCCATGGAGGTGTTCATACTTGAATACTAAAATCACCCAGGTAACCGCTGTTGCATGGCCTTCTTGTCATAAATGCCAATTACTTTCAGGTTTTGACACAGAGCAGTGAATAAGCTTTTAACATTTTGATCAGAATTTTTGCCAAACTGAGAACCCTTTATGCTTTGTGTCATCTCCTACTGACACAAACCACTCATTTATGGCTAGCAGTGACGGTGAGTAGCCTACAAAAATAAAACATGCATAATAAGAGCTGCTTTGTTCACTTATGGGTCTGCCATGGGTTAAGAAGAAAAGAATAAGAAGGGGTCTGAGACTGAGAATTATGTCCTTTCTCTCCATCAAATGATATGGGAATAGATCCTTAGCAGTGGAGATTTAGTGAACTAAGAGTTTTTAATACCCTAGATCTTAGTTTCTGAAGGTCCATTTATGTTGCAAGTAACTGTACACTAGAGAGCAGTCCAACTCAGCAAGTAAATTTAAGGTTTTCCCTCCACTTGCACTAGGTGGTCACCTGAAAGCTAACCACTACCACCCAAGTAACAGCAGACATTGAGAATATCTGGAAAATTAGGCCTTATGGCTTCTTTTGAAACAGTGAGTGTGCAACCTTATGCCATAAATTTATTAAGACAACAAAATCAGTTCCCTACAGAGAAAGTTATTGTCAGGATATCTCTAGCAATGATTCTTAGAGGCTGAATTCCACCTGAGTGATTAAATACAACCTGGTTTATGAAACAATCAAAAGCACATTCCATTTTTCAAAACCCTTTGTCTTTAACACTAAGATGTTAATGGATTCACAAACTACCCATTGTTTTTCAAAGGCTGATTCTAATCTGCATGAGATTAATTTCAAAATTAAGACACCTAAACACAGATGTTCACAGGTCAACAGAGATCTTAGCACAGCTGGTGGACCTTCAGATATTCAGCAAACTAGCCACTGGGATCAGGTCTTAGTTACCTGCATGCAGGCCTCTGGTGACATTCTGGAGTCTTTAGGGCAAATGAAACTTTTGCAGAGAGTGGTGGCTGTCATATGGGACCTGTGGGAAGCTCGACCGTTTTTCAGCAGCATTTAAAAGTCAAATAGACAACACTTGACAACATCTTAGGTAGCTCTGGATACCTATCTGTGAACAACTGAGGTGTAAATCCCTGTTGACGAGGGAGTCAGGATAACAGGAGCTACATGTGGACATCTACACATATATTGGGTTTTTAATATTGGCTTTTTTTATACTGACTAACTCTTTAGTTGGCTCATTAAAGTTAGTCAAGCAAGAAAAGACTGGCTAAGACAGTGGGCTAAGATTATAGAGAACTACCCTTAGCTTCCTGGTTAGTAGTGTGTATTATGAAATGTAAAAAAAAAAATGTGATTTAGTTTCTTTGGCTAGATTTGGTGAGTTCACAGCTTAAGCACCCTGAGATTGTCCAGATACCTCAGAACTAGCTGGCTCAAACTCATTGCATCTATATTGTGTACAGAGGCAGAGCAAGAGCAGGATGTGGTCCCTCTACTTGCTACCCACCCAAAGCAGAACATGAATAAAATTTAGGTAGGTCAGACCATCTGAGCATTCATGCTGAATTCAGAACCAAGTCCAAGAAAACACAGGAATCTAGGTGTCACCACTGTTTCTCAGTTCCTTATCCATAAAACAGATTTTGAGGGTTTGCCTTTTTATTTTCAACACCGTAATCTTTGTCAGGCTGTCGCCTCCATTCTATGTGTCTGTACAACATAAAGCAAGAGAGCTTTGAGCACTGTTGTAATCTTTCCTCCCTCCCTCATCCTATAGATGAACCAGGCTCACAAACTCTACTAGATCCATAGTGAGTTGCTCTTCGTGCTTTGACATCCAAGATCTTTAAATCTCCACTTTTTTCTGGGTTATGACTTAGCTGGTACCTCCATGGTGACTGCTGCCTCTTCTCAGACCAAAGAGTGGTCTTTGACAGCCAGACATCTTTTACCCAGCAGGTGTGTCCTAACAGCTGGAACTCCCTTCTTATTTCCACAGCAGTGACTTTCCCTTTAAACACATCTTTTTGCTCATTGTCTGTTCTCTGATGCCCATTTGTCAGCTGAACACATGAAGCTGCTGGTAAGATTTCATTTCAAACGGCAGACATTTTTGTGTGCCAGTTTTTTTCAAAGGTCTGTGTTCCTATGGCACACAGTAGAATGAAGTACGTCCATATTTCAAACTGCCCTGTATTTTTGTATGTAGAAAGATCAGCTTGCTTCTGTAGTGCTGCAATACAACAAATAAATAAGAATCCAGAGATGGGAGGAGAAGTAAAATGTTTATTCGAATTGTGGGCTTAATATAGCAGAATACTTCTAAAGTGTATTTTTTAAAATCAAGGAAGAGCAGTAAGATAGCATAGCATTTTCATACTTACCTAACAACTCATTTTGTTAGCAATGCCTCAGTTATTGAATTCCATTCAGTGCATAATCAGGTCCTATGCTATTTCTCCAAGTCAGGGTTGGGGCACCAAGCACTTAAAGAGGACACAGTTGGTTAATCATGCCTTCCAGCTGTATCTAAAATCACATAAGGTGTTATCTATTTGCTTGTATTAGCACATCAATGAACTGCTAGCTGTTTTTTGAAGAGTTCTGCAGACACCAGAATTAGATATTGGCCGTTAATAGGCTAATGGAAGCTGACTGTATTTCCTCCTAAAGCAGGCAATAACAAAAGTAACATTTTTGTGCTTAGTAGCTTACGCACACAGCAGACAAAAAAAAATAGCTGAACATAATCAATTTGCATGCACACTTCTTAACATGCAGTAAAGATACCCTGTATTGAAAAAAATAAGCCAAAGCTGTGCTGACATTTGTTTCAGCTGAATAAACTAAAAACATTACAATATTCCCAACTAAAACAACTAGGGAAAAAAAATCAAAACCCAAGAAACAAAAAAAAGATTGTAAGTTCGTAACAAAAGAGAACTATGACCAGTTACAGGAGTTGTAAAAAGCCTGAGGCATAAAAAACATAAGTTTAATTCTTTGTATTTGTGGCACAATGGGACTTTTTGACAGGTTTTCATAATGATGTCAAGTATATTGGAAATTTGGTTGCATTGTAAAACTGATTATTCAGAAAACAACCCTGATAAGTACCTTTAATCTAGTAAGGCATGCAACAGCCTTCTTACCTCACCAGTGCTTTGGTTTGAGTTTAACCTGCATCAGCAGCTGTGTTTCCTCAGAGGTCCTACGTAGTAAGGTCAGGCTTTTGCTTTTGCTTTTTGACTGTCTGATTTTTGTACTTGATTTTCAAAGAAATACAGAATTCTCAGGCCAGTGTATTACCCATGAACTTGGGCATTTAAAAATAACCCAGCACTGATATCCAAGATAAAACAGTGAGTGCTGGCAACACAGATCACAGTTCAGAGCCTCAGTCTGTTATAAAGAGGTTTTACTCATGCAACTGTCCTAGCGACATCAATATAATGGGTCACATTGTATAAGGTTTACTGAACCACGAGTGAAAAGATGTTAATTTGGAACAGAAGTATTTATTCTGATTGCTAATTTTAGATTCCTCATGTTTTTATATTTACAAATCAAACTGTAAAAATTAATGCAGAAAATAACAGAAGTCCAATTAAATTCTTGGACTTCCCCATAATGTTGTTCAAAGGTAATGTAAACAGGGACAAATCCCAAGCTTATTTAAAACATGTGCAGTTTCACTAAATACAGTTAAAAGCCACATTAATAGCTCTTGTCTTGCAAACCCACCTGCAAAGCACTTGTCATAAATGACAATCTGGTTCTGAACACTCAGCCTTAAAAACCACATACATATGATTTAGCTTTTAATTTTGTACTCTGGTAAGGAGTACAAATCTCAGCTGGGACTTCCTCACATTAAAATGATGTGAAACTGGAATCCTCAAACCATCCTTTGTTTGTAACTAAGTTAACTGAGATATGTACAGCATTTGCTGTGGTAGGATTGGAAGAAGGGGAACCAACCTCAGAAAAGGCACCACAGAGCAAAAAGGTTAAATTCTGGCTGAGTGGAATCAAAGTGAAAAGCCCATTTGCTTCAGAAAGGATAGGATCTCACCCAGGAACATTATGTGAGAGTGAGAGATAGAAAACATGCCCTGACTTGTGAGACAAGGGAGACCCTCACAGATAAATTTTGTTCTCTTTCATGAAGCAAAATCTCTGCTCACTTAAGATACTTGATTTGTATTACAGCTGCTTCTAGCTGCAAGTGCAGGCTGAGAATGCTTCAGAAGATGACAAGGTTGCTACTGCTCAAAACCTGAGTGTAGCATGTGGGAGGCATGTGCCTTTATACATACAAAGATGCAATGAGGTATGATATGGACTTTTCAAGGGATCAAGGTGTCCATCAAGTCAAGAACATGCAATTTCTACAAAATTCCCAAAAACCTATTTGCTACTTAACCTGTTAAAAGCCCTTAAACTTCTGTCCCACACTCTCTGAGTTTCTTTCACATTTGAAGGTCTCCAACCACTGCTCTTACTCCAAGAAGGTTTTTCGGTGAAATTACCTCTCGCTCATGATTTAGCTCAATCTCCCTCTTGCCAAAACTCCTGATCATGCTAGTGGTGGTGGACCACTTCCTCCTACCTAATGGGCAACCACCTGCACCTGCACACTGATTGTAACAGCAGACCTCTGGCAATAGCCATTTCCTCTGAATTTATCAAACCTGCAAAAGCTTCATCCACTGACACTAGAGAAATCATTAGCTCCTGCTCCACACAGAAAGTCAAAGGATGCTGGATGGTTAATCAGGTATCTCTTTAAACATATTGAAGGTGTTTAAACAGCTGTTAATGAAGAGTCAGCTCTCCCAATGGTGAGCTGTGTAGCTTATTATTACCACTGTATCGGAAATGTGTTTTCCTTTGTCAGTGAAAGCACGACATTATATTGACTTCTCAAATATTGAAAATCATTACTCCCATTAATATTGGTTTACATGCTGACTCTTAGTATGGGAATGTAACTTTAGCAAATTCGAATCTATTGCAATATTCTGATATAGAATGCAGAAGAATAAAAAATATTAAAATCATCGTATTTTCTTGATGATATCTGTTTTGTTGTCGAGACTTGATAAGAACAATCATTATATTCTTCACATTAAATTTTTCCATCAGTAGATGGCATGTCCATTATTGCAATAACATGACTGGATGTTTTAGCCATTCCTTCATTACTCTAAAAAAAGTACTATCTTTAACACATATCAGTTAAAATCATGAGCTATCATGCAAATTTGTGCAAAAAAATATAGTGCTGGGATTTTTCAGGTTACTTTCTTAAGAGGTTTAGTACTTGCCTATACTCTCTTCCTTCCAGGTCAGCTGTATCCCAATTCAATCATAGAGTTTTATTATTCATTATCTACCTCTCAGATTTTCAGACAGATTCTTACCCCAGAGTACTTTAAATCTTCATTCGTTCAGTACGAATAACACTTAGTCCTTGTATGTCAAACATTTTCCCTCTTCTTTTTTGTTATTGAATTTGTAGCAAATGTATTGCCTCCTTCTCTGCAAATACACACACACTTGAAAGCCTATTACTGAAATCGACAGTACTATCAGTGCAAACTGCTTCTTTTCATTTTTATTTGCCTTAGAGGTTCAGCCTGCAAAATAAACCAGAGACCTACCATGGATTTAGCATATTTTATTTTTGACTTGTGAAGTTACACTGTTGTGAGGAAAATATCTGTGTGACCCATCACTGCATTGGGGCTTTTTCCTAGTGACTTGCAGTTGCACTGAACTTGAATTAATGTAAAACAAACCGCTAATTGTGAGACAACAGAAATAATACACAGGGTAAAAACTCGCCTGGAGAGCTGAATTTTGTACTGAGATCAGCGGAGGGAGGTAAGGATTATGATTACAGTACTTTTATAAGTAATTACTCTTTCCAAATAATTGAAAGACTCAGGCTAAATGGTTAACAATTATCAATGAGCGTCTACAATTCTCTAGTACATTCTATGTCAGGAATGTACAATTAAGCTTCAGAATGTCTTGAAAAAAGACGTGTTTGGATTAATGAAAGAATTATTAGCTCCTCAAAAGTAAAAACTTCCGGTTTTCATTTTGGAGAGTAGGATATCATCCTTCATTTAAGATGGATTCCTTTCTACCTGCTGTTTTGAGATTATGCCTACTTAAATTCTCTGCTAGAAGTCCTAAACCAGAGAAACTTTCCTTGGGTTTCTTATAATAATATTATTCTTAGAAAAAAAAAATCCAAGCTTGGAACTAGAATTAGAAAATTCTTCAAGGAAAGTATTGGAAACACACAGAGCATTTGTTTATCAATTCCCCTAAATTAAAGAGAATTTTATCACTGGTTGCAATGAAAATACCCTGTCATTAGAGAGCTATTTTGAAGTTACTGAATTTAAGAATAGTATTTCACAACTATATACATAGTAAATCAGGAAAGGTACACCCTGGAGCTGAATATCAATAAAATAAATATTGTAAATCTTTTAAGCTCTGATATTTCTCTTTTTTAAAAAAATGAACAAAAACTGATTAAGGACAAATAAGAAGTGGTGTTCATAACATTTGGAGTATATTGCCTTAGGTTTCCTTCCAGTCGAGCTGGCGGCTTTCAATTTCCAACCTGTTGGTGTAATCATTACATAAGTTGTTCTGAGGGGCTTCTAAAAGAGGTGGCTAACACTTTGGGAGCTTGACACTGTGCCCAGTACCCCTGGACCCACTGCTGGGCACTTGTTCCAGTGGCAAGGCTGTCCTTCAGCATTGCAGATAGTGCTTCCAAGTCTGATGGAGCAGTAGATGCCCTGACATTACCCTGGAAAAGAGCAGCTGTTCCTCCTCGCATTCCCAGGAGCTCAGCCACTACTTCATGGCACTACTACTCTTGAAAACCCTAAGAATTGTGATTCAGTTTTCTCTCATTTGAGGATTAATTAGCTGTTATTACAGCTTGCTTTTGTAACTTCTCTGACCTAAGTAATTTTTGTAACTGTTTTGGAAACTACTGGAGCCATCCAAGGAATTTGCAGGGGAGTGGCGAGTCTGACTTCTTCATGGGTTGGTAGGTTTGCCTATTCACTCTTATCAGATCTTTCTATCTATCTAGGCCCCCGAGGTTTTGCAATGGGTAAATAAATAAGTAAATAAATAAATAAATAAATAAGAATTATACTTTGTTTCTATTACTATTTCTTGAGCTGTGGGTTGGTTTGGGTTTTTTTGTCCTGTTTCTTTTTTTAACCGAATAAATTTTCATTTTACATCATATGCCTTGCAAAATAGCTGCTGTTTCCTTGCAAATGTGTATTAATATTCACATTTGTGCATACAGTACTTAGCTCCATCCTCAGACATGTTGATTATTGCTCTAACTAGTTTTTTATTTTTCTGCGCTCTTATAGCTAATAGACTTTTAGATGAAGATAAGTATCACTAAGGAAACTTTCTCCTAAAGGACTCACAAATGTGTTAATCTGCAAGCAACATTTCATCTGCAATGTGCTGCAGTATACGCACATATTCACACAAAAGACTCTGAGAACCATTGACGCATGAGAAGATCAGAGCCTAAATCCCTGACCGGCTGGGGAAGGAGGAGGAAGCCAGGCAGCAATGAGATCAACACAAGACTCAGGAGAGTCTTTTCTATCCCTCAGTAAATCCAGGCCTGTAAAGTCTGTGGAAGTGAGAACTGCAGGTCAGAAAATAATTTTACAACTCAGGTTTGGTCAGGTCAGACTGATGATGGCAGATGTTCTGTCATTGTAATACAAGGGGGTGACAGATTATGTGTGAACATCAGCAGTTCTTGGTCAACAGCTGCATTTTCAGAACTGGTTGTAATGGGCATTCAGTAAGGGAACGAAAGTGGACATTTTATAAGCCTTAACTTTTTACCATTAAGAACAGGGTTTCAGAAAAGGTTTTCCCCATTGTCTTGTCCTCCATGCGTTAAGGCATGTCCTCCAGTTTAAGGCATAGCAGCTTGGGATCTGCTACGGGAGCCTGGGTAGATTGTGTGTGACTCAAGCAGCTCATACCCAGCTAGTTGATTTGTATCTAGGCTACACTGGAAACAATGTGATTTTATTTAAATGTGAAATATATTTATTTAAATGTGATTTTAATTTAAATGTGATTTTATTTAAATGATTAAATGTGATTTTTTTGCCTAGGGTTTCTCCACCATAAAGCACAAAGGGGTGAAGGAAGTCAGTACTTCTGAGACATTTGGATATTATCATGAAGATAAACCATTTACGCAGTCTATGTAAAAAAGGGAGAATTAAAATTGTTCGAAGACTTTTAAAGGAAGCCAACCATCAAGTTCAGTAATTCCTAAATGGGGGACGATTGGCTTCTTTCACGGGACTGCACCACAGAAGATATTTCAGGTAGAGGAATAACTGGCAGAGGTAACAAACTGTCATCTAGTCTTTTTTTTTATAAATTCACAGGAAAAAAAAAGAATTCTTTTCTGACAGCAGTTGACAAGACTTAGAAACTTGTGTTCACCTTCAAGCCTCTGGAAATCAGCATTGTCTGGAAGGCAGTCCTGATTCTGCTGGTTTTTGACAAAGCTGGTGTTTTACTCTCATTTCCTTAAACCATCTTTTCCCTGCCATTCCCCTCAGGTAGCTAATCTGAGATAGCTAATGTGAGATGCACCAAGATAGCAGTGCCTCAGTTTTTAACCCATCTCTGTAACTCTGTACAACTTGTCCCCTCAGCTGCAGTCTCTGCAGGCATGTACCCTACCATATTTATTTTCCTACACCTCCTACTTTGCATTCTTCAAATGCAAGTGACCCAGTAGAGGAATGACCCTTGTAACATTTCAGTTCAATGTTGTGCTCTTAAACTGACTTGTCTGTACTTAGTTTGGAGCAGATGTGAGTCCACATCTCTGTACCTACAGCACAGACACCAAGCTAAAACCATTGACATAATTAGTTATTTCACCAGGCTGTGGCTGCAAAGTGAGTAATAAAATCTGCTTTCATCAAGCAAAATTACATTAGGTGGCATGGAGAAACTCGCAGTATGACTGGCTGTGAAAAGTCTAAATGGAGGGATAAAGAGCTGTGATGCAGAGGGCAACTGAACCCAGTCTTCCAGAAAGACATTCAACCACATAGATGTTACATCACTGGGGGACGCTCAGTTTCCAGGATGCTTAGCCTTGCTCCTGCTACTCTCGATGGAATTTAATAAATACCTCCCTCTCCATACACCTCAAAGAACAAAACAAGGTCTGAACAGCAGAGTCCATTATCACTCCATATGGTGAAGCGAGGCAAAATGGATGTGATCCAAAACACAGAGCAGCCACTTCACTTTGTTCTTCTTCCACCAGCTGCAACAAAGGAAGCGTGAGGGAAAAGAATCTGTGCAGAAGAGAAAGACTGCTTGTCAGAAGACAAGAAAAAAAGAGTTGTTAGTCTGGTATATATTTTAAAAATCCCACAACTAAACAAGCAAAAAAGAAGCCCACACCTTATTGAAAAATGGAAACTTCAGCAGCCAGAAGCCAACAAGTTGTTGTATTGAAAGGATTCACCCATCTGACTCCTATGAACAGTAAAATCTGTGCCTCTTGGACCAGATTGCCATGCACTTGTTGAAGCAAAGGACAAACGAGGCCATGAAGGCTTTGTCCTCTTATTTCAATGTGTGAAGAACAGAGTAGTTTTCTGCCGTCATTCTAGTTAAGTAACATTTCCTAAGGTGATATCCAAACACTTTATAAGTCTTTGTACATACAATTATTCCCATGACACAGGTGTGTGGAGAGACAAGTCAAGTGTCTCTCATGTCATGCTATAAATTCTACCTAAACTTATCAACAAAACCCAGCAAAATAGAAACATAGTATATCTCATCATGAGCATACAGATTTAATTGCATGATTGGATCTCAATTAATCTCCCTAATCTCTTTTCTACACTCTCCCAGCATTCTCTAAGGTAGACACTATGCAATCCAGACTCACTCAGACCTATGGTGTAGCATGTTACAACTGACTGAAGCTTTCATGTATTCACTGAGTCTTACCTGTTGAACCTCGGTTTAAAGAGGGGTACAGAAAAAGTAAATAAGCCATTAATAACATTCCCAGTGCTGTGGGAAATGCTGCCCCTTTAATGATCCAGCTGCTGGAACAAATGATTGCTCACTCATAACATACACATCACAGTTGTCATAGAAACGCACTTAGCAACAAAGAATCCTTGACCTTTTCCCCATCTGTTTTGAATCTTCACAAAGGCACATTAATTTCTATATATTGATTTTTCCCTTTTATTTTTTTTATCTTTTTTCCCCCAAGAGGGAAATACCACATTTTGCGTGGCTCCCATACACCAGCAGAAGCCTTCAGTACCTTCATGAGGAGTACTCAGAGGTGCTGCCTCTCCTTAGCCCTGCTCAGAGATGGTCACCAGCTAGCTCCTGACAAAAAGATAACTACAAATTAGGCTGTACAACTGGGAACTCTACCTTAACCTGTAAACTTGAAAAACAATCTGTTTCAGTTTGGGAGATCTGGTAGAAGCTCAGAACTCTGTGGTTTTAGACATAACCATCCAGGGTATGTATGGTCACAGTCTGTAAATAGAGCAAAATGTCCCCTTCAAATGGATGTAGACCATCCAGGAAAAAAGATTGCATTATCAGAGGCCAATATGTATATAGCAACACCACTGAGATGAAAACAGCCTTGGTACAAAGGGCAATGCTAAATTCCCAGAAGCAGAAATGGATGAAATTAGTCCAGACTCTGAGTAATGGTGAAATCACTACAGGTTTTGAAGGCAAAGAGTTTTTAGATGAAGCTTGGCTGACCTAATCAGATTAGCTATCAGATTAGATCCCTGGGGTCTGAATTTCTTTCAACAGGTATGACCCCATGTATACCATTTGGGATAAACAGAATAAACTAATCATAAATTATTTTAAGTAAAGATACAAAAAATTAAAACAAACATTTTTACAAACTACTTCAGTAATTTATAAAAGAGTCTACCTGTCATACTACCTTTTTCTTTATTTTACATCTTCTTCCAATTGTATGTTTACAATAGGATATCTTCTCCTCTCCTCTCCTGAAAAATTACATGATGTGGAATAGAAAAGAAAAATGCAGACACAACATAAACACACACAACCCCTGAATATTTATAAAGAAAAAAATTAAAAAGACAATTTTGAAACATCTAGTGCTTCTTGTGGAAAATTATTACATACATAATTTTCTTATTAAAACACCTTACAAAATAATTTTGAATAGCACTTATCACCCATCTTAAATATTTTCTGACTTAAACTGCAGAGAAGGGATTGCAGGGGAGTGGGTCTCACTTGTGTAACAGTACAAAGGATGTGACAAGACAGTGACAGCATTACCAGATCTTCTGAATCAGTGGATTACTGTTAAGGCTCATAAGTTTTCCTGCAACATGACACTTTCTTTGTATCAAAATTTTTATTTGGAAATCATATACAAGGAATAATATGAGCTATTGTGACTTTAAAAACTGATTAGAGACAACCTCCTGGGTCATTTGTTTTCTGCACACCACAGCTTAGGTATCACTAGTGGAAGAAAATTTTGCCTCAGTTGAAGTGATGAACAACATGGCTACAAGTCACCCTCCATTTTATCTGCTCTGGCTACACTAAATGGGGAATAAAGAAAATACACAGCTGTGATGACTTGGAATGCAAAGAAGGAACAAAAAACTGTGTTTTGAGAACCAAGAAGTTCCGAATTCTAAGCTTTAAGTTGCTTGTCTGCATTTTACCTAAAATCAGATGATGAGGGTCTGGGTATAATGTTCCTCAATTTCTGTCAATTGTCAATTGGAAAAATCAATAAAGAGGAGATCCAAATGTAGCAACACAAAGTGCAAGAGAAAAGAAGCTAGGCAGGCATGAAACATAACTAAACCAGGGCTGTATTTAGTAGTAACAAGGATATGATTCTTGGATTTTCTCAGCAAGATATAAGTACGTAGATGGACCTCCACACTTTGTCAATCACCCCAAAACACCAAATATTTTTTTTTTCCTAGCATTCCCAGACACATCGGAAATTTGGTAGGTGTTTGGAGGAGTGGGAGGGGCTGGCCAACGTGTGATAGGTCAAAATCTTGCTCATGAGCAAACGGGAAACACACCTTATATATAAAGCCAAGAGTTTGTTTTTAGTATAACAGGAATCTTAGAGGATTAACCTTAGAGTCATTGTTAGTCCAGATCTAACTATTATAGAAAAAGAAATAATATTCTATACAGGAAAAGTTTTAAAATAGTAGCGGTAGTAGAATTTATAATCATAATATACTACTAATGAAGTAAAAATCGTTGTATCTACACTTCAGTTTTTCACCCCTTCTCCTCCTATTATGCTCACCTTCATCCTGCTGCTTTGGGTCCCAGGAGTAGTGGTTTCTCTATAGTGGTCGCTGGGTGTTATGGCAAGTCATCAGGGTTTGGAGTCCTTTGCAGGGAGAAATTTAATATCAGGTCATTTTCTGTTTCTTAGCACACTTTTACAACATTTTTCTTCATTGATTTGCAGCTGCACATTACATCTGAATTTACTATATATGCCAAATTTTCCATATATGAAATGTGATTCTTTGTTCTCTTTGTTACCCCTAAAACCTTCTTCATCCATTTGCAGATCTACATTTCTTCAACCATTGGTCAGTTGTTTATAGGTGTGGGGTCTCCAGTGCCAGCCCATCCAATGTCACATCCTATGTCCCCACCTCTATTTCCTGACACATTAGAGTCATAAAACCATGGTGACACCACACAAAGATACACAAAAGCAAAACATATTAGTCATAAACTACAGTTAGAACAACTGCAGAAGAAAAGCTGAGAGAGGGCAGGTTGGACAAACCTTCATCCTGGTGCCATGCAAAATCAGCCCATAGCCTGTACCTAGCAATGTCACTGCTGTATTACAGCTCTGCAGGATTACGTGCACTTGTGATGTTCAAATCTTTCTGTGGACTGGGTGGTGTGCCTTCTTCATGTCCTCAGAGTGGAACCAGGCATCAGATTCACAGCAAAAAACTTTGCTTTGATAAAACTGGTCAAAAATCCTTCCTTTCTTAATTTCCTTCTTTTCTTCCTTCCTACCTGGGGATATGGTCCACTCCCTGTTGCCAGCTCAGAATTTAAACTATCCTTCTACTGCACAATTTCTTGAAATTTCCTATTCCCTTTCTCTGTTCCTATAGTCTATATTTGTAGGCTTTCATGAGGTACATATGTGATGGTGTCCTTTTCTTGTCTGAAAAAGGAGCAGAACATTTGAAAGAGTACTGTGTCAGAAGTGATGGATTTTCAGAGCTGCGAATTGCTGATTTTTATACAAGCTGGTTTGTGTTCTGCATTTTTTAAATATTTGGTATTATGTCTAAATGGAGACACTAGAATCATGACTTCAGTTATCACTTAAAACTAATTGCAACTGGGTACTTACAAATCAGTACCTAGGTCCTGACGTTGGGCAGCTCTTTCAGAAGAATTCTGAACACAAAATCAGAAACTGAAAAAATATCAAAATTGCTTTGTTTTGGTATAGCTGGCTTCTAGTCTAGTTCCTTTTGTTAGTACAGGTCAGAATCCTCTGAAATAATTAATTTTCTGAAGACTGCCAAAAGAGAATATAAGCAAAGTATTTTGTAAACCTGTGCCCTTGCTAGAGAGTTAAGAGTTATTTTTCTTAGAAATATAATTAAGAGCCAAAAACAAATACTCATTGAGGAGTCCCACAGACATTCCTGAATTTCAGAAAAAAATGTCATTATGGAAACATTTCATCCAAACCTTGAAATACTCATTTTGAGAAATCAAATTTTTCTGGTATGTCATGATGTCCAGTGTCAGGTTAAGTCATAACAATGAGTTTGAGTCCATTCTCCGAACGCTATTTTTGAGCCTAGTACACTACCAAGTATACTGAGGTATAAAAGAAATATGTAAACAACAACCATATCAGGCTGTTCTGGTGGAGGAGCTTCCGACACAGCTCAGACACCATGTCACTTGAGCCTAAACAGGATCAGAAGAACAACTTCATGCACTGGTGAACTTGCAGAAACTTTGTTCCTATGGAGATGAGGTTTCTCCAGAATGTATCCTCAGCAAGTTTGCTGATGACACTAAGCTGGGAGGAGTGGCTGACACACCAGAGGGTTGTGCTGCCATTCAAAGAGACCTTGATAGGCTGGAGAGTTGGGCGGGGAGAAACTTGATGAAATTCAACAAGGGCAAGTGCAGAGTTTTGCATCTGGGGAAGAACAACCCCATGCACCAGTACAGGCTGGGGGCTGACCTGCTGGAGAGCAGTGTAGGAGAAAGGGACCTGGGGGTCCTGGTGGACAGGAGGATGACCATGAGCCAGCAATGTGCCCTTGTGGCCAAGAAGGCCAATGGCATCCTGGGGTGCATTAGAAAGGGGGTGGTTAGTAGGTCAAGAGAGGTTCTCCTCCCCTCTATTCTGCCTTGGTGAGGCCACATCTGGAGTATTGTGTCCAGTTCTGGGCCCCACAGTTCAAGAAGGACATGGAACTGCTTGA